>JAXRJS010000092.1:4165000-4607500 GCA_037127375.1 Dione juno | reverse complement strand
TACTATATATATATATATATATATATATATATATATATATATATATATATATATATATATATATATATATATATAAATATATATATATATATATATATATATATATATATATATATATATATATATATATATATATATATATATATATATATATATATATATATATATATACAAAATTAAAACAACTAACTTGTCTATTGTTTAAGTTAAACATTCTCAACTCAATTTTAGATTAATCTTATATATTCTACTGCATAAATTGCGTCCTACAACTACATATAGCCTTAATATATCCCAACCCTCTTATCTAAAGGGGTCGAAGGGTGATTCCTTTGACACCTTCGCTTATAATAGCTCCTAGTTCCCACAATCCCTATCGATTGGTACCAACAACCTACGACGCGTCAGATATGCATAAAGTGATGTACCTGAAATTTATTATGTTAATTAATATGTTTTATTTTATATTGTTATTGAGTAAATTAAGCTATAATTGGCTTAAATTAAGCTTTAACTTCTTAACTAATCCGAAATAACACGATGACTTATTTGGTCGATGTTAGAACTATAAGTGAATGAAACGGAAACGTGCCTTTGCTGTCGCCGTATGTCACCACGTCCGGCCGCCTGTCACACCAACGCCTTATTATTTAAAATAATTGTTCCGCCTATGACACCGAGCGCTATGTATTATTTATTTCTATTTAGAAATTAATTGTAATATTGAGTATAATTTTTTTTATAGATATTTTAATGAATTTTGAAATGTTAATGCACACTGAAGATAGAAAAAATACTTTAAGAAAATATAAAAGATTTGAACCTGCGCCTCATGGAAACCGTCCAAGCGCTCTGACCATATACCTGTTCCTTATGCACAAGTTATTAGGTTGTTAGCATCTTTGTAGGGAGTTTTTTTACAAATTTCCACTACCCAAAGATTTTATTGCAAAGAACAATTAATTGGCAAAAGAGAACGCTATTTTTGTTTAAAATTCCCCTGCGTTCAAACTTTCATATGTTTACGTGTAATATATTTTTATATAGATAATAATAAAATTGTTTTTTTCCATTGAATGGTTACATAAGTTAATGCTACTTATATAAATAAAAAAATAGAGAACAGAGTGTCTTAACTATCTGTAAGTGTGTCTTTTTCCACATTTCAATAAAACTTTTAGTGCTAAAATCAAGTGTCCAAGATCAATTCAACAATGCACGTCACAACATGTTGGGGGAAAAATGATAAGCGGTTAGTTATTACAGCATAATTTAATATTGATAACAGTAATTTGAAAATTGGCTTCATCCTCGCATAAGTGATTAAGCATACAAATTGCTTTAGTCACTTAATGTCAACAAGCTTAATTTGTTACGACATGACTTTGAAGAATTTCCATAATAGTAAATTTAATACATACATATTCTATAGCTACAGGTTTTATTCAGCATTGTAGGGTACACAGAGAGAGTCTAGTGTTAAGACTCTCCGTTCCTTAATTTCCGATGTTAATTGACAGAACACATCACCAAATTGGACTTGAAAATAATAATAAGTTAATAATTTTACTCTGAATGGTGCAATGATTTCTGATAAATTCTACAAAAAAATGTATGAGCTCAATTTTGAATAAAGTTCACGTAGAACATAAAAATCAAAAAATATCAGTCAAGTGCGAGTGAGACTCGCGCATCGAAGGTTCTGTACCAATTTCATGAAAATATATCAACGGGTCCAATTACAAAATACAGTACAATTATATCATATCTATTGACTGCATTTACTTAGAAGCTAAAGTTATTTATGGGCGCCATGAAAATGTATACATACATATAGTCTTTCATAAACATTAATGTTTTTTTTTAGGTTCACACTTTCTTGAAAAAATGGTCTTGACATACATATAGATCATAACCAAAATTCTAAAAGTAGAACTAATTGCGTTTTAATTGCGTAAATAACGTTGTAAAAATCATTTTCAAAGTAAAAAAGTACCTTCAGAAAGACCTTCTTACTTAAGTGATATAAAATTTTCTACATTACACACCCGCTATTATGCTCTATTATGATCCATATAGCATTATTAACAATTTGTTACTTCCTTAAGTTGGCACTAAGGAGAGTAAAGCTACGTATGTTATAATTCATTATTTCACTACTTAATTACACAATAATTGATTATTATTAATAAATAGCGTTTTTTTTTGTAGCTTCAAGCTGAGTAGGCAGAGGAACTGTAGGTAGAAGGAACCTAGCGTTAAACCACTCGGTTCCGCGTTTTCTGCCTTTCGAGGCGTGTTGAGTGGCGGAACTCAACGCCACGTGTTTGCCTTGTTGCTACAGCGAAGAAAATTAAATTAATTCATACTAATCATTCGCCGACTGGGAATCGAACCTACACACCATCACGTAGGTAGGCAGACGCTGTGCCTCTGCGCCTAAGCCTAAGCTATATTTTAAAATATTAACTACGTAGCATTTTTATTTCCAATTTTGAACAATAGTGTTAGATATAAATTGATATTTTTAAATAATTTGAATAATGAATATATAGTAGTTTTCCTACTTTCAACTGATTTTCATAGATTTATTTAAAATTTTAGCATTGTTAAATTTTTTTATGAAATAATTATATTTCTAGAACTTTTTAATGTAGATTGTTATGTAATTATTCTAGTTAGTAATGAAAGTAGATATAATATTGATTTATTTGTTTATAATTATTATTTAAACAATTCTTACGTTTACCAATTTGAAAATTATACCAGAAGTAATCAACTGTGACATTTATCATATATGTTTAAGCTATAAATGTGTTGTCGACCATTATTGTGGTAATTGTGCTAGAGACAGCATTAAGACGTATATATAATATTGGACAAACTAAAATATTTGAAGTAGAATTTATATTTTTTCATTATCAATATATATATATATATATATATATATATATATATATATATATATATATATATATATATATATATATATATATATATATATATATATATACGTGAAGCATAAACTTTGGACCCCTACTTATGAAAATTACGCGGACGGAGTCTTATAGTTTATGTGTAGGAGAAGTATATTTTCAATAATAATGCTTATAAAGTACATTAAATCAATAAAATAAAACATTACACATACTGCCATATGTTTAACAATATAACTTTTGTATAAAGTGACATACACGTTGCTATGACAACGCTTATTTCACGCGTCAACGGCTCTAGTAATAAGAAATTGTTAATAGACCCAATAATTTATATCTAACTTATATAAATCTTTTAAAAAATATATATATTACAGTAAAAACATTTATCGTCCTATTTCAAAGTATAGCTCCAACATAAACTACAAATAGGTCAACGCGAAGATCAAAGACACGGTTGAAATAAAAATACTGATGCAGTTAAAGTTAAACTAATATGGGTTAGTGGGGAACCTTTTGGTATTCAAATTACTAGAGTCCTTCGTTTTGTAAAAAAAAAGTTAATTTAATTAAGCAGAATGTTTTTTTCTTATCTTGTATATATATATATATATATATATATATATATATATATATATATATATATATATATATATATATATATATATATGTATATATATATATATATATATATATATATATATATATATATATATATATATATATATATATATATATATATATATATATATATATATATATATATATATATATATATATATATATATATATATAATATATATATATATATATATATATATATATATATATATATACATGAATTTGTATGATGAATGATTTTTCGCGAACTTTCGCGATTTTTTGAGCGAACAAAATTTGACTGTAATTTGACATCGTTGTAAGTTCGATTCCTGCTGTGGGATAATGCGTAAAGACGGAAATCAATAAAACAATAATAAGTAAATAAGGATAAATAAAGTGACATTGTTTTGAAACTATATACAAACTAACTACTATTACTACTAACTACTAACTAACTATAACTAAAAATAAATAAAATGATAAAGAATTAACTTTCGTAAGAAATATCATACTAAAAAAGTTTAAAAAACATAAAACATACAGCATAACATGGCTATATAATATTTGAAAACAATACACTAAAAGCGATCTGCGATTTTCTAAGAAAAAATATCAATCTTTGAACGTGCAACGTGCACTTAAATGAAACGCCGTGAAAGAAACGTGTAATGGCGTGGAACAAGTTGAAAATTTTATTCGGAAACCTGAACTAAAGTTTTATACCAACATAAAATGCACAGATATACGAGGCTTTGGCTCCAAATAATTTTACTTGTGTACAATTTTACGTAATAGCAAAGTAATGCTTTCTTACGAATTGAAATCTATTTTTTTTTGAGTTGCCAGTACAAAAAATTGATTGCCAATATATACTGGCAATAATTTTTAATAAGTTGAAATTTTTGGCTTAAAGCTTAGAAATTAAACGTAGACGAAACTTTCCCTAATTGTAAATCGGAATATAGTTTTTGTTGTCATTACGTTCATAATGAAGTTATGTAAAACATTTTTTAAAATTTTATTCTTACTATTGTGAGAGAACATTATTTATTATTTCATTTCATCATTTATATATTTATATATTGATAATATACTGCGCTAAAGCGCGTTGATGGTATCCAAGAGTTACGGGTTCGAGTCCCGTTACTTTTACATAATTATACGTATTATGACTTGTTTGCCTCAAATATAGCTGACGCATAACCAACAAAACAATAATTTATTACATATTTATTTTATTTTGTCTAATATATAAGTTATAGATATAAAAAGTACTACAAATCAAGTAAACAGCCTTAAAATATTCCACCGACGATGTATAATTTTGTATAATTCAATACAATATTCATAATAGAGGTATGTATGTGATTGAAAATCGTATCTTCTATTTCAGACACGTATTTTTATATAGCGTTGTCAACGTTCTGTATGTAGTTAGCTCCTGCTGTGACTTCTTACTTATTATACGTGTTCTTTAGAATTATATAGCAGCAACCTTGGTTTTAAATGTATATATATATATATATATATATATATATATATATATATATATATATATATATATATATATATATATATATATATATATATATATATATATATATATATTATATATATATATATATATATATATATATATATATATATATATATGTCGGAATGGTCATTGATACGGAAGCTCAGTTGACAATGAGGCGCAAGCGATACGTCATCGCTTCGGCAGAGTCCGGTCTTAGGTTCAAGCGGGACAAGTCTTTGTGGAAACGACGGGACTAGAGTCACTTCCCTTTTGGTCGTCGCTCGTATATTAACTACCTACTTGTTGGTTGTGGAATTACCCACATTATTAAAATCAGTGAAAGTTAATAACGTCATTGATAATGATAATTGTAAGAAGATAGTATGATTTATTCTCCCTGACCACACCCTGCCCACGAATATGTGTTCACCACGCTAGTCAAGCAGCCTACGCCGACATATATATATATATATATATATATATATATATATATATATATATATATATATATATATATATATATATATATACATATATATATATATATATATATATACATATATATATATATATATATATATATATATATATATATATATATATATATATATATATATATATATATATATATACATATATATATATATATATATATATATATATATATATATATATATATATATATATATATATATATATATATATATATATCGCCGCCCGAATCAAGAATCCAAGATATTGCATATGACTGACCTGGTATGATTACAACTTCGCGCTTGGTCTCATTATTAGAACGAGGACATGAAAATGAATCGATTTTCTAGTGGAAATGGAACCCACAACCGTCGCGATTATAGTCAGATACTGTGCCACTGTGCCAAATCAGCCGTGTAATTCAGCTATTTAGTTTGAATAAATTTATTATTTATCTAAACTAAGCCTATATAAGTAGACTGCTTGATTTGCCACAAGTTTGATTAACTTGATCAGCTATATGTAGCTTGCTGCGCTGTTCAAATATTCAAAGGTAAATTAGATTAACTTCTCGGGAATAGATACATAAGACATTTGATATACACTTTTAGTTTTTATGACAACACAACAATTTTATTAGGCCTTTTACTTTCTCTTTTCCTGAACTATACACTGTGTATTCTGCATATAGCAGGGTAGGTAGAGAGAATTTAATATCATGACACTCCGTTCTCCACTTTCTGACTTTCAAGACATTGCGTTGTCAGAACTCAGCTCTACAATGTGTCATAGTATGGAGGGGAAAATTGGCCACCCAATATGAGCTTGAAGAAAATAATACAATATATCATTAGAACAAATAAGATATACATATATATAATGTATATAAAATGTGTATATATATATATATATATATATATATATATATATATATATATATATATATATATATATATATATATATATATATATATATATATATATATATATGTATATATATATATATATATATATATATATATATATATATATATATATATATATATATATATATATATATATATATATATATATATATATATATATATATATATATATATATATATATATATTTAGATCATTTATCAATTCAAATATTATTATTATAAAAGTTCACATTAAGTTCTTAATAGTAATTAAGTCCTGTGGCGGGAATTATACGTAAAATCTCATGTATGATCAGATGGTGCCATGTTGGCATTAATGTTTTTTTTAGCTTTTCATGGGATTTCAGGGAAATGGGAATAATTTACTCCCCACGGTGGGAATCGAACCCACAATCATTGCGCTTACATTAATTCCACTGTGCCACGTTTGCCACTTTATAAATAAAAGTATACTTTTATGTTGTGCCGGACAATGATTTTTTTACATTAATCCTATTATTAATATTGATGAAGTATTTTATTCTCTCCACGTGAGCGTCAGGTTGATGTTCATTCAATTTATTTTATGTCAAAATTTGTTCGTGACATAAGTTAAAATATACAAGTAATGTCATGACAATGAAAAACAGAATACGAGAATATATATGTATATTATATGTATGTACATTTTATATAGAAAATGGTAGTAAAACAATAGAAGTTGATCTATATATCTTTTAAATTTCAGGTGAAAATAGGGCAGAGCTTGTACATACGGGTTTTGGTGCCTTTTTTATATAGTCAAAAATACTGTATGAGAAATTTAAAAGATTTATAAAAGAGAAATCGACAAAAAACGAACCGAACTTGCTACATTTTGACAATATATTTATCGAATGCACTAATTCATATCAAGCAATCAATTGATTACAATTAATTTATTCTATAAAAAAAAATAAAGAAAAATAATTCGGTGATACATATTAACAGTGCAAAAGCAGCCTTATCGTAATAAGTGATCTCTTATAGGCAAACTTTCATACATTATAATTTATAACTTATAGTAGGTGACTTAAGTTATTTACATCATAAGTTAGATTTCAATAAATTGAAAATCTTTTCAAGTGTAACTTCTAAGAAGAATGGATTTATTATTTTGATCAAAAGTAATATGCAAGTAACGAACAGAATTGCCTTTGACTACTAACGAGATTAATAGAACTCTTGACATAGTACTAAGAACTATTGAAATAATATTAATTGGATATATATACACTATATATACATATATATACATTGTGGCACAGTAAGCCCGCATATGACTATCGGTAGTTCTGGGTTCGATTCTCTTTCGAGGGAATATTATATATACTGAGCTTATAATCGCATTTTCGCCCCCGTACTTAAATGGAAATAGCTAAAATTGTGTAAGACACAGTACACATTTAGAAAGTGTAGATTGAATAGCTTATTTACATTATTATATTACATTTAACGGGTACTTTTATAGGGTATAGGTATCCCTATAAACGTGTCCAATAAATATATAAAATAAAACATTGGGATATACCCTATAAAAATACCCGGTAAATGTAATATAATGTATAAGCCTATAGGGTACGCCGATAAATGAATTATTTATTAAAAAAAAATTCAATTCGAACCAGTCGTTTCTGAGATTAGCGTTTTTAAACAAACACACCTATCAGCTTTTATAACATTAGTATTGATGAATAAAGTAACTTATATTAAACGAGCGGAACAGCAAGAACAGATTCATTATTCCCTATGCTAATACAGAAAAAAGTGAAAAATATATTAAATAATTAAGAAAGCTAGCTAGCTTCACACTATATCCCACATTTAGTGGTTAGACAGAGGGGACCTAGTATTAATACAAATTTCTCCATTTTCTGCCCAATTTTTAGACATTGCGTGTTGAGTGGCTTGTCTCGTTACCAGAGCGAGGAGTTTAAAATAATTCATAACAAAATGTACTACTTTGAGAAATTCAGTTTAAAATATAATTGTAATCTCGAAGTTGACAACGTAATTGTCATATAAATTAGCTAAAACCTATATCGTATTCTTTATTGCACTAAAATACATAAGAAAAAAATGATCTAGAAGGGATCTCTTCCTACCACTTTATGCAACGAGTAATAGGATAGTGCAATTTAAATTAAATAATATAATATGTATGTACATAACATAAATATATACTACATACATATTTATTCAAATCTACGTGTTTTAATAATGTAATGACTAACCTCTAGTCCTCTATTTACATCTTAAAATACTCAAAATACTAAGTATTAACAAACATCACAATTCACAGAAAGACAAGGCGTTAAACATATTAAAAGGTAAATGGATTTATGAGAGAGCGGGCTGGTAGTATTTGTCAATTACTGTGAACGAGGCTTAAAGAGAAAAACGGATGAATAGGATACACTTAATAAGATTTTAAGCTCTTTTAAGGTTCCGTACCTCTATAGGAAAAAACGGAACTCTGTTTATTTTTCTGTCCATCTGTCAAGACCATTTTCCTTAAGATTGCTTAAAGTTGATACAAGATCAAATGAATGAAGGCAAATAGCACAGAAAAAATAAACTTAGTCTTCGAAATAAAAAGATTTGCTTAATTTTAGCCCCATTTGTATAAAATTCGCCGCGTAATCAAAACCAATAGGGTACTCTTTGAACTAGATTTATGAAATTTGTTAGTAAATTACAATTTATAGGAAACAAAGGAAAAAATATGAAAATCGGAAATTTATATAACACAAAAAGAGAAGAAACTACTTAACATTCCATGGATTCCATGGACAGGTGTCAGGCCCATCGTGTTGAAGGAAGAGGAGCACAGAGAAGCGCCTGGGACTTGCCAAAATACTGCGACCCAAGTTAAAGGGGCCTCTTTAAAATGCATTGACACTCACCTGCACTGTTCGAGCTACTCGCACTACCTAACCAAATTTAAAATAACTAGTGCCTCCTTTGAATTAAGTTCTAGAAATAAATTGATGCTAGTTCTGGACAGGTTGATATAGATCATATGATTAAGGTAGTTGTTTTGCAGACTTTATTCGACCGTTTAGCCAGTCGTCCCTTGAAGGTATTTTCACAGAATATGGTCTCTGTGGAGCTAGTCTGGGGGGCATGGGGTCAGTCGGCATCCCCGGATTTGGTATATTGTGCACTAAGTCTTGCAGAGATCTCAGATGCTGTGAAAGCCAAGTTTTGACCTCTGCACTGGTGACCCCGTGCATACTTGCTTTCTTTCCCAGAAATAGGTGAAGAGGCGGCAGGTTAAGCAGTGCTTCAAGGGCAGCAGCAGAAGACGTGGACATGGCTCCCATCACAATAATGCACGCAGTCCTTTGGAGATGGTAAGTTTTGTTATCGTGCCCTTCTGTATCGTTTTTCTATATCAGACCACCGAGGCGTAAGACACCATCGGCCTTACTATGGTCGTGTAGAGCCAGAGGGTAATTTTAGGTTTAAGTCCCCATCTGCTTCCCGCTAGCCGACAGCATATGGCCAGGGCTCTTTTGGCCACCTGTACAATTCCGTTTAAATGCGAGTTCCAAGTAAGTTTCTTGTCCAGAGTGATGCCCAGATATTTGATCTCTGTGGAGAACGGAATAACCTTCTTCCTCGTGAAGGGTATTAACACCGTCTTGTCTGCATTTATTGACAAATCGCTTTCTCTACACCATGAGCTTACTGTGTTCAGGGCCCTTTGCATTAGGTAGGTTATTATAGTTTAGCTGTCACTATGATTACCAGGTCGTCCGTGTATCCCTGGGTGACAAAGTGAAGCTCAGCTATCTTAATGAGTAGCTCGTCCACTGAAACAGTCCACAATGTGCTTTTTCCACCCTGCAGGTATCCCCTTGTCATGGTTAGCTCAAGTGTGTTATCGAGTAGTTCCATTTTGACTACTCTACTCGTAAGCATGGATTGTAACAGTAGTAAGGTCCACTTCTTTACGAAGTAGGCCTCCAATTAATATTTGAGTAGGCGTGTTGTCAAACGCTCCATCTATATCAAGAAAGGTAACAAGTGCTATTTCTTTATCGTCCAGAGCTTTTTCAATATTGTCTACGATAAGCATGCTGAATGGTGTATATGGGTCTGTTCACCAGATTCCAATATTTTCAGAAGAATTGAGAAGAGGCTAATGGGTCTGAAAGACTTCGCTGTGGTGTAGTCTTTCTTCCCAGCCTTAGGTATGAAGATGACTCTTACTTTGGTCCACGATTCTGGTAGGTGCCCTCAGGCATAACTGAGGATACTTACCTTACGTTGTAGCAGCATCGGACTCACATTATCTGTTCCAGGCGTCTTATATGGTTTAAAAGAGTTAATAGCTGCTATTCTCCAGTCCTCTATTTGAGGTCTTTGGGAAGTGTGCAGCTTTGTCACTGTTTAAAAAGAGGTAAGGGAAATATCTCTTTTCTTATTACGTTATGTTTGGTCCCCACTAGAGGCATAGATTTTTGAATTCCGTCACTCAACACGGAATATCTCGAATTTTGGCCTGAAATGAGGGCAGTGTATCTTGACTATAGGTTCTCTTTGCCTAACCAGGAAGATATAAAGCAATATGCACGATAGAACGTGAAATTCACGTGAATTCTAAACTACTGAAAAGAATCAGGCATTTTAGGTCATTACTTTTTATTAATTAACAAATTGTAAAAGCACCGGTTGTGGATTCGATTCCCACTTAGGGAGAAAAGATTATTTCATTCTCCTCCCTTTGCTAACAAAATAACATGCCATTTTTCGAATGGCCAAAAATGGGGAACGCAGCGTCTTAACACTAGTTTATCGCTGCTTGTTTTCCGCATGTAGCAGTGTAAAGCTAAAAAAATATATGCTATTTGAGACTTGAACCGGTATTATCCGGTATTTTATTTACGTATTGTCAACGTGACTTAACAACGACATTTTTAAATTCACGTGGGAAATCGTTGAAGTAATAATGTAGTCACGCGATATACTAGACGAAGCTTTTAAACTAATTGTATAGTAGGTATTGGAAAGAAATATTCGTGTGTTATATTTTAATTGAATTAAAAAATAAGCATGGCTTGCTTTTAAAGGGCATATAAAATATAATAATTGCAAAATAAAATATACTTCTAAGTTACTTTGAACTTCAATTTCTAATTAATTTTCTTTAGAATTTTTCTTTTATAACGTTTTTAATTTATTTTATTTTACAAAAATGTCATGTGAGAACCATCGTGGCGCAGAAGCTTCTATCTGTAACCGCGACAGCTTGTAAGTTCGATCCCTACTCGGGGAAGATGAATCAATAATTTCATGTGCTTCGCTCTAGCAATGAGGCAAAGCGCGGCGTTGAATTCCGCCATACAACGCCACGCCTCCTTACGCAATGACTCGAAAGGCAGAAACCAGGGGACGACGGAGTGTCTTAACACTATGTTCATTGAGCGTACGGTTCACTTTGCCTACCCTGCTATGTGTGAGAAATAGAGTAAAGCTCAAAAAAAATTTTCTCATTTATACTATAATAAAATAGGAAAAGAATTGTGTCTGTACATTGCGATTTGTAAAAAATACCTACAGAATATGAATATGTTTGTGCGCATTTTTGTGCTGAACGGATTTTAATAAAACTTTTTTTATTGTATATCTGTTAGGCTTGAGGCTAGGCTTTAATTTATTTTGAAGACTGGGACATCTGATGCAGAACCAACCAATGAAATGCTGCCTTAACAACAGTTATCGAACATGAAAAGTATTTTTGACACATTGATCGTGATCCCCAATGACTTTGACAACAAAATCAAGGTCATCTTGGGATTTTAATTTAGATGAAGGTAGTATAGTAATTCATTTTATCAGATTTTGTCAGATTCCAGAAGCTATTCTAGAAAGAATGCAGTCAGTATCTGCAAAAGACAGCAGGTCCTGGTCTAAGAAGAAATAGTTAGTTAAATTAGCTAAGAAGTATTAATTCCTTCTAATTCTGAATGACCTGGAGGCTGGAACCGAAACCAAAATAAAATCTAACACGCAATATGTCGAATTCGGACGAAGAATTGAGATCAGAAATGAAATCTCTTGATACTTTAATCGCTCAGCCTGCCTTTATAAATGCAGTATATGGAATATAAATATTGAAACAATATATAAAATATAAATTGCATTAACTTTGTAATAAAATATGAATAGTTTTCTCATTTATAAAAGTTCCTAGATATTTCTGTATATAATACTTTCTTAGACTTCCAAAGAGTTCCTTATGCGTAGCGGAAGTTGTTAAAATATGTTACGAAGAAATATTCTGCACTCGAATGATATTATTACGCTAACGAGTGCATTTTGAAATGTAGTGCAAGTGGCATATGCTTAGCAAATATATCAAAAGCAAACTTATCTGGAAAAAAGTATTAGATTTTATATTAAGTATAGTAGTTTTTATGTCTTTAGATATTTTTTCTTTGTCGGGACAAAAGGAAAGACAAAAGACGATAAACAATGTGTCCATGTTAGTAAAGTACATATATGGGTGGTGTTTTTTTTTCCTTATTATAAATACATAGTAATATGTCATACATTAAAGTATATCTACATTTATAAAAAATATATCAGAAGCTAATAATTAAAAACTTAAGCACGAAGGAAATCTTCTAAATTATATGTAACATGTTGCTTAGCTCTATATTATTATAAACAATAAGATAGGAATGTTTGTTCACGTATATTTAGACCTGGAATCACCTTGACCTGAAAAGACTATGACCACGACCTTTTGACCTGGAAAGGCCATAAGGTTGACAGATTAAGACGGAATACCCGATGTAAAACCAAAATAAGCAAAGTAAATTAAGGAGCCATACCTTATAAAAACCTGTTCCGTGTGATAAGCATTTACAGATGATATAAAACCCCAAGGTCTGTAACATCTGGTGTATATCTTTAAGAGACCAGCTAAATATCGAAATAACGTAAAGACTATAGAGCTTGACTAAGAGGCTATAGCTATAGATTACTAATCTAATAAAATTCACGTGAACAAAATTACAGCTAAAATAAGTCAATAATAACATACATTACATACAAATAAGACTTATAGTCTACAAATGAAATGCAACTTCCAGTTTCTATGAATAACAATAGCTTACTAATATTGCAAGTTTCCAAGAAGCTCGGCTAATGGAGAATCAATGGAACGCATTAGTTCGCGCGGAAATCACAATTTCCGCGTCGCTATTAAATTGTTGTGTTAAAACAGTCTCATTACTAAGAATTTTAATTCGATTATATATTTTTTGTAATTAATAAATTAGTTTTTTCTCAATGTCAATTTGCTCAATTTTTATTTTGTAATATCTATATAATATAAGAAAATGCGATGGTTATGGGTTCGATTCCCACTTGGGGAGATTGATTATTTTTATTTTCTTGGCTCTGGTATATAAGACATATCGCGGCTTAGAGTTCCGACGCTCACACGCAATATCTCAAAAGGCGGAAAGTTGAGAACGTAATGTTTTAACGTGAAGTTAAAGAAATAACTTATATAATACATACCATAAATAGCCTTTGTATATGCATATACATTTATGTACCTATGTAGGTTTTGCTTTGGTTGAGAATACCTGAAGTTAACTTGATAAAGTTGTAAAAAACTTCGATAAAATAATTACAAAAAAATTAAGAATGAAGTTGCGTATTACACCATTGTTTTTGTTCTAAATACGGATATCTTGTAATACTAGCTTTTCATAGGATGTCCATTTTAAATTCGTCTTCGCATAAAAGCTGTACTTACAATTATTATGTATGTGTGATTCAGTAGATGAGATAAATCTCGTTCACATTCTAACTATCTCTAAACCACTGAAAAATAAATAATAAATAATATCTTGACTTATTTAATATCTTCTTTATACCCTGCAACTTCAAATTTGATGTATTGTTCTGTGGCAAGCTTTCAGTAATTAGCTTCAGCAATATTCCATCGAGGCATAGTGGCTTATTTTTGGTTTGAATTTAAATACTCTTTGGCGTATAAGGTCACCGACGACGACTTTTAGAATAGAAGAAAGTGGAGTAGAATAAGAAACTGATCCTATATAACTGAATTTCTAGTCAATTTGATGACATCAAAGCCATTTTATGGAATTAAATCATCTAAAAATGCTTACCTTTGAACTCCAAGCATTTTAGCCAAGAAACCATTGGATACATTATTTATTTCAATGTCAACAAATTCATACTCTTACTAAGAATTATTATAGTTAGCTTCTCTGTAGATCATTTTATCTATATGTAGAGCTTTCATGTAGATTTTTTAAAGAATCAATCAACGAGATTTAAAATCTGAATAAGTATGTGGAAAAATTTGATCAAATTTCAATAGTGTACCAAGCTGGTAGTAGCGGTATGCTGGTATGAGACTGTAACGAGCGGTAGCGCTTTACAAATCGCACATACATTACATTTAAAGTGTCGTTTGTGGCACATAGAGCTATTGTGTTACTGGCATGCAGCTTTCTTGTAACAAGCTTGTGGTTCATTCTATACGTATGTTTGTTGAGATTTATATAAAAATTTAAAAAATCTTAATATTAAAGAAAACGCTTTATATTTTACTATGTAAAGTTTTGATGTCTAAATCAGAATAAAGGCTCTCGTGGTAAATGGTACAGCGGCTGATTGTACAAATTATGGTTTTGGGTTCTGATCCCTATAGGGGGAAAATTAATTTTCATTTCCTAGCTCTTTTACCAGTTTTAGCAGTTTAGTTCTGCAGAATATCTAGAAACTTAGACGGAGAGTAAGGAACGGAGAGTCTTACCACTAGGTTCCTTCTCACAGCGTAGGTATTTCTTTTATCTTTAAATAATAGTGATAATTGATATCGTTCTTTATTTAAACTTTTCAAAGTATAGTGTATATGTTTATAGTTTAAGTATTATATTATTAATTAATATGCAAATACGCTTGTACTACACAATTATTCATTTCATAAACTATATTGCATTCGTGTTTAGTACCTACCTACACTCTATAGGTATTATAGTAAAGCTTATTGATTTTTTTCGTGAAAGTTAGTAGGTTCAATTCCCACTCGGGGAAAATTAATTGTTTTTATTTTATTCGCAACAAGGCAAAGCGCGGCGTTTAGTTGCGCCACTCAACATGGAATACATCGAATGGCAGAAAGTGTGGAACGGAGTGTCTTAACACTAGGTTCCTTCAACCTACGGTCCCCTCTGTCTACTCTGCTATCTGTGTACAGTAAAACTAGTGATACACCTTTTTGTTCTCCATTTTCCACGCCGATACCATGTCACTCAGTGTCAGAAGCTTCGTCTATATCTTGATCATAAATGAAAATCAAACGAAATTTGTATTTACAACTATCGTAGTTTAATAATAAATTTTGCTTAGTAATATTAAGCTATCAGTCCTATAAGCTAACATTAGTATTAAGTGATTTAAATAAAAAGTTCTTAGTTACTTAGTTAAGGATTTTAAGGACGCAAATAAAGTTCTCTTAACTTTAAAATCATAAAAATAGTTATGGAATTAAGTAAATCTATAGGTATGTTCGAAAGGAAAACAATGTTCGTATAATATATATATATATATATATATATATATATATATATATATATATATATATATATGTATATATATATATATATATATATATATATATATATATATATATATATATATATATATATATATATATATATATATATATATATATATATATATATATATATATATATATATATATATATATATATATATATATATATATATATATATATATCATTTGCCTGTATACAATAAAGAATATTTTACTTTAATATATTTGATATAACATTTCACATAGCACTATCTGATACAAGTACTAACAACCCATTTGCTCATTTTTAGCTGCAGTCAAACTTTAATAAGCTTAATACTACTTAGTTCTTTTAGTACTTTCAGTGGAAAGTTTTTCATAAAGCTTCGCCATCGTTCAAAGAATATTAGTAGACCATCGTGGAGCAGTGGTACAGCATTTGCCAAATGCCTTCTAGCAATATTATATAGCGTTATAACGCGATGTTGAAATCTCGAATTCGTATAGTAAGCGGAAAATGTTGAAATGTTGAAGATTTTCCCTTTCTATTCTATTTATCTTTATATAAAAAGAATACACGCAATGCCTCGCGCGGAAAGCGGAGAACGGAGTGTCTTAACACTAGGTTCCTACTGTTCCCTATCTGCTACGTTCGGGATACAGAGGGAAATAAAAAAAAAGATTAATGAAATGAAAATCTAGTATTAGCTTCTATAATAAACATATATAGTGCACTTTAAGTTTTAGCATACCTTATTAATAAAGTGTTTTATATGGAGAGGAAATTGGAAGTGACGTGTAACATTTTTTTCATCACAAAAAGCCATTTTTCAAACTAATCTACCAAAAAAAATATATATAAATATTCTGGCGTGAATCCAAACACGCCGTCTCAGTGCAGGGAATTAAAATTTAAGGGCAAATATTGTTGCAGCGCTCCCGAGGGATGAATGTTTACACGACAATTTTAAATTCGCTCATAACTATATTTTCTACTTACCTAGAATAGTTTTGAATAGAAAAATACAGCACTTGTATGGAAATATTTTAAAGTAGAAAAGTTTTTTTCAAGAATTTTATTTGTACTGAAATTAGCATTTAAAAGTTTTAGTCAAACTAGAGCTCTGTTACATAACACTCAATATGTATAAGAGAAATGCGGATATATCTTATATATTAATTGCGTATGCCTATTTTTGTCCCAGCTAGCAATAACATAAGATGTCGACCCACTAGTATGATTGTGATGATGTCTATTTGACCTAAGAACTATGTCGGAAGGAAGTGTCTTGACATGTCTGTCCCTGGAGTTAGACCACCCGGACGCCCAAGGAAGCGATGGCTGGATGTCGTGACGCAGGACGAGAGAGCAAATAGATTGTCCACTGAGGATGTTAAAGATCGAGCAAAGTGGAGTAAGCTTAGTCAGAAGGGAGCCCCTGGCCAACGAAGCCGGGACTAATGCCAGGCAGAAGAAGGTTTGACTTGATCCGTAATGAAATTATATTTATTTCCCCACTCTTCATGTGAGAAAATGTGGCGCCACCACAATATCCACTTTGTATCGAATTCAGGCGGAAAGCAGAAAATGGAGTGTATTGACTCTAGGTTATCTTTACCTATCTTGCTATATGTACGATAAAGCGTTGATTATTTATATTTATATTCATGTAAAAAAAATGGTTACATAAAAAATATTAGTGAAAATAATGTCAATAATATCAATAGCATATGCCAGTAAATTCTTATGATTGCGAGTTCTATACTAATTCAGAGGAGTCCGGCGTTCGGTTAAGTTAAAATACACACACTAACTAGAAAATAAAAAAAATCAGACATAAGAAAGAGCGACTGAAATATTTTCTCTCTATTAAAACCAAAACTACCCAAGCTCATTCACTACTGTCACCGATTTTAGATCATGCTGACTCATGTCATCCAGACTTTACTAAGGAACAAATAAATGAGGTAGAGCATTTACACAATCTGTGTATTAGATTTATTTTTGGTTTACGCAAATATGATCACGTTTCCGAACACCGTCGTCAGCTTGGATGGCTTACTATCCGTCAGCGCCGTAACTTCCGCATGCTATCACTCATATATACCTTCCTCTATAATCCTCTTACTCCTCTCTTACCCGAAAGATCGTTTTTCCTTGGTTTCGATTCCCTTCTGCACCTCTAGCTTAGGTACAGCTTTTGTATACATTTTATATTCCATATAATTATAAAGTATAAATAAATAAATATAAGAACAGCTAATATTAATAAGCAAACTAAATAAAATTAACTAATTAACTTTTTATACAACGTAAAAGAAAAAAATGGCCAAACTAGAAAAGGTCTAACATGTGAATATCAAACGTTGGCGTCGAATAAAGAAAATAGTAACATATGAAGTATCTCCATTTGCAACAAAGCGCTTGGCGGCGAGCCAGCACGTGGAGTAATTAAAACGACAGGTGTTGCAAGTTTTTGCATAGGAAATTATGCTGTAGCTTCACTTTATAGAATATACTGCTCGGTTAGTTAGCGGAATTGTGGATTCTGGCAACATGTCTAATGAAAAGGCAAAAAAAATAATAGATTAATGGCATGTAAATGGGAATAAAGTTCTTTTGGGTGTTTTAAATATGGAAATAAGTAATTTTATTAAAAATATTATTGGTTGAGATGGTTTTGGGTTTGATTCTCAGTGAAATTATATATACACATTTGCCCACTCTAGTAAAATAAATACACTCTGATAAAAAATAACTAAAATATCTTTGGCTCTTAAATATCCTTCCTATACTTGATTATGCTGACACGTGTTTTCTTGATCTATCTCAACAGGTACTAAATAAGCTTGAACGGATGCAAAATCTCATTACCTATCTGACTTAGCTTTGGATTGAAGAAGTATGATCATGTTTTTTGCCTTGGAAGCATTTGCATTTGCAGCATGAGATTTTCTTTTGTTTTTCGCTTATGTAGATTCATATGATTTTAATGTTGTTAACTTCCGCCACGTGAGTCGCAATGTTTTGAATTCCTGCTAAAAGTGGAGAACGTAGTGTCTAGACACTATCTCTCTGCCTTAAATGCTATATGCTGGATGAATTGAGCTTTTTACTACTAAAAAAAGTTTACGACATAGTATGTATCCAAAATTTCAACGACTGTATCCAAAAATATATTTTACATTATTAATAAAAATATTTTCCTAGTAAACATTTGAACTAGCAATAATTGTATAACATAATATAATCTCTTTTAACTAAACAATATCAGTAATATGGAAAAGAATATTCAATGAATTCAATATAGATGAAGTACCTAGCAAGTTGATCCAACCATTACACGAAAATCACGGTCTTCTCCAATACGCACGTATTACTCAGCTTCCGCACGAGCTGTCGCTAAAAGCCAATTATAGTCTTATATTTGAGAGATAAAACAGATATTGTAATATATTTATATATACGAAATTTCAAACCAAATTCCTTGAAAAGTCCTTGAAAATTTTTTGTTAATGTAAATAAATAATCTAAGAAAAGCTAAATAGTGTACTATTTAAGTATATTTTTAAGGAGGCACAGAGAATATATACACAGTGTGTTTTATGTTGAGTGGCGAAATTCACCGCCATATTAACTTAACCGAGGACTTCCACGACATTCAACTCTTCGCTGCCCACATCCAATCACTTCCTGTGACTTTAATGTGTCCTTGACTCGACGGGACAACATGGACCATCAGCTTAAAAAAAATCATCATAAACGTTACCAGAAACTAGTAGCCAAATCGCATTGCTTAACACAATATTTTATATTAAATATTATTATTTTGTTAGTAATAATTTGTATTGTAAAATAACGCTTAATGCAAACACAAGCTGTTATAACCAAAAATTGATGACGGAATTAATCTCCCAAATCCCTAAACACTAACCAGGTGCTTGTTACTAATGATTCGTTACAAATATATTTGTTATCTGTTATTGTATAAATACAATGATTTTGTATTATTATTGTAACATATAATACAACACACAGCTTGATTAATGATAACTCATTTTTTCATCATATCATGTAGGCTGAAAAATGTAATGTTGAAAATTTTGGCAGGACTTGATTATGGCAGAACTAGAAAAAGAGTTGGAAGGTTTGGTGCGGTTTGGTTTGGTTTTGCCACATGAAGAGCAATAATATTTTAAATACTCAAACATATTGAATTAGATGGCCTAAATTGTGTCTTAATATAGAAAAATATTCTTATATATATATATATATATATATATATATATATATATATATATATATATATATATATATATATATATATATATATATATATATATATATATATATATATATAATGTAATATAATAAATTTTCTTATATAACAGTTGTATCTTTTATTTCAGATTATCAAAGTATATGGTTCGAGAAATATGATAAGTGGCGGAAGTTAAAATTAAAATTACTGTTACTAGATGAGAAATGAAAAGAGTTTTGTCCCACAAGTGGAAAGCAAATTAGTGGGTATGAATTATTTTAATTTTGAACACGTTTTACAATCAGATGTTTTTCCATTATAATATGATGGCTCTGAAAAAAAAATCATTTTTATCAAACTTGCTAACACCACTTTCACCACCACCGCTAAAAATAAGAAAATCGAATGTCTTACGTTAGAACTGGGTTCCCGCTGCCCACCCAGCTTGCGGGATACAGAGTGAACCTATTTTTTTAAATATCAGTAACTTCGTACCAATTTCATGTTGGTCAATGGAAAATACAATATATAAAAATTTACAAACTCTAATTTGCGGTCGTATCCAGTGCGTTTATATGAAATAAACTACAGATACATACATATACTTTGTAATGATTTCTGTCTGTGTTAAACTACTCTAACTATAACCTCTCACTGTTTGTCCAAATCTTGGTCAACGAAGATAGAAGTACAGCTTAAAAGAGACTTTTTGTGGTACAGATTTTGTTATATGCACAAATTTTGTGTGAAATTAACTATACAAATAAATTTATAAAATTTTTTTCGTCGTATATCTAATAATTTCTAAATTTCGGATATTTTTCTAATTATTTTTATGATGTGAATTTTATATGAGATGCAAAAAAATAAGCATAAACGCTCATATCTTTTGTTATCGTTGACTTAGAAGTTTGATTATTCCTGTGCTCTAAGAGACTACTGATCTGGATATTTGACATTAATTTCAGATAGATAGCGATTTTGAGAAAATGTTCATGACAGATGGATGGACTGACAGATGGACACCAGGACGTAAGGTTTCCGTTTTTTACCTTTTGAAGGACAAAGCCCTAATTATTTTAATTCTTAAATTATGCTTACATTATAAAATTAGCAAACATTTAAAATTTAAATACATATACTACCTTGTCAAGTTAAGATAAACGTTTCCCAATTGGGCTATTAAGTGGTCGAAAAAAAATATGCTTCGGTAGTTAAGGCAATCAATTTACAATTCAAATTGGTACAAAATCGATATCTGATTTATAGAGGTTTTATGTTCATATTATAATTATTATTGTGATATATTTATATTCGTATAGCATTTTGTATTAAGCCTGCAGCGTTTTTTGTTAAATATAGGGTTCAACTTTTTTTTGTTTTGCTTTAATATTTTTGTTTTGTTTATGGAATTAAAACAATTTAATAAAAGGAGTAGAATTTGAAACTAAAATATATATATCAGTACAACATAGGTTAATTGTGCATGTTTGTAATATGTAACATGCGAAATAAAATACTATATATATTAAGCTATATCTATCAATATCGAAGAGGTAAGAAAAGTGATCCTCCTCCTCCTCGTGATGAGTTACTCCTTCGCAACATTCTCTTTAGAAAGGGGAAATTTGCATTTAATTACACTATTAATATGACTTATCCTATATTATTTACAGAACTTACGTTATTTCTCATGTATAAACATGTATTCGTGTATAAAGTGAAGTGTGAAAAAGCTAGAACTGGAATCAAAGTTTAAACATTAATTAAAGATGTTTACGATATATCTATTTGTTTTGAATAGCAATTATTGTTTTTAGAGCTTCATGCTTTTTCCCGGATATAACACGGTTAGTAGATCCCTCTACCAACTGGCTAGGTTTAAGATACTCTGAAGTCCATATTCCATATATTTTTATTAAGGAGAAATAGCAGTATTTGCATTCACAACATACTCCAAATTTGACAATTTCAATTCTTTTCTTGTCTTATTTTGGTGTATCAACCTTATAAAACTTATTTGTATATTATTGTTACATATAAAAACAGGGGAGACAGAGGGAACCTAGTGCTAAGATACTCAGTCCCGACTTTCTGCCTAATTCTGAGATATTGTGTGTAAAATGGTATATAATAATGGTTATTTCAGTGCTAAGATTTTCTATGTTTTCCATTTATCGCTCAAATTTGAGATATAGCGATGTGAGTGGCGAATCTTAACGCATTTTGTCATACCAGAACTGAGTAAAGCGAAGGTTAGTCATTTTTTTTATATATTCTCGTCGTATTCTATTTAAATACAACTGAGTGTAGTTGTCATACTTATTGTACTTTTTTATTAAATTGTTACTATAGTTTATACTGTAAACATGTCTATAATGTCCGACAACGACCAGATAGCTAAGTTCGAAGTAAATTAATATATCTCTATAATCAGATTTTGTTTACAAAATGATAACACACACTGGTATATGAAATAACGCCAAGCGATAAATAAAGCTTGTAGAAAAAATCAAAAATATTGTCCAAAAAAAAAAAGAATTTATAAATAAAATTAATTACCCCGATTAACAAACAAAAATTAAAAACTAATCAAAATAAACTATGGAATAGATGAGCAATAAATATTACTGAAGAGGTTAACGATAAAGTCATTTACGGCATTTTAATTACACACTAAATTTAAATGAATAAATTTTGTGATTTAAAGACGGAGTCGGCAATAAAGCGTCTTGAATGAAATGTCATCGACGAAATTATTTGAGTTCGCTTGTCTATTATTGTAAACTAGCGATTTGTCCTGTCTTTGTAAGAAATATAAATATATATATATATATATATATATATATATATATATATATATATATATATATATATATATATATATATATATATATATATATATATATATATATATATATATATATATATATATATATATAAATATTCACATCATCATTACTTCTCATATTTCAGGCTTGGAGAATGAAAAAAACTTTCAGATAAAAATCAGTAGACTATTATATTGTTAGTTTTTCATACACTGTGAACGTTACGACCAAACCACTCCACCAAACACGTAACACACAACTCCGATGTCCACGGATTCCAAATTGTAATGGCGGTGTTTATTGCGCTAGTGCTAAGTGTTGCGTCAGAGTGTCCGGCCACGCCATCTATTGATGGCCGTCACTCTCCAATAACTAAGCCCGCCAACATATATATATATACATAAATCCATTATTATATAAAATTTAACACACAATATCTCAGAATTAGGCGGAAAGTCGGGACTGAGTATCTTAGCACTAGGTTCTCTCTGTCTCCCCTGTTTTTATATGTAACAATAATATATAAATAATTTTTATAAGGTTGATACACCAAAATAAGACAAGAAAAGAATTGAGATTGTCAAATTTGGATTATGTTGTGAATGCAAATACTGCTATTCCTCCTTAATAAAAATACATGGAATATGGACATTAGAGTATCTTGAAACTAGCTAATTGGTAGAGGGATCTACTAACCGTGTTATATCCGGGAAAAAGCATGAAGCTCTAGAGACAATAATTGCTATTCAAAACAAATAGATATATCGTAAACATCTTTAATTAATGCTTAAACTTTGATTGCAGTTCTAGCTTTCTCATACTTCACTTTATATACGAATACATGTTTATACATGAGAAATAACGTAAGTTCTGTAAATAATATAGGATAAGTCATATTAATAGTGTAATTAAATGTAAATTTCCCCTTTCTAAAAAGAATGTTGCGAAGGAGTAACTCATCACGAGGAGGAGGAGGATCACTTTCCTTACCTCTTCGATATTGATAGATATAGCTTAATATATATAGTATTTTATTTCGCATGTTACATATTACAAACATGCACAATTAACCTATGTTGTACTGATATATATATATATATATATATATATATATATATATATATATATATATATATGTATATATATATATATATATATATATATATATATATATATATATATATATATATATATATATATATATATATATATATATATACATATATATATATATATATATATATATATATATATATATATATATATATATATATATATATATATATATATATATATATATATATATATATATATATATATATATAACATGACTGATGCCAACACAAACGAATCGGTGCCGACGTATAACTTAAACAAACATAAAATCCTAGAATACAATCAGGAATAATGTTCCGAGAGCTATTTTCAATATATCCATCGGAGAAACGATCTAAACATTTCAATGTTCCAAAACAGTGGATATCGCATTAAATATATCTAATTTTAGGTATTGGCGGCTCCAATAAAAGCATTGTGGTATGTTTTAGCCAAATTGTTAATGGACTATTCGTAGAGCTAGGCTAAATGTGACAAGCCGTTTATCCCACCTGGGGCATTTCTCTAGGCTTTTCTATTTTCTATTTATATGTATTTTTTATTTCATACATATTTTATTATTATATTTATTTACCGTGGACCGTCGTGGCGCAGAGGCACAGCGTCTGCCCGTAAGCGCGATGCCCGTTTAGGGGTTCGATTCCCACTCGAGGAGAATGAATTATTTCCATTTTCTTCGCTTTGGCAACAAGGCAAAGCGCGGCATTAAGTTCCGCCACCCAGCACGCATTGCCTCAAATGGCGGAAAGTGGGGAACGGAATGTCTTAACACTAGGTTCCTCCAACCTACGGTTCCCTCTGCCTACCCTGCTATGTGTGGCATACGGCGTGAAGCTAAGTAAATATATAAATATTATACATATTTATCGAATAATTTTTATATAATAAATAAGTGCCATTTAAAATAAATACACTTTATAGTCATTACAAATAGTTATTTATAAAATTTATTTTAGTGCCTAAATAAATTAGCCAAATATCAAATATTTATATAATTTTTTTAGTGCATATATTTATTATTATTTATTTGTTAATCTGGGCTTACATTTAAATGCTTTATTCTTTGAGTACTTCCGGAATTCAATATTTTACCCATTTAAAAAGTAATGATATTAAATTGTATTAATTAAACTGTTATATTGATTTGATACTTTAAGAAAACAAAAATACATAATATTGTTGTTCAATTTTAATAATTATTTGAAAATTAGTAAAAGTGGAGAGTGGTTTTAAATTCGAGCGTAAAGAAGAGAATACAGTCTCTAAACTATATTCTCTACATTTGCTCTGTTAATGCCTGTTAGGTAAATTGGCAGGTTGAAAATATACCTTATTATATTATGACATACAGTACAGGTACATAAATGTTTGTGTAATAAATATAGAAATTAGATTTTTTTGTTTTCACATACTTAGGCAGAAATCAGGCGGAAAGAGTATGAAGTGTATTGACACTCCTTTTTGTCTATTGCTATATGCAAGATAAAGCCTGAAACACAGTAATGTAATGGTATCTTTATTATTTATATTTCAATATAATGTTGTGTGTAATATCCTTATTCTTCTTATAAATATCGCTTCTTCTTTAATGATTTTTGTAATATGTTCTTCTTCTATTCTTTTTAGTTGCGGCTTTGCAGGGCTGTTTAGCCCAGTATCACTGCGATCATTGCTGATCTATTGTAAAATCCGCATACTCCAGTTCACAGTCAAGATTGATTTCTGTAAATAATTGCAGTATTATCTTTGCTGTGAGGGTCTTCACCTCTTCTGGATACATTTGATGTTTCCCCAGGGTGGTGTAGCGCCGTTGCATAAGTGGAGGATATTCAGTGAGGATATGGAGAGGTGTTTCTTCAGCCTCATTGCATATTCTACACATTCTTGTGCTGCTGATGCCTAAATTGTGCATGTGTCTATTCAAACCACAGTGTCCAGTCAGCACCCTCACCAATGTACGGAGACAGTTCTTGCTGAGAGATAAGGCCGCAGTGGCAGCCTTCTTGTTGAAGGCCTTAATGAGCGCATTAGCTTGGTATAAGCCAGGAGTATTTCTCCATAGTTGAATGGCCTCATAAAGGCAATATGTCTTCAGGGTAAGCTGTGTTAAGCTACGAGGGATGCCACAGAACGATTCTGGTCCGAATTGGGTGCTTTAGGCTTCCCTTTCGTGACAGTATATCCGCCTGTTCATTTTCCTCAATGCCAGCGTGCCCTGGAACCCATCTTAGAACTACTCTGTTGTTGTTTCCCAGAGCGTTCAGGATCTGCTTGCAGTTCTCGACCAGCCTTGATTGAGTTAGATCTGATGCTAGGGCCAAGAGTGCAGCTTGACTATCTGAGTTAGTATAGATAGTATGATTAATGTAGTTGCTTTGCAGATTGGCTGTCGCACATTCTAGTTTGGCGTATACCTCTGCCTGGAATATCGAGGAGTACTTTCCCACATTAAGACTTGTAGTCCTTTTTGGTAATTTTCCATATATTCCACATACAACCTCAGAGCCGGATTTGGAGCCATCAGTGTACTACCTCAAGCTTCCATTTTTCCATTTCATTCGACCGTTTACCCAGTCGTCCCTTGAAGGTATTTCCACAGAGTATAATTTCTGTGTATCGAGTTTGGGGGGCATGGTGTCAATCAGCATCCCCAGTATTGGCATATTGTGCACTGAGTCTTGCAAGGATCTCAGATTCTGCAAAAGCCATGTTTTTGCATCAGCGCTGGTGACCCTGTACATGCTTGCCTTCACCTCCTTTCCCAAAAACAGGTGAAGGGGTGGTAGGTTGAGCAGTGCTTCAAGGGCAGCAGCAGGAGATGTAGACATGGCTCCCGTCACAATAATGCACGCAGTCCTTTAAAGACTGGTAAGTTTTGTTATTGCGCTATTCTGCGCCGTTTTTCTATACCAGACCACCGAGGCGTAAGACACCATCGGCCTTACGATGGTCGTGTAGAGCCAGAGGGTAATTTTGGGTCTTAGTCCCCATCTGCTACCCACTAGCCGACAGCATATTGCCAGGGCCCTTTTGGCTTTCTGTACAATTTCGTCCAGATACGAATTCCAAGTAAGTTTCTGGTCCAGAGTAATTCCCAGATACTTGGTTTCTGTGGAAAACGAAATGATCTTCCCATTCATCTTAGGTGGTATTAGCTTGTCCGGCTAAGTCTTCCTCGTGAAGGGTATTAACACCGTCTTGTCTGCATTAACAGACAGAACCTTACGAAGCAGGCCTCCAATCAATGCTTGAGTAGGCGTATTATCAAACGCTCCCTCCACATCAAGAAAAGCAACTAGTGCTATTTCTTTGTCGTCCAGCATCCAGCGTCCAAACTTGTCTACAAGATTTAGTAGGGCGGTTTCCGTAGATTTGCCGCTACGATAAGCATGCTGGTTGGTGTGTATGGGTCTGTTTACCAGATTACCCTCCTTAATATGATTATCTAATACCTTCTCCAGTGCTTTCAGAAGTGACGAGGAGAGGCTAATTGGTCTGAAAGACTTCGCTGTGGTGTAGACTTTCTTCCCAGCCTTAGGTATGAAGATGATTTTTACTTTAGTCCACGATTCTGGTACGTGCCCCCAGGCATAACTGGCAGGCGGTCCAGAGTCCTTCTCAGTCCTCTTCACCTCAGAAAGGTTCAGAAGACAAAGGGTTTAGGTTGATAACTTTTTTATTCTCTATAAAATTCCCACGAGAAGCTAGGGAAATAAAGGTCACAGACGGCAGAGCCCCACTTGCCACCCGAAGGGCTACTTGCCGATTCGCCCTGATTTCGGAGAGGCACCGTTCGAAATTGGTACCACCAGCCATTCACGGTTCGTGTTACACCTTAGATTGGGTTTTTTGGAGTCGAGGTTAGCTCCTCCAAGATGAGGAGGGAGGATAGGATAATTGGGAGTGGAGAGTTGGAGAAAGAAAGTGGAATAGTGTAGGATTTGGACTCTGGAGTATTTAGAGAGATGCTGGGTAGGGGGAATACCTGTAAGGTGGAACAGCCATTAACAGGTGTCGTCCTCAAGGTAGAAAGAGGGGATAGAGGGGACCATCCATTTTTGACTTTCCGCCCAATTTTCGGGATATTGCATTTATCTTGTATGGAATGTGCGTACTAGTACGAAGAAAATTTATATAATTTATACCCAGCATTAGTGATAATAAATACATAAATTGTAATATAATATATCTTCAAACACCTTAAAGATATACCGAATCAATCTATTTGATATCAAAATTACAAATACAGTCGGTTCACTCAAAGCACGGTTCGATACCTCGCTTTAAAGTAACTTACACTAATAGCATTAACACCAATTAGTTTGACACGTACATTTACACTACTTGGCCCGCCTTTGATATATTAGAAATAGAAAAGCTTTACGCGAAAGCTTAGTAACTTATCACTTGAGTAAATAATAGATTATATATACTTACATAATATAATAATTATTAGTATTATTTTAAATTAGAGTAAACAACAAAAACGACTTATAAAGGTAATAGCTGCAATTGTTTAAGCTGAGTTGCAGGTATTAACGCCCGCCTCCAAAGCGTCGTTATATAAAAGCTGTTTTTAATAAAAAATACAGTAAAGCACAAAAACAATAATTTTAGACAAAAAAAAGAAAGTATTAAAAATAAAATTTATAATAAAGTAAATAAAATAAAAGTATGTGTGGGTGTGTGTTAATTTTGTGTATATGTAGGTTTACCTACGTATATATATGGTTATGCTTTTATATTTGATTTCTTTATGTACACTTATAAATATACTCGTTGTTATTGATTATTGTATAACCAAGAGAGCCTCAGTCAGATTATAATTTAATTTTAGAAATGAATTAATTAATTAAGTTCTACATTGGTACGTGGTAAGCGGATATATATTTCTTTGTTGATATTGTTGTACAGTATAGGTCCTAAATAATAATAGTGCTGATTTGAAGAAACTGTACGACATATCTCTATTTGGTAGATTCTTACATATAAGTATGTAAAAAATATGTACAATGATTAATGAAAAAAATATTTAAGCAATCTTCAGGCTGTCGTGGTACAGCGACACTGCAAATACGATGGTCTGTGGGTTCAATTTTCACTCTGGAGAAGGATTACTGCAAAACCCGCTTAAGACGACCTCCTACGAGCTCAGCCAACAGCGCATCCTAAGCAGGAAATGAAAATGCATAGGCTTCATAAACATTATACCATAGTATATTCATAATTGCGTCATTTCAAGAAATAAAGACGAATCAATTTTTTAGTTCGAGTTTCTTTGTTTTTCTCAAAGAATATACGCAAAGATAGTTCTTGCAAGACTGCTATGACTAAATACTGTATTAACTAGATCAGAATAACACTATTTTATTCCATCAAGCGGAAATCGAACCCTTAAATACGGCATGACTGACTGGCTGACACTTTTCACTCCCCTAAAAATATCAAAACAACCAAACTCATACAAAACCAACAAATCCAAGTAAATATAAATTATAATCACCACATATGGCCGCAAAAATTTTGACATCACGAATGATTTAGCGTTTTGGGTGTTTATCTTGTACCGCATTAAATTGGAGCAGAACGCTGGACTCGCTTGCTATAAATCTAATAAGTGTATTGGATTATATATCGAAATATTCATCTGTGATTATTTTCCAAAACATTTTCGATTTTTCACCAATATTTTTAGTTGAAATTTCTTTAAAACATACATTCTATTTAGTTTTAAATTTGCACATTACATGAGGTTCATATAAAAGAAAATTTGCCTTATTTATAATATATTATTATACAAGATCATTAAATAAGTAGAGAATAGAGTCACTTATAATAACTAACTTATCTTGAGTGATTGATGTTTTACTTATACTAATAAATTAATTACCTTTTAACTTCAAATGAAGCTAGTATACTCTACAGTAAATTTTTGAGTAAATTCATCTCGAGTTTCGCGTCTTTTCTAAATCTTTCTAAATCCTCATATCGTATATAAATACATAATATGGAGAAAATTGAAAACAGTGGAACAAGCGTTTAACTTTAACTTTAAACTTAATGATTGCGGGTTTCATTATTTAGTTATACTAATTTCTCCGCTCTGGGTCGTGTCTTCAATATCTAGTCTTAGACAAGTACAGCGTTGAGTACTGCAGTACACAATATTCAATATGTCAAAAAAGTAGGTGAAAAATTGAGAACGGAGTGTTTTAACACTAGGATTACTTTCTCTAGCCTGCTATAAACAGAAAAATCTTAAAGCCAAAGAAATATCTTCATTTTCTTTCCTTTATTCGTAGTAGTCATTTAATCCCACTTCCTACCATAATGTCAATTAGCGAGATATATAGCTTTTTGTGAAGCATAACGTTGCATAATGCCCGCATCTACATAACGATGTCATGTATAAGGAAAAATAAAATAATATGTGGCTGAAAACTGCATATTACACTGCCATTTTGATATTCTTATTGTGAATATTATTTATTAATCCATTATGGTTCCATGGAAGAGGTTTGACAGTGTGCGTTGGTTTTAATTTCTTTTTAAAGTAATTTTGTTCAAAAACAACTTTAAATACTTTTACTTTAGTAGATTTTTTTAATCTTGATTTTACTATTAGTTTTCGAGAAATTTGTAGAGTAAGCACACAGACATATATTTTAGACATATATATATACATACATTTTCCGGTGCTTCAAAATGATCCGTAATTTTTGTTCCACTTTAAGAAAAGTAACCAAGGTAGGTGTCCATTGTAAATATAATTACTACCATTTTTTAATTTACGACGCCGTATTTCATACAGCGATACTATCATAAAGAGTCTGAGGAAGACGTTATTTAAATTTCATTTTACCAAATGGTCCTCGCGACCATTAAAATAAATTAATGAGGTGACTAAAAAGATGACGGCTAAATTCCAAATCGTGCTTTCTCTGTTTTATTAGATAGTTAACCCGTTGTCACTGATGGGGGTGGTACTTCTTAACTTTTCCGAATTCTTATACATTGTGATTTGCTTATTTTTATTAGATTTTTAATCAGCTACTTGTTTAAAAAAAGTTTGAAATTAAAAAGAGCTTCACGCTTTTTCCTGCAAGAAAATCTAGTGTTAAGACACTCCATTCTCTACTGTCCGCTTTATTTTTGAGACATTATGTGTAGTGGAACTCAACAAGGCGCTTTGTTACTTACCAGGACAAGGAAATAAAAGTCAAGGAAAGTTTTATATATTTTTCTAAATAAATATTGACTATCAATTTAAAAAAATTATAGAACATGAGAAGGTTGTAATGACAAGTATCGATATAGATATCAAGCTCTAGACGCAATGGTCGTGGGTTCAGTTCCACCCAATATGCAATGTCCAGAAAAGTAGGCGGAATGTTGAGAATTGGAGTAACACGAGGATCCCTCTTTCTACATTGCTATGAGCGGAAAAAATGTAAAACATAACTAAATATAAAAAAAATATATTTATAATTTTCGCTGGATTGAACTTTTATCATTCATTTATAGTGTTAGCACATAAAGGTATGCAGTTCTTAGAAAAAAGTCAAAAAGCGTTGGTTAAACAAATCCACGTTAAATTATTCGTATTGTATCTAGAAATCTTCAATATTGTGCGGAAATTAAATAAAACCGGAAGCTTAATCGTTTGCTTTGGTAGTTATTTTGAAGCTTTCGCAGGTAGTTATTTGCTTGTATGAAAATTGTAGTATAAAATTGTTATCCGTATATTATATGTACTTATTGTATTTATTTAACAATAAAATATTTATATTCCAGGGAAATAATATTACGAAATAGTAAAAAAATATTAAAAAGTAAATCTTATTAATATTATATTTTTATAACTTACATATGATTGTATAGAACTACATATGTGGTTTAAAAGTTCAATTGTGAAAAACATTAACTATCCCATAAAGAATAAGCTAACTCCAATAAATCTATGAATTAAAGGAGATTTATTATAAGAAAGATCCTATTAATGCTATGGTTACGCAGCTTGGAAGCTTGGAATTCAATTGATTTTTTCAATGACTACAAGTTCAAATCTTATACCGGGAAATATTTATTATTTTAACTTGTTTTATATGTTGTATGTTTTATATGTTGTATTTCGTACTAAAACTAAACCCAAAACAACGTCGTACACAGATAAGACGGGATATATAGGGGATGTAAGAGAGCAAAAAAATACTGAACAAAAAATTTGCTAAAATTTTGCAATTTACTTTAACATACGATTATACATTTCCTAGTAGCTAGTTATCTAATATACTATATATTATATATTATACACATTCATAAATCATTTTCTAGAACCAAAATTGTTGATTGCGAGTAGTTTTACCCTTCAACGTTATGGTATAATTGACAGAGGCAGCAATTTCGATTTGCAGGCGCAACTTTTTGCATATGCACTTCATTTTTGCCAAGTAAATTGAAATGTTGTAGCTGTAAAGCGTTTTATGAAGTGTACGGTATGTGGTTTATAAATAAGCTTTTAATAAACGAAACGTACATACATACATATATATGTATGAAAAAAAGGGTTTAGATCATTGATTACTAATTAATTTAATGTTTTTATTCTTGTTTTTGGTGTCTTTTTTCGCGTCACTTGTATTTGTGAAATGGATAGAGATAGCCCACTTAGATATGTGATAGAAATTTAATGTCGCAGGATTCGAACTTGCTATAACAAGCGTATGCAATTTTCTATGTAGCTTGCTAAGAAAGTATGGCTTAGTTAGCGACAAGTCCTAAGACAGTAAACAAGAGGCATGTGCTTAGAGGCATTATTTTCAAAAATATTAACAACTATATAATATATAGTATAAAATATATTTTAAGCAAATTATAGCTTTCAGTTCCCTTACTATGTGTTATTACCAGAGTGAAGTAAATGAAAATAATTCTTTCTCTCCGAGTGAAAATCGAATTTTATAATAATTATAATAATAATATTCCATAGTAATAAATAACATGCATTGTTTTATGTAGATGTTATTTTACATTTATTAATGATAAATAAATAAATAAATTATTAATAAAATAAAACTTCAACAAGTAGGGAATAAATTTTTTTTTAACACAAGCCTGCCTCGAACCCCTAACAAAATCTAATATAATATTAACTTCCAAACTTCTCATTCATACTTGAACCGCCATACATTTTTTTGTTACTCTATTATACCGCCATTGAAACCCAGACGGGGTAATTGACAGTCGCAGCCGCTTCGATTTGTACACCGTTTTTTTGTGGTTACGGTTATGTGGACGTGTGACATTTTAAAAGTAGAGTTCTTGCAAAAAATTGTGTAAAAATATCGAAATTCACTGTATTTCTATATTCTGCATATTGTGATGTTATAAGTTTAAAGATTTAGTTAGTTTTAGCTAGATTCAGTTCTGGTAAATATTCACTTTTGTATCATGTTTATTATAGGTTTATATACACATAAGCAGTGCTGCTATTGTGAAAATAGTAATTTCTAATTACTTATATGCAATTATTTTGATTTTTTCTTTTTTAGCTTTGCTATCTATCCCGCATATAATAGAACCAACATAGATAGACTAGTGTTAGGACACTCCGTTCTCGGATTTCTGCAAAAATTCAAGAGCTTTTATATTAATATTTAGTTTTGATTTTATTTTTGGTATCAAGCACACAATTGCTACTATTGCTACTACCATCGAGACTCTTCTTCAACGTCTGAAGCCGGTAGCTTTGGACTTTGGCCTTTTAATACCTATGCTCAAACACTGGTGGTTGCCAAGAGGTTATTCGCAGACATTGCAATTACCAAGTGCAATTACCAAGTCAGCAGTTGAAAAGCTCAATAAAATCTGGAAAGCAGAATTACCAAAAAAACCGCTCCGCTAAATAAAATGCTTGGTCTTTCCTATTTATCTCTATAAAGCATAAACTTGGACGCTACGACCACATGATCGATGCAAAATAGACGCTCTGGAAATGTGGTTGGAGGCGAATGCGGCGAATTCCGTGGAATGCTTGTCGCACCAACGTATATATTTTGAAAGAATTAAACATAATCAAAAAAATGCTGTCAACGACCGTTTTTAGACGAATACTTAACTTCTTCGGTCGCATTACTGTGCAACGAAAATTCCGTGGAGTGGCTTTTTGTACAGGGCTAGATATAAGGGAAAAGAGCTCACAGTCGCTCACCAGCAAGATGGACAAATCTAATAAAGTCTGTTACTGAGGAATGAGGAATCAAGGAATGTTCGCACGGAACCACAAGTAGAGTTAAATGGAGACGCATCGTGATGAAATGAACACAGGAATCTACTAATCCCTGACCACGACAACTTTACCATGAGTATACGACTAAGAACTAAAAAGAAGACACAATATCCTAAAATGGGTTATAAGTGGTAAGAAAATTATGATAACTAATTCCCTCGAGTGAAAATTGAACCCGTGACCATCGCGTTTACAATAAGACGCTGCCCTAAGGATTCTACGATGACCTATATATAATAACACACATATTGTCTGAAAATCGTAAATATAATGTTTCGTCTCAATGATATAAATTAAAACGATATAATTTATGATGCGATCTGTCACAGTTGCTCCAGATAACTGCGATTAAGCTTAATAAGGTTAATGCTTAATCGTTATAGTTAGGTAATAAAGGTATGTGTATGTAAATTATTAAGAAATAGTCGCAAATTCAAATTTACGATAGGTTGGTAGGTATAGCCTAGTAGGATAGCCTAGCAGGATAGCCTAGTGTTAAAGTATACTATTCTCAGCTTTCACCTGAATTCTTGACATTAGGCGAAGAACGAAATGTACTATGAAATTAACTAAAAAGAAAAAAAAAACATCCCCAGTACTTCATATTTTGGTCAGAATAATAGTAAGTAAATGGGCCTTTGAAATTATTTTATTATAAATAAGCATATAATTAAATCTGATATTTTTACTCAAAGAACAAAGTAGAATAAAAAAAAATCAGAAAAATCAGAGACAGAGGGAAGCTAGTGTTCCAACTCCATTCCCTACTTCACGCCAGTTTTCAATACATTATGTGTTAAGTGACAGGACTCAACGCCCCGCTTTATCTTCTCACCAGAGCAAGGAAATGAAATAAAACATTCCCACAAGTAGGAATCGACCTCACAATCGCTGCGCTTACAGTAGATGTGCCACGATGCGCCTCATAATAAAAATAATTGATAAAATTTCTAGCCCCATGATATTGTACATATCATAACCCATCGCGTAGCTATGAAAAGGGCATGGCATTTTTATGGGTTCGCGTGAGAGTCACCTTCATGTTACGATCTTATCACCTATTTATATGGTAAAATTTGAATACTCTAGGTATATCTAAATTTAATTACAATTTTGTAATATATATATATATATATATATATATATATATATATATATATATATATATATATATATATATATATATATATATATATATATATATATATATTTTAGTTAGTACTTAATAATAATTTAAATATAATAATAATTTTAAACGTCGGCAGGACAGCGTCTGACTATAAATATAGGTCTTGGCTTATACTGTCACTCAAAAAAGTAATGATATTAAAAGAATTTTGATTTCCATTTTTCAAATCGTAACTTCTGAAATTTCAATAGTGACCGGACAACGGAGTGTCCATACACTCTCTAAAAATACGAATCTATACGAATCAAAAATCAAACTCAAATTAAATAAACTAAACAGAAAATCTCACCTTAACCAAGATTTGGAGCCATGAACTCAATATCAGTGACTTGGCAATACATGCTTCTATACTATGTTAGTAATACCCATATTAGATTTCGTTTACTTGGTCAATGGTAAATTCCTGTAACATATATGTGTGTATAGGATAATCGGATTTACCAACACGGATATTGATGTTACTCAATCACTTATCCTTTTAGAATTGGTATTGGAACACGCTTTAGATTTAGACTCCGTCTAAATTAATAGAAGACGTATATAGTGAAATATATACTACATTTATATAAGATCATAGGTGTGTAGTGGCAACGTCAATACAAAACGCATAAGAGTGCGGGTTCGACGATACTGCTTCTACTACAGTTAAATATTTTCAAAAAGAAAAATATATTTGTAATAGATATAAAAAAAGAAAAATTTGGTTTTAATATTTCATACACCTTAATGATTTTATGACATTTTATAAAAATCTACTGAACTACTGCGTGCGTGGTATGCTATTACGTACTTAGTTCTTGTGCACCAGTTCTCGTGGACTACTAAAAAAATGTAAGTATTTCTCCGAGAGGAATTTCTATAAAATTATATCATATATGTTGATCAACACATCATCATGGTGCCAGTGGCTGGATGTGGATTCGATTCCCACTTGGAGACATTGAATTATTTTCATTTTTCTCGCTGTGGTAACAAGATAAAGCGGAACGTTGAGCTCCGCCACTCTTCACCTAGTATCTCAAAAGCGGAATCGAAGTGTCTTAACACTAGGTTCCTTACTCTGCTATATTTAGGATACAGCGTGAAGCTAGCAAGCTAAGTATAAAAAGTCTAATTAGAAAATTAAATTATAAAAAGTCTAAATAAAGAGAAAAGCTATATTAAGTGAAGCCATCGTAGCACAATTAGACAGCGTGTGACAGGACACGACGCAACTAAAGCTCGCTAGGGGAATGATTTATGAAATTGATTATTTTCATTTGGACTCAAAGGCACTCTACACATAAAGCTACTAAAAATATGCAGAAAATGGAGAAAAATGTCACTAAAACACTACGTGCTCTCCTTCTAGAGCAGGGCTGACTATGGTGTTAGCGAGGAAAAGCTATAAAATCTCTATAGTTTTTATCAAGTCATATCATAAGAAAAAAACAATGTTTACATAACACCCTTAGATCTACCCATAAGAGATCAACATTTATTCAAAAACAAACAAAGCTTATATTGTCTTACTATAAATGCTTACTAGTATATATTCGGAAGCAAATTTAATATCGCTTTGATCAAGGATTTATTCGTCAGTCGGCTTGTTAACATCATCAGGCGTAATAGTATTCGTGAAGGGGCTTTATACCAACGTTTATATTTTGGATGTTAAGCCCCAGTTAAGCTGTATAGTTATAGTATATTCATGTCTTCATAGTTTGAACTAAAAATGGAAACAAAACTATATACAATATGATTATATTATATTATTATTATTTTGTAAAATATTAACAATGTATATTAATATATAAATTCTTTGATTCTTACTCCAGAAAATTAACTATCGTCATTATCTCGCTCTGGTAACAAAGCGTCGCGTTAAGTTCTTCATTCAGTTCACAATGTAGAGAAAATTAGGCGGAAATTGGAGAGTTTAGTGTTGTAACACTAGGCTACCTTGTCTATTTTAGGGTAAAGGGAATTATATCTAAAAATCTAAGAATAAAAATAAAAGAAATAAAAAAATATACAAAAATATAAAGAATACAAGCAAGGACGTGTACATTCAGTACAAAATACGACTTTGCCACTAAAATAACATTATCAATAACATAACAAATGTCTTCTAGAATATTAAGGCCATATATAAGATAACATACAAACCATATAGAATCTGTAACGTACGAATATATCCTATGAGGGATGTCGTGGCGCAATGTAACAGCGTCTGTCTGTGAATGCGGCGGCTTGTGGGTTCGATGCCCACACGGGCAGAATGAATTATTTTGATTGTTTAGATCTGGCAACAAGGCAAAACGCGGCGTTGAGTTCCGCCACTCAACACGCCATGCCTCGAAAGGCGGAAAGCGGGGAGTGTCTTAGCACTAGGTTCCTTTTGCCTACGGTTCCCTCTGTAGCTTCGCGCTGTATCCCGCATATAGCAGGGTAGGGAAAAAAATCTGTGTTTGTGGTCAGACTTTCATGTATTCATTCGCAAATCATAAACATCAGATTAGGACATTGAGGATAAATTAAAAACAACATTCCAAACGTTTTGAGAGATCGTGAAATTTTAACGCAAATCTATAAGAAAGTTACTGTGCAATGAAACTGTAACTGTAACGGCGGAAGCCCGCAACGAGTCGTTAATTTGGTTTGCAACGGCTTATAAAGTTAACGGCTTAACGAAAGCCGTAAGGGAAAATTCATTTAAATTTTTATATTGATCATAATTTACTATCAGGACACTGTTGCAGTAGCGATTGAATATTGATTATATTCAATGATTATTTCAAAACTATTCAAATAGAATACCTTATATAGAAAACTAGTAAACACCCGCGGCATCGCTCACTTAAACTAAATACAAGATTATATATTTAGTAAGCTGAAGTGAGTGCGTTAATTTAAAATTGATAGATAAAAAACCAGCAAAAATTTCTATCTTTGTTGTAGTTATTAGAAATGCATTCGAAATAACTAATAAAACAATGCAATAATATCGTAGCACATGTTCAAAGTTGATTATCCCATTATACTACTCCAAGCCTATAAACAGAATGTGCTACGAATCCATTGCTCGGCGAATATCAAGTTATTGACAAGAATCCGTAATAAACTCCCGTCTCTGATTTTGAATGTTCTACATAGGATGGAAGCTGCGAGGAAAATGAGACTGAAGTATTTATTTGTTATCCACTAATCAAATACCATAGCAAGGTATTGTGTGAGCTTTTATGGATTGAAATCAGAAAGCTATGAAGGTAAGGAATGTGAAGCTTCCTTGAGTGCTATTTATAAATTAGGGAAAGACGATGTTTTTAAATAATTTTCTTACTAATTATCAACTAGTAGATGCTTTTCTTGCCATCCAATTTTATGTTATTTATGTTCCAGATCCTTTATTTTTATATGTAAATAGAAAGTACTTATCAAGGTAAATATTTTTTGCTACGGCAGCATTTCATATTTTTTTATAATTCAGCCGGACTGCTTGGGTTCCATACAGAGTGCTCCAAAATTGTGTGCTGTGCTAAGATATTTGTTTTTTTTTAGTACTTTTACACATTTTTTATTGTGAAGTTTTACTTGAAGAGTTAAAAAAATTAAATAAAAGACCGTCCGTCAATACCCAATAAAAAATATCGGTCAAGTGCAAGTAGAGCTTCTACATACTCGTAGGTCAGCGGAGAACACAATTAAAAAAAATTTACAAAGTAAAATTTGGGATATAATTTAATAATGATTTTTGTCTGTGATGGTATACATGATGGTATATATTTATAGGTAGGTACCGATAATTATAAATATATTTAAATTTTTTGCCAAAATTAATGTTTCTAGGTGGACTACCCTACGTACTACGGGAACTACCCTACAAGTACTGAGCTCGTGGTAATTACGTTGACTGATGATTTTATACGACTAAGTATTTAATTTTTACTTCATAATTCCACGCGATCTATATAAAAATGAACTTTACAGATAGCCAGACAGACAATCTTATACTAATGTAGGACATTGGTTCTATTTTTAAATTTTACGCAACCCCAAAAACGTCCCTAAAATAAATAAACACCATACATAACAAGGTAAATAATGTTATGCCTTGCATTAATTTCAACGTTGTAGTGATTTCCATTATGAGAGCTCTCCTGGCTTAGAGCCATCGTCGTCTCATATTTATTAATTTAGAGTGTTCCACACTGTAGTTAACTTGGCATTACGCCAAAGGATTGAGTGGGGCTCGATCAATTGACTGTCAAACGTAAGATATTATGTTATCACATAAAACATTTTTTATCGAGTTATTTTAGTATATTGTAATTTTTTTTTTAAATTCAATGTTTTAAACACTTTGCAGTTAGTTGTTGATAGAACGTATAAAAGCTTTTCATTTTAAAAGCTTAACAAACATGAAAATCAATGATATTATTAATTTGCTATTTTTAGTTTATTATGAATAATATCCAGCGGTATATAAGACCTCTTAACTTTTCTAAAAATATCTCTGAATGGAAATAAATCTGGAAATAGTCGTTAAAAAGTTATCCAAAGCTTACTATATCTAAAACTTTAAAATATATTATGCTGCTATACCACGAAAACACCAATACAGACAAAAGCTCCTAGACGTGGGTTCAAAACCTACTTGTTTTCAATTCTACGAATACTTAAGTCCTTTTATTTAAAAGTTATAGTAGTATAGCTATATATATATATATATATATATATATATATATATATATATATATATATATATATATATATATATATATATATATATATATATATATATATATATATAGCTATACTACTATAACTGTAAGTTCATATCATATACCAGATCAATATAATTTCTTCAAATATATTCCCGTTGCTGTGTGGGACGCAAATCACTTTTTTATTCGTCGAGGACGTCTTAAGGCTATTGAGTGTACCATAAAACGGATTTAAGTAGCGCGAACCGCTATAAATGTCACCTTAGAATTTGAAGAATTCACAATAAACGCTAAATAACATGTTCCCAAGAAAAAAAAATGTAGTAAAAGGTCGTTTTTTTATTGTAACAGATGCCATAGGTTGTAGGTTCGTAGACTGCATATGATATTTGACCTATATATATATATATATATATATATATATATATATATATATATATATATATATATATATATATATATATATATATATATATATATATATATATATATATATATATATATATATATATATATATATATATATATATACATATATATATTATGTTTTCTTTTGTGTTTAGTAGTAAGTCATTTTGTGTTTTAACTATCCAAAGAGTAGTAGAATAGAAAAATTAATATTTCTACAAGAGAAGAACATTACGTGGCTATATTGGCGCCGGGACTCAGCGTATCAGGGGAGAATGGATTATTTTCATTTATCTCGCTCTAGTAATAAGACTAAGCGCGGCGTTGAACTCCAATACACAAAACGTATTGAAACGCGGAAAACGGAAAACGGAGTGTCTTAACACTAGGTTCCCTTTGCCTGCCCTGATATGCATATGCGGGATACAGAATAAAGCTACAAATAAATGATGTCGTATATAGTCTAGTACGTTATAAACTAACCGCGACATTTCATAATCATATAAATTTAATATCATATATTACATATATAAATTATGTGAACTAAAAGCTTTGGACGTTCGTATAAAGGTGTTGTACTAAAATTATATAGACAGAGCAACTGGCATACTTAAAATTGATAGATATTGAGATAAATTTAATAAATTGAAAATAGCCCAATATATTTTATAGCAACGCAAATGAAATCAATAAAATCAATATTACATACAATATTATAATATTCTTCTTAGCCTCACACTGTACTATATGAAATGTAGAAGAAACCTTCCATAATGTTATGATACATTACTGTGTGGGAACTCAACCTTGTGCTTTCTCCCCATACCCGAGGAAATTAAATAAAATAATTTCCTCAAGCGGGAATCAAACCCACAATCGTCGCGTTTCCATCCAGACGCTATATTACTGCGCAACGACGGCCTCTTTTCACATTATAATTTATACTTACACAATTTTAGCAAAAATTCTTTGCCTTTATGTAATTACGTTTGCCACTAGCCGTTCATTTAGAAATATCGGATAGCATTTAGGAACAAGGCGGAACGCAACGTCGCACTTTATCCATCGAGACCGTTCGACCGTTAAATCATGCACATTCCTATTATAATAGAACGATAAATAATAAAAAAAATTACTATGGAAACATATATCATATTTATAATTGCGTAAGCTAATTTATTGTATGGATTATAAATATTATAATTTTAATAAATACGTATATTTTGTAAGCGCCATTTGTACGCGATAATCATACTAGATGTTAGTAAATGATCTCGACCTGTCTAGATCGTACTTCAAAGGTGGTACTAGTAGAATAATTTCGAATTTGGTTAGGTAGAGACAGGCGATCTGACAATAGACCGGTCACCAGAGCGGTGATGCGCATTTTAAAGGGGCCCTTTAAGCCTTTCCTCAACTCGACGGGCCCGACACCCGCACGGTGTATCCATGGAATGCTAAGTAGTTTCTTCTTTTATCACCCATATAGCAAAGTAGACAGATATAATGTATTGTTAAGACTTGAAATCACGAAATTTCCTATGAAAAATTCTCACGTTACTGATTTATACAGCTTGCTCAGCTAAAATTGAGCGTTGAAGGCTAGCATTTATTAAGTAATTTTATAATTCACATCACCTGTATAAGATAGTCTTATTCAAATACAGTAGTTTGCTCTGCTTAAATACAATTCATTTATAATCCAACATGCCAATCTTGCATGGACATGTAACCTGTATGAAGAAGAGAAACCTTGAAATGATGTGTGGAAGCACTTAGATAAGTTAATGCCAGTACTACAGATAAGTACTGCCAGTCATATCTCTCTCCGGATCTCTCTTATATCTTATTTGTCTCAAAGCTTAAAAACCTTCTTACATCCGAAATACATCTATATATAATTTATCATTTACTATTACAGTATTATTGTTAAATAACATTAAATGGGCATAACTGAACGTAAATCCACGGTTAAAATTCAGATATAGTTAGAATGCTACGTTAAACCCACTCTGAATCCCTTTTCTCAACGCTCGTGAATAGCCGAAGCTTACTTTGTCGTACGAATTACTAGCTTGTGTTTTGCTTTTTCATTAGAGCTTTGAAAGCAGAGTTTCAAATGTGGAAACTTTTAAATAATGTTAATTTGGTATGGCTTGATTTTGTGATTTTGGAAATTATCTAATGGAAAATGTGACGGTTGTGGGTTTGCTTCTCATTCGGAAAAATGGATATTTTTCTTTTGTAAGAAGAAGTTCTAGTAAGAAGAGCTGACTTCCACCCTTCAGCACGCAATTTCTAGTAGTAGTTAAGTAATTAGGCGCAATGTAGTGAATGAATAGAGAAAACAAGATTTTACTATATGTAATAATTCAACCGAAATAATTTTATAGAATTTAAAGATTTGTGGCGATTTTACTTCAAATATGCAGCTGAATTTGTAAACAGTTAAAAAAATGTCGCGAACATGGTAAAAAGAATAACCGCACAAAAGTTATTAAAAAAAAATTACCTACTGTCACTAACTCCAAAGAAAAAGTTTACTTTAAAGTAATTAAAATATTATTTTACTATAGACATAGTTAATGTGGATAATACATATATACATATAAGTAGGTATACTTATATGTGGTCTTAACGTCGGTTTTTGATTGTTCTTAACACATCAACATCAACATTACAGCTATGTATAGAATATAATTTAAAAAAAAATCAAGTAATGAATAATCTGTTTATTGGTGCTATTTTTTTTTTCGCTTCACACTGTATCCCGCGCTTAGATTAGGCAGAAGGAGCCTAGTGTTAAGACACTCCGTTCCTCACTTTCCGCCATTCGAGACTTCGTCAGTTTAGTTTGGTGCTAGCGTGTAATCTAACCAGAATTTCTGTACATACACTTGCATGTTATTTATACCAATGCCGTTAAAAGTTGTGTGAAATTGACTTCTTTAAAATGCATAAAAATAAATTTATTTTATTTAATATATATTTTATATTTCTTATATTATCGTCTCAGTAATTGTTCTAAGTAAATTAGTGATTAGTCAGTTTATTTTCTTAGATATGACAGAAAAATATACATGACTAAATTAAATCAAAATATATTAAAAATAATCTGTATGTAACCCTAATGAGTAAATCAGTAGGTCTAACATATGTTAGCTACCAAAATACAGCCTGTATATATATATATATATATATATATATATATATATATATATATATATATATATATATATATATATATATATATATATATATATATATATATATATATATTATATATATATATATATATATATATATAGATATATATATATATATATATATATATATATATATATATATATATATATATATATATTATTTCGGTTGAATTATTACATATAGTAAAATCTTGTTTTCTCTATTCATTCACTACATTTCGCCTAATTACTTAACTACTACTAGAAATATATATATATATATATATATATATATATATATATATATATATATATATATATATATATGTGCCTCTATGAAAAATCGAACCTGTGACTATGTGACTGTGCCTATGACTAATCGATAGCTATGAATAAAAAAAAAATCCATAGATAAGGGATAAATGGACAAAATAAGGGGAATAGGATTTCGCAGTTCCGCATATCTTATCACCCGTCACTTGTGGACACGTGAAAAGGGTTGTAAGGTGAGGTAGGGGTCAGCTGTCCTGTGGTCGAGCATAAAGAGGATAGATACTATCCCTAAACAAAAGTTACATTTATTAAGCCTTGTTTTATTTTATATTCACAGATCACTCATATATATATATATATATATATATATATATATATATTATATATATATATATATATATATATATATATATATATATATATATATATATATATATATATATATATATATATATATATATATATATATATATATCAAAACCAATCAAAATATATTTTGATTTAAACATAAAGGTATTATAAAAACTATTATTATTAAATATTTTATCACTAAATTAAATTAAAACTTTGAAAATAATCATTTCCATGAGTACGAATTATTGATACTAAAATTGATAATCCTAAAGCCCCTTCACAAACTGTAAAAACTAAAAAAATTATCAATATATATCTATATATATATATATATATATATATTATAATTAACTATTATTAAATATAGTATAAATAAAAAAAAAATATTCTTAAAACAATAAACTCTAATCTTACTAATACAATTAATAAATGTTTCAAAACTAACAAAAATTATATTTCCAATAAGAAATATAATAATAATTAAACCCATATTTATCATTTCTTTTTATAGTTTAAAAAAAACTTATATATATATATATATATATATATATATATATATATATATATATATATATATATATATATATATATATATATATATATATATATATATATATATTACTTTCTGTTTAGTGGTGGATGGCATTCAGATTTTTCAGATTTGACTTATTAAGGCACCCTCAGTTAATCATAAGCTGATCATTAATCATCAATTAAATATAATTGTCTATTCATCATCAATTAAATATAATTATCTATTGTTCAGATTCCCACTATATACCACATAAAGCAGGACAGCGTAAAAGGCAATCTAGAATAAGGACACTCCATTGGTCACGTTCACGTTTTTCAAAATTTTGCCTATTGAAATTAAATAGTTCTCTACTTCTCGTGGGGATAGAACCCATAACGATAACGTTTACTAAGGCCGGGCGGAACGGAGCGACGGCCTCAAATATAATATTTTCTATTCAATATAATCTGTACTTGTAATTTATATTCAATATAATCTGTATATATATTACTGTGTGGGATAGGAACAGACTGCCGTCGCGTGTATATCGATCATATTTCTAACTGCGTCACAATGCTGTAATGCTGTAAGCAATAGGCTAGGTTTCTTTTTATGAACAATGTTGAACTTTTTGTCAAGTAAAAATTAGTGAAGACGAGATTAGATTGAATTTTATCCATAAGGGACGGAACACAACGCCGTGCCTTGTCTTAGTAAATAGATATGGTCTTAAAGACACCAATAAGAGAAGTATCTGAATATATATATATATATATATATATATATATATATATATATATATATATATATATATATATATATATATATATATATATATATATATATATATATACAACTTTAATTTAAAACTAACAGACTATGATGGATTAATATAAGCGACAATAGTGAAAAAGTTTTACAACTTTTCCTTCTAAAACACCGAGAAAAACTTTTGGATAATCTCTAACTAATAAAATATGATTTATGTTCCGAAAAGTTGGGCGTCAGTACTTCGTAAATTTTCACATTCACTATTCATTGCTAGAACAAAAAAATACTTTGAGAGTTAGGTGCTAGTTCACCTAATTTTATTTTCAATTTTTTTGTAGACTTTTTAATAACGCTATCGATTTTTTGTATACGAGAGTCCTGGATTCGAATACACGATGAGCTAATTGCTTCGCTCGCTGTAATCATTTATACATAAATAAATTTAATTAATAATAATATTATTTTATATATTTAAAAAGAACAAAAGTATGATATTAAAAGCGTTATTGTGGATTACTTTATTTTTTTTATTGAACAAACAAAAGTGACCTTGTGTTAAGACACCCCTTTACCCGCTTTCTGCCTAATTGTCGAGCCGTTGTGTCTCGAATAGCAGCGGACTACGCCGCGTAATAGATTACAGATAAGAAAATCTTAATTTTAAAAAATAGACAAGAAATTCAAGTGAAGAAAAAACCTATTAGTGTATCTATACATATTAAACGCATAAATCATTCTATACGGAAATTTTGTTACAAAAATAATATACGTGATCCTTTTTCATCGGTATCGTAACTATTATACAAGCATTTACATAACATTTTCTTTATCCATTGTTTCACTCGATATATTTTGACTCCTTTAGATTATTGTATATATTTATATAAATATTTTGCATATATACTAGCTTCAGATCGCGACTTTGCTCATGTGTTTCGATTTGTCCATGAGGCATTAGTCTTGGTAAAAATTATTTTTTATTTAATTAATAATTGATACCCACTTGCTTAGTTAATTTATTTTCTTTTCTTTTCTTTGCTCTGGTATAAGCAAAAGGGGCGGCGTTGAATTGCGCTACTCAACACAAAATGACTCGAGGCGGAAAGCTGGAACGGACACTCCGTTGACACCAGTTTCTATCTGCCTACCCTGCTATGTGCAGGATACAGCGTGTAGCTATATTTTCGTCTTGATAAATCAGATGGGTCAATTACAACGACTATACAAAATAAAATTATCACTGCAGTAATAAAATCTCTCACAAAAGTTTTCCTCTATGACCTCTTTTAACTATCAGAAACCACGTAGTAATCATATTCTCCTTTTATGATACCGCACGGCATGTAAAACTTGAACTACATCTACAAATGTATTTTACTAATTTAACTTTGAAGTTTTAATTATTTTGAATCTCCAGAGGAATTTGAATATCATATCATAAAATTGCATTTTCTGCAGTTCGTAGAATATGCCAAAGGAACCGAGCGATATGTACTTTTTAGCATTCCGTACCTAAAAGTTTAAAACGGGACCCTATTACTAAGCCTCCGCTGCCTGTCTGTCATCAGGCTGTATCTCATAAACCGTGATAGCTAGAAAGCTGAAAGTTTCATGAATTATGTATTTCCGTTGCCGCTCTAACAACAAATACTAAAATTAAAAAAATATATATTTCGTCAGCGGTATACTAAATTTGAAATGGATACGGAACCCTCGGTGAGCGAGTACTACTCGTAATTGACCGGTATTTATTTATTTAAACAGAAAATATATTTTATATTTATGATGTGTATTGCGACAATTGCGCAGTGGGAGAGAGTATAATAGGGAAACACAGTGCTCATGGATTCGAGGAATATATTAAATAGTGCGGCGTTAAGTTTCGCTAATTAGAAAACAAAAATATCAATACTACTAAGCGGTAATCAGCTTAAAGCTCAAGAAAAATGAAGAGATTATCCAGATTCAGATTTGATCCTCACTACTATTGGCATAGTGTATACATATACACATTTTAAAATTTAAGCAAATTATATCAATTTTTTTTTTCAAATTACGTTTTACGTTATTTCGCTAAGAAGAGAAAAATGAAAGGACATACCAGTTTCTTGCATAGCAAGAAATTTCTCGAGTCAGGGATTCAGGGATTCAAACCTGAACCATTGCGTTTAAAGACAAAATGTGTGCGACTGTGTCGTGAGGACAAATGCAACATGCAAATTTATTATTTTTTTTATATATACATGCAAATATTTTCGTTAATAATATGGTATATATATATATATATATATATATATATATATATATATATATATATATATATATATATATATATATATATATATATATATATATATATATATATATATATATATATATATATATATATATATATATATATATATATATATATATATATATATATTATATATATATATATATATATATATATATATATATATATATATATATATATATATATATATATATATATATATATATATATATATATATATATATATATATATATATATATATATATATATAGATTTTTTTTTGACACCCTATCCCCAATCTCAGTTTTGCTATTTCCTCTGCATTAAGGTTGCCTGGCAGAGATTGATATTAAGCAATCAGGCCGCCTTTTGTATAATTTCTGTTTTTTTTTTAATATTATTAACTTTTTGGTGTATCTTTTCTTGGGTATACAATAAAGGATTATTATTATTATTATTAAAAAATATTTACTGAAAGCTTGCATACATTTCAATTTAAATTGTAAATATTTAACAACATCAATGACATGCGGAGTTCTTATACATTTGTTAGACAGGTTTTAGTTGAATATATAATTTTGAAGCTGTGTAGTTTTAATTTAAAATAGAAGAGAAACGTGTTTTGTCTCACGTTGTTAACTACACATCTTTTGTTCAAGTTGACGACATTGTATGTTAGGTGGCGTAACTTAACGACGTGCTTAGTTTGATCAGTATTGATAACTTTATATACATAAAAGCAAATATTTTATTAGTCTATATTTTTGTGAAATTTTATATTTTTAAAAGTTCATATTTAAAGAAATTTTTATTTCTTTGAATTCAAATTGAATTTTAACCAAAAAAAAGAAAAAAATCTTTAAATACTTCTCGTAAGTTATAAATAGATGTGTAAGCGCAGGCTACCAAATCAGACACAGACTCCAGTTTTATAATGATTCATTTTAATTTCCAATTTCATAACAATGGCGTCATGTACTCTTGTTCTCACTTTTGTATACAATTCCGTAGACGTATAATCACAACACTCCAGCGACAGACTTTCCGCGTCTGATGCCTTACCAAATATGGATCCCGAGTGAGTTGCAGTTATATTCACATCTAACTGGAAAAGATGCAGCGCCCTTTTTATTAATTAATGGGAACTATTCAAGTCAATAACAATACTTAATTTATCAACGCCATCTATAAATGACGTTTAACTTAAATAACATTCAATATATTATAAATATGAGTAAATGATGCTAACAGATGATAGCTTAAAAACTAAATAACTTCACACTATAATATATACTGCAGTCCGTTTCAAGCTTTCCGCAAAAAAATTCGAGACATTGCGAGTTAAGTGGTGGAGCTCAACGCCGCGTTTTATTTTGTTGTCAAATGGGAATCGAACCCAGAACCGTTGCGTTTACTGTCAAACGGTGAGCCGTTGCATCGACGATACAAAATTCTATTCCGTATAAATAGATACAATATTAAAAGTAACGAACATAATTAACTATGAAATATTTTGAAACATTCCCTTGGATTTGGATAACTTTAATTGGATTTATCCGTCTGATGAATTAAGATTTATTTAATCCAAAATGTAATTAAGAAGTTGTTATTAAACTTTGTTAACTTGTAACGACATAATTGTTTGGAGCTGGGTAAAATTATACTAGTTAACGATTCGACACCTGTTTTAGGGAATGGAGATATTTATTTGATTGTTTTAAACTTTTTAAATCTTTATTTCCCATTTTTTTCGTTTATACCAGGGTAGGCTGAAGGAAATTAGTGTTAAGACACTTCGTTCTCTCTTCATTTTAATTTTTTTTCTCCACGTTAAAATTGAGCCAATAGACATTTAGTTCATTAACGTTTCATTTATACGGAAAATGCATACAAACATATAAAATTAACGTTGTTGATTTTTATTGGATTGTATCCCAATCAGTCAGTCAGTCAGTCAGTCACTTATATGTCAGTCTCTAACCAATTAAGCTATACATTCTTTTCGAGGTACTAGATATTTCGCTTCGACATTCGCTATTTCGTAAAAATAAGCCGTAACATGCACGCGAAGCATTAATCCGTTAATTTTATAATTGCCCATAACGTGTAATATGTTAAAATTTAAAGATATAGATATTTTTTATTTATTTATACTTTATTGCACACACACAAAACAGATCAACGAAGATATATAAACATTGAAATATAAAAAACATGCAAAGGCGGTTTTATTGCTTCAAGCAATCTCTAACAGATGACCTTTGGCAAATGTTGTAAAAAAGAAAAGGAAGAGAATATGGCTTGGTGTAAATTAAATATAACAAATATAATATAATAATTATATTATAATATATAAAACATATATAATATAGGATTAATTATACATCTAATAATATATATATATAAATATATATATATATATATATATATATATATATATATATATATATATATATATATATATATATATATATATATATATATATATATATATATATATATATAACATACATATAAATATATATGTACATATAATAGATAAACAAGCGAATAATAGGTCAAGGATAGTAGCAAGTAGCAAAAAATAGACATGGAATGTACTCATTAGGAAGCTTATTCCATAAAATCGCAGAATTCACAGTAAAGGAATTGGAATAGAAACACGTGTGAGAGTTCGATTCGATATTTGAGAAGGTTGTCGCCATGGGATCTATGCTCGAGGCGCAGAAGGGAAACGGAACCAAGAAAATAAAAACGGTCTTTCAGGTAAGAGGGAGCAAGAGGATTACAGAGGAGTGTTAGCATTCGGCGCTGATGGATTGGAGTTAGCCATACAAGCGACAAAATTTGCGTAAACCAAAAAAAATATAATACATAGATTTTGTAATCGCTCTAGATTATTTGATTGTTCCTCACATAAGTCTGGATGACACAACTCATTATGATCTAAAATCGGTAACAGTAGTGAACTAGAATAGTTTTGGTTTTAATTAGAAGGAAAATATTTCAGCCGTTTTAGGAATCCGATACTAGCGAAAATGTCTAAAATGACCCCAATATCCTTAATAGATGAATTAAGACCCAAATTCAAACCGTTAGTATGGATTGTTGGGAGGCTATTCATATTAAGTTTTTTTAATTGCTTTGTGCTACCAACAATAGTCACTTGGTACTTATATATACAGTATAAGGCTAAATGACCTTAAATATTAGGTCATCAGCATAAAGATAGAAAGAAGAGGAAAGGATTTGGGAATTTGGGAATTGATAAAGATAAAGAACAGGAGGGGAGAAAGGTTACCCCCTTGGGGAACGCCGGCAGAAGAGGAGCATAAGGAAGATGACTTGTCACCTTGCACGTATTATTGTCAATCATATAAATAGCTACTGAACCACTATGTGGCATCAGGAGAGATATTAAACGATCTTAAAATAAGATCGTAAGATCAGTATCGATGTTATTGAAAGCATTACTAAAATCAAGCAATGCAACATCTATGAGATTTTGCTTATCCATATTTGATCTGACATAGTCACATACTTTAATTAAAACAGTAACTTGCTGTCGTTACGGAAACCAGACTGAAACTCAGATAAGATTTGGTTGTCTGAATATCAATACATTCCAAGACGGACGGTTTGATAGGAAAGTAATCTCAAGTATCATATTAGAATACCACATAACATTAATTGATTAGTTTCTCACTAATCGAAACTAAATCGATAGCATAATTTATAGAGCTTGAATGCTCATTTTGTTCTCGACAACGCATTTCTGAACACTAATTGACTTAACCTACTTTCACGTGTCCCCCGACACCAGTTCCTTTTATACCTTCCTATTATATATGTACATTTAATTGCATTACATAACTATTTTCATGTTTCCTCTCCAGTGTTAAGTTACGCGACATGTCTCAACATTCAGTGTATCAAATTTACGCGGCGAGTGGCGGCGTCTTGAACATTAGGTACTCGGCTAACCATATTAGCTAGAAAAAATGTCACGGGTAGAGCTGGAATTCCAAAAGCCATGGCAGTATCGATATTGTTCACACAGATAATATTTTATATAGAAATATTAGCAATCTGTACGAAATGAAATTCCCACTGTAACTCCAAAAAAATGAGTCCTGTATAATATCAAATAAACCCTTCCTGAAGCATAATAAAGTCATTATTTACATTCTTTAACTTCATCGAACTTATGAAAATTCTTAAGAATGAATAATGAAGCGAAATTTATGCCTAAAGGCGAAATTTGAGAAATGCCACTTATAAGACGATCGACGGCTATAAATTTATTACACAGCAAGCTTCTTTTACCGTAGATAATGCGTTATAATGTTTTACAACTGCTAACTACCGGTTTCTACTGATTTACTAAACCAGTTTATTTTACAAATAGCATAATAAATAGAGGAGAGTGTTAAGACACTCCGCCTCTATCAATGACCCAATTTTTGATTTATTGTACGTTAATTGGTGACATTTAAAGCCACGCCTTGTCTTGTTTCAGTGAGGAGACGAAAATTGTTCTAATGGTTCTTCCTGAGAAACGGGATATGTATATATATATATATATATATATATATATATATATATATATATATATATATATATATATATGTATATATGTATATATATATATATATATATATATATATATATATATATATATATATATATATATATGTATATATATATATATATATGTATATATATATATATATATATATATATATATATATATATATATATATATATATATATATATATATATATATATATATATATATATATATATATATATATATATATATATATATTATTTTCGAATTGAGCGGCAGAACTCAATTCAAAATTGCCAGTTAGCTGGGAATCGAATCAATAACCGTCGTGCTTATAATCAAATGATGTACCGAGCGACACGATGGCTTCAAAAAAATGACCTCTGATAAAAGTCTTATTTCTACTCTTAAACGATAGTACAACTGTTTAAAAAGCACATAAATTAGATACAGCGCCATGATGGCTTTGCTTCTTCAAACACATCGTTTGAACGCTTTAAAATTAAATTACTTCAAACGCGAATCAAACCCGACATCACGGTTATAAAACAAAAAGGACCATAAATCGAAGCGCCTCGCTGTCAATTACGCTGAACATTGGCGGCAGAAATAAGAAAAAAGTAAATTGTACGACGATTATATAGCTCGGGGCATTCACGGGTGGAAGGAAAGTTTTAAAACGGTTTATTGGGTTATATATTGCATCCGTTGACGCATTCAAGTGTAAAATTATTGTAAAGACTTTTTATTTTAGCTTCACGCTGTATCCCGGGTGTCTAGGCCAATTATCTGTCCGATATTTGGTTTTCAGCATACGGGTACGCGACCCCGGGGCCTCGAGCCACCACTTTCATAACCCTATCCAATCCATGTAAGTGGTGTCCCTCCCCTATACTCCAAGTCTTTCTGCCTCTTATTCCCTTTCCTTTCTTGGTTTCTCCCAGTAATGGGTTTGGAGGTCAGATGGCAATCGCTCCACTAAAAACCACTTCGCCACTAGTATGGATCGATTCAGAAAAAAGCTGGGTATGGCTAGGGCGTCGCCGTTAAACGACGCGCAGGCATATCGCCCTACACCTGCGATAAGTGGGCAAGGGCTACCGTGTCAAGTACGGGCACGGCTAACGACGTCAGTACCCAGACGGAAACTCCGCTTTGCAACATGGAATATTGGCTCTCTAACCGGACGATGCAGAGAACTCGCAGATGTACTCATGAGACGTCGGGTCCAGTGTGCTTTCCTTCAGGAAACTCGCTGGAAGGGCAATAAATCTCGTAACATCGGGCAGGGTTACCGCCTTATATACACTGGGTCACCTACAGGCAAAAACGGTGTAGCGGTAGCGCTTTCTGAAGAGCTTCAGAATGGGCTTCTTGAAGTTGACCGTCGCTGCGACCGCTTGATGCGGATAAAGGTACTGATCGAGGGCGTTATCACAAACTTAATCAGTGCTTATACTCCCCAGGCAGGTTGTAGCGCGGCTGAAAAGGAGACCTTCTGGGAGCAGTATGAAGAGGTACTACTCGCTATACCGTCTACCGAATCAGTCTTAGTTGGGGGGGACTTGAACGGCCACGTGGGTAGGGTCGCTGAGGTGTATGAACGTGTTCACGGGGGTTTTGGATATGGTCTTCGCAATGCAGAGGGAGAAAATATTCTAAGAACCTGCATTGCATCTGATCTGGCTATCGTGAACACTTTCTTCCAGAAGAAACCTCAGCACCTTATAACGTATAAGAACGGGTCCCACTTAACTCAAATTGATTATTTGCTGACTAGACGGTGTCATATAGGCAGGGTGACCAACTGTAAGGTCATTCCCGGCGAAAGCCTGACGGCCCAACATCGTCTCCTTGTCATGGACTATAATGTTACCCCGAAAAAGAAAGTAGCCGAGAAACGCAAGCCTAGAATTAAGTGGTGGTTGTTGAATGGGCCGATGCAGACCGACTTCTTGGCGGAGGTGGAGAGTCAAAATCTACTGACTAACACCGAGACCGCTCAGACTGCATGGGATCGAGCTCATTCAGCAATCATTGCGGCGGGCAAGCGAGTTCTTGGTGTTACTAAGGGTGGGCGTGTCATCGACAGGGAGACATGGTGGTGGAATGACCAGGTGCAGGGGGTGATTCAGGAAAAGAAGGCTGCGTTTAAAGAGTGGCAGCATTCCAACTCTCCTGAAGACAGACTGGATTACATAGCAGCGAAACGGGCCAGCAAAAGAGCTGTAGCCAGAGCCCGCAGAGAAAGTTTGTCGCCATTGTACGATAAACTTGAAACTGTGGAGGGGCAGAAGCTCATATACAAACTGGCTCATGCTCGAGATAAAGCGACGCAGGATATTACAAAATGTCTTTGCGTCAGAGATTCTCGGGGCACGTTGCTTTGTAGTCATGCCTCTGTGAAGGAGAGATGGAGAAGCTACTTTAAGGAGCTGCTGAACACTCAGCAGTCTTGTAGTCTTCCTCCTGAATTATCTTCTAACCTCGGACTTGTTGCTCCAATAACCCGTGACGAAACTCGTAATTGTCTTCGACGCATGAAGAACGGAAAAGCGGTAGGACCTGACGACATCCCAATCGAGGCGTGGAAATCGTTGGGCTCTCTTGGTGTGCTTATACTTACTGACCTGTTTAACCGTATCTTGAATACTGGAAAGATGCCACATCAGTGGCGGCAAAGCTTTATTATCCCTATTTACAAAGGAAGGGGCAGTGTTCAAGATTGCGGTAGTTATAGGGGCATTAAGATTATGAGCCACACCATGAAGCTCTTCGAGCGCATGATCGGCCTCAGGCTCCGCCAAGAATGTACTGTCTCTGAGTCTCAGTATGGGTTTCAACCAGGATCAGGCACTATGGATGCCATTTTTGCCCTCAGAACTTTGATGGAGGCTTACAGGGAAAAAAGGAGAGCTCTGCATGTGGCCTTTTTGGACCTGCAGAAGGCCTTTGACTGTGTGCCACGTCAGTGTATCTGGTGGGCATTGCGATCCAAGGGGATCCCTGAAGCCTATATTGAGGTTATCAGAGATATGTACAACGACTCCGCTTCAGTGGTTAGGACCGCTGTTGGCGACACCAAGCCCTTCCCGATTACAGTAGGGGTTCACCAGGGCTCAGCTCTTAGTCCGTTCTTATTCAATGTAGTGCTGGATACTGTCTCGGCTCACATCCAATGCCAGCCTCCGTGGCTGATGATGTATGCCGATGACATAGTACTCATCGATAAGAACCGACTGATGCTGGAGCGTAAAGTGAACGCCTGGAAGGGTGCGCTTGAAAACGGTGGTCTCAAACTGAATGTGTCGAAGACCGAGTACATGGCTTGTGGGAACCAGGACTCGAGCACCATCCATATCGGGCCTGAGCCAGCCGTTAAGTCGGAGAAGTTCAGGTACCTTGGAGCCGTTATGCATGAGTCTGGAGGCATCGACCACGACATCCATGCCCGTATAAACGCTGCCTGGGCCAAATGGCGGGAGGTCACTGGTGTGGTCTGCGATAGCAGAATACCGCCCAAGCTCAAGGGACTGATATACAAGAGCATTATCCGACCTGTTCTTATATACGGCAGCGAATGTTGGCCAACATTATCTTGGCACACTCAGGAGCTTCACGTCACGGAGATGAAGATGCTGAGATGGATGTGTGGCGTGACGCGGTCCGACCGCATACGCAACACATTCATTCGAGGTAGTCTTGGGGTCCGTGACGTAGCGGATAAGCTCCAAGAGCGTCGCCTGAGATGGTATGGCCATGTTATGCGCCGATCTGAGAACTATGTCGGAAGGAAGTGCCTTGACATGTCTGTCCCTGGAGTTAGACCACCCGGACGCCCAAGGAAGCGATGGCTGGATGTCGTGACACAAGACATGAGAGCCAATAAATTATCCACTGAGGATGTTAAAGACCGTGCAAAGTGGAGTAGGCTCAGTCGGAAGGCAGACCCTGGCAAAAGCCGGGACTAATGCCAAGAAGAAGAAGAAGAAGAAGAGAAGCTGTATCCCGCATATACCAGGATAGGCAGAGAGTATCTAGTTATCTTTTTCTTGTTGCAGGAGCAAGCAAAAAATAAATAATTCATTCTCCTTCAGTGAGAATCAAACCTGTAGCCGTCACGTTAACTGCGCCGTTGCGCCACGACGGCCATTATTATTAACATTTTTAAGTATTTATTTTCTAATAAAACTCACTGTGAAATTGATATTGCTTTACGTTAGATTTTGTATGTTCTAATTTAAATTAACTTAAATTATTTAAATTTATTTATATTTGGATCGATCTCTGAACTATGATGTTCCATACTAAAATAATATCATCATATCATCCACTTATAACTGGCCGAGTAATCGCAAAGATCCATACAAAACAAAACATACTGTCGAGTTGATTACCTCTTTCTTATTGTAGGCAAATTGCACTAAGTGTTAATAATAGCTTCACGCTTTACCTCTCATAGCAGGATACGGACACAAAACCTAAGTCTAAGCTAAAACACCATACTTTACTGTATAAAAAAAATCAAGATATTGCATATTGAGTGGCGGAACTCAACGCCCCACTTTGTCTACTAGAACGGGAAAATAACAATAATTTCAATGAAATTACACACACCCACACGCACACATACACACACACACATACTCACATACATACACTCACATACATACACCTTCAAGTTCGCTCGCGATTAGTCCAAAAAAATGGCTTAACTTTGAGAATATAATCTATAGAAAGAAAAACTTTTTGTAAACCCTCAACCTACATAAGTTTGATAAATCGATCCGTGATATATTTGAAGTTAAAGTTCTGACGTCTATTCCAGTCATACTTCTGAAGAATTGTTGAACATAAGTTTGTCTTTATATAGCCAATGCCGTAGAATTTTCTCACCTTAAAGTATGTATTAACTGTTTAAATTATTAGTAACTAGCTGCTACCCTGCTAGCCGATGCCTTTAATTAAGTAATGATCAGCAAGGCACAACGATACCGCGTTTTAAATACCTATGCCAATAGATTAGGCTAAAAACCTAGCCTAATCTGTCGGCACAATCATGAATAAATTTTTAATTATATGAATTTGAATCTTTCTTTTTTTGGACATGTGATGTTTTGACGTGGTAAAACCTCCCAGCTCACTTACCTAACTACCTCCACACAAAAAACATACCATAACATTGCACCGCTTCGACGTGAATGAAGGACAAACAAACAATCATACTTTCCCATTTATAATATTACTATTACTACCATTTATAATATTATTAATATTTCCCATTTATTAATTTAATCTATAACTAAAATAATTATATGCTGTATATTTTATAAATCTGTAAATTACTTGTATTTACTTGTATTACATATATTATTTTGAATCACAATATGCATTTATGTAGGGGTCGGATATTACAACAATTATTAAAGTGTTTCAATTAATGATAATTAAATTAATAATAAGCCACCATAAAAAGTGATATTGATTTGTTTACGAGACCTTATGACGTCATAGCACTGGTTGCTATTTTGGGTGTTTAAAAATGACATATTATTTAATACAGATTAAAAATGAAATTTTAAAATCTATGATATTATATACTAAAACTAATATCTAAATGTTAATTAATTAAGTTACCTCTCTAGTTCTCGTTGCCAATATAAGTAGCATATTTTGTAATGCTAATATGGCTCGTGCTGTGGCTTGTATGGCTCGTGCCGTATACCATACACCCGTGCATCGGCCTGACCAGTATCAATAATCTATCCGCTTATTTGTAGTAGCTATACGTTTGTTTGTTATAAATATATAATTTTGAGTACTTAACTCTATTTACTAAAAGAGCCGTTGATTACGCGTTGCCATGGTAACGTGTATGTCACTTTATACAAAAATTATATTGTTAAACATATGGTAGTGTGTGTAATGCTTTATTTATTGATTTAATGTACTTTATAAGCATTATTATTGAAACATATTAGCGTTCTGCACTTCTCCTACACATAAACTATAAGTGTGACAAATTTCATATTCTTCCGTACGTGCAATTTTCGTAAAAAGGAGACCAACGTTTTTGCTTCACGTATTAATATATATATTATACATAAAGTGATACCAAATTTTGATACTTCCCCGTTCTGATAAGACAAAGCACGGCGTTTAGTTCCGCAATGTATAGAATTTAGACTGTAAGTGGAGAACGTATTGAATTTTGAGTTACGTATGAAAGTTAATTTCGAATTATGTGCAAATTAAAAAGACTCTAACTACTTTTAATTTATATGCAAATTAAACCAACACAAAACACATTAAAAAAGCTCTATTTTTGGATTCACTTTTAAAGTTGCACTTGTTTTTGTAATTACTCTGTCTACAGTCAAAACGTACTCCGGAAGCTTTCTGGCGTACCGCCAAAAGCTTTAAAGCGAACTTTGTCGTTTCAATCGAGTAATTGTCACTTCATTATAGTTTTGTGTGTGTTGCTATTATACGATTCTAAGTTTGATTTGGAAATTTTAAGCTACTACTTAAAATTCAGATGAAATAATATTACTTTGATTGTATCTAATCTTGGATACATAGTATTTTAGGTAGTTTAGTTGTTTGAATAAAAAAAGCTGTTTTTCTTGTCCCATACGTCAAATAATTATTTATTTATATGGAACCCTTATAGGATCATGTTTTTGTTTGTCAGTTTTTTTGTCTGTCCATATATCAAGACCATTTTTCTCAATAGCAGAGAGATTGTACTTTACAGTACAAATAAAAAAAAATCAACAGTTAATTTCATACAAAATCAAAACACAATTCTGCTAATTTCAGTCTAACTTTTGTAAGATATAGATGAAATTGGTACGGAACACTTAGTTAGCGAGTTCAATTTGCGTTTGACTGTTATGATACATTTGAAAAAATTATAAATAAGTTACGTTTTAACTAAAGGTAATACAAAATATTAAAATTAATGATTTGACATTGATTTGACATTCATTTGACATTGATTTGACATTGATTTGACAAATTAGTTTCCGTCAGTATAATTAATTTTCAACGTCACACATGAAAGTGCTAACAAGATATTTAATAGAGACATACTCGAACGCCCATAATGCCCAGTAAAAACAGCTCGTAGGTGGCTAGCTAAATTGGATGCAAAGTTGACATGGCGTGTTGAAGTTCCTGACCTGACTGTGATAAGTGACTATTTTGCACGTGATAATAGACTAGCTTTTACTGCGACTTTGCTCCTGTGGTGAAATTCATACCTACTACAAATTTCTGATATTAGTGCGAGCAAAAAACAAGCTCTTGAGTTTTTTTTTATAACAATATCTATATTTATATTTAGATTCACGCTGTATCCCGCGCATAGGTAGGCAGAGGGAACCGTAGGTTGAAGGAAACTAGTGTTAAGACACTCCGTTCCCCACTTTCCGCCATGAAGTATTGCGTGTTGAGTGGCGGAACCCAACGCCGCTTTGCATTATTGCCAGAGCGAAGAAAATAGATATAATTCATTCTCACCGAGCGGGAATTGAACCCTCAAACCGTTGCGCTTACAGACAGACGCTGTGCCTCTGCGCCACAACGATCAATATCTATACCAATATTATAAACTCTGAAGAGTTTGTTTCTATTGTGTGATGAAATGTACTACGTACATAGTGTGTATACGAATTTTGTGAAATTATGTGTGTTCATAAATTATAAAAAGAAGACTTTCTGGCAAATTTCTAAATATTCAGTTTTATAAGTAAGTTTTGAGGTATTTATATATAATACTGATATGTATGAGGCCATCGTGGCGTAGTGGCGTAGCGTTTGACAGTACATGATGGTTGTCCATTTGATGCCCACTAGGAAAAATTAATTTAAGTTTTTATTCTGGAAAGACGCAGCGCGGTGTTGAGTTACATAAACAATAAGAAGAACAAAGTGTCTCAACTAGGTTTCTTTGCTAACCCTACTATATCAATCAATCAATCAATCAATCAAAATAAGTAAAATAACAAGCACTTTCGAATCGTCAATTAACATAAATGTCAGTATTGTCAGTCGTCCTAGAAGCTACTACCAGCTCGAAAGGCAGTTCTGCTGAGAAGAGCTGGCGAGAAACTCAACAGTTGCTTTTTTTTATTATAATGTAAAATTATACATATTTACAACTGTGGTTAGCCTCCCGAATGAGCATCAATAGTACTTAACTCGACACACTAACATCCGTATAATATTCTTGGATTGAATAATATACTTTCCCTAATAATATGTTTTTAATATGCTTGATATAGCATGTAGCTGAAAGAAAGCATTGAACCAATACTTATCTCCCAATAAAAAAAAAACGTATACGTATTTCAATAACATTACCCATATATCATATAAAACTAACCACAAACAAGCTCATAATTCCACCTCTTATCAAACTATTCCGTTCCGTTCCGCCTATTTCCCCAGTGTGTAACTTGTTACGAAGTTTGAGTAACGGTGGCGTGTGACAAATATTGGATGCCATATATTTTGATTACTTCAAGTAATATATTGAGATTGGTTTGCTATAAATGTAATTGAAACTTAATTAATTTTTAATCTTTTTTTTATTTCATATTACTATAGCATGGAACAATACAGCCGGAAAACGTTGGAACGGAAAACGAAAGTTTGGCAAAATGAAAATAATTTAAACATAGCTCTTATTATTATATGATACTGACATATATGTTGATCCTTTTAATAGTAAATGCTATGATTGAAGTATTATATTATATCTTTTTTATTACAACTATACCATTTTTTGCCATACATATTATTTAAATGTTTTAATTTTACTTCCATACAACACGTTTAGTTCCATGTATACAAGATTTGACGGAGGGAACCTAGTTTTGAGACTCTCCGTTCCTCACATTCCTCCCAATTTTCATCCCAAGCATTGCATGTTGAGTGTTGCAAATTAGTAACTAAATATTGTTTAGGGAAAACCTTTACCTTACTAATAATAATAGTAAATATCTTTTAACTAAAATCAGCTAATCAATAATATTCATAGACTATATCATATAAAAATTTAAAAAAAAAACATTCTCCAAAAGTCAAATATGTTTTATAACACTCTCCATAGATACTATATAAAGTAATCGAACGTGTATCAAACAAACGATTGTAGTTATATCTGAAGTGTATATTGATATTACTCTCCACTACGTGTGCTGTCAAAATATCAATTTATAGATCAATTCATCCTTTCAATAGGTTGTGTTGGGTCTATCACTCATCAAATATATATAGAACTGATGAAATTTACTATGAAGGTCTTATATTTGTAGACGTTCTTGGGAGATTTCTTAGGGGAAAATTTTACAAATTACCCTATAGAAGTGCTAAGAACAAAAAAAAGTTGTAACAAGGATAAAGATACTTAAAAAAAACATATAAAAATTTGTACTTGTGGAAACCTTGGACGGTTTCCATGAGGCGCGGATTCAAATACCGCTGCGTTCAAATTTATATATGTTTTCATTAAGTTATTTTTTCCATCCTTAGTGTGGATTAACACTTCAAAAAATATTCAAATAAGGGTTTATATTTCAAGTAAATCTCGTCACTAAATGCCTAACGAACAACGCACAACCGAAATTATGCAGTATGAAATGAAAGTAAAGAGCACTAAACGAAGATTTCCCGAAATTTCTACAGAAACGATTTTACAACCAATGATCCACGCAAAATTACATTCAAAATATTTATTTATTTTGCCAAATATTTAATAAATTTAAGATCCTAAATGCTTATATTAAGCCCCAATTTAAACGAATACTATGAATATTATTCCCAATGTGTAGTAAAAAGACATGAACCAATAAACACCTCAAGCTAGCATCGAACACGCTACCCCATTTCACTGACTCCTGTCGCTGTAACAATTAAACTTTAGTAATTATACAGTACGAATAGGTCCTTCCAGTTTCCTTTCATTGTCAAATGTCACATATTTGAGTTTTGGAACAATGTAGCTGAACTAGTCTTGATGGAATTATACTACTATACTAGAAGCTTAGTTATTTGAAGCTCTGCTAAATTGTAGATTAAATTACATAGTACTTTATTGTATAATTTCAGGTCATTGTTATGAATTTTGAATTCAATTATGAATTCAATTCTATGATTATGCATTCAATTCTTACTCAGTATTGTTTTCTTTTAAATTTTCCCTTGCCCCTTTAAACGCATAGACTCTAAAGTAGACAAAAAGTATAGATAACCAAGTATAATGTCATAGTGGCGCAGTGGGATATGATCTTACTACAAATGTGGTTATGGGTTTGATTCCTAATCAATAAAATTATATTTTAATAATTCCTGGTTTTAGTAAAAACAACGTTGAAGTTACTCAAACGTAAGAAAAAAGTGGAGAACATCGTCTTAATACTAGGTTCTCTCTGCCTTCCCTACTATATGCGGTAAATCGTGATAAAAAATAAATAAAAAACATATTTTTACGTGAAAAATAGAACCTAATATCACCTCGATACGAGTACCTCTGTAAAGTTTCACATATATTATACATACTCGTATCTCAAATTCAAACCTATTTTACCGTCTACTTTTGATATTTGATTACGGTCATTAGAGGTGAATTAGCCTAAGGCACCTTTCAACACGTCAAATTTAAGAGGCTAAATTATGGCTAAATTAGGGTTTCTAACAAGACGCGTGTTAGATGTAACACTTTTAAATTCCCAACCATTTTGTAATAAAGTTTTTTTTTTCTAAATTAATGAATTAAGGAGAATATAAAAACTATATATTTTTATCGTTTTCAATCGTCCCATAGTGAAGTTGAAGTATAGAGCATCATGTGAATGTATTTCAATTCCATATAAAAATAAATTAAATATCTAGAAATCTTTTCTTATATAATGAATTCGAACCCCTTAGCAACAATCTTTGGGTAATAAAAAAGTAAAAAAATTACCTTCGAGACGCTATCAACAGAAATAAGTCGTAACAAGTATAAGAATGTATGGCTCAATTGGCGCTTGTACAGTATATAAGAGGCGTGGGTTTAAAATTTGTTACGTTACGTACAAACATACGTTAACATACGTTACATACGTCTGGAATAAAAAAATAAGAAAATATAATTTTGAATATATAGGTAATGTAAGTACATTACACATATACATGTGTATATTATTTATTATTGGTTAAAAAAAGTACATCGATCGCTTTGTGGCCCAAAACGTAATAACTCAAAGTAAAACTAAAATAATATATTAAATGGAATAATTTAATTTAATAGTAAACTTTAATATTGAAATAATTGCAAAAACCTTTTTCAGCTTTAAAATTTATCGCTCATAGCAGAGTAGGTAGAGATAACATACTGTAAAGACACTCCGTTCTCCGCTTTCCATCTAAAGTGCCCAGCGACATTGTAACTTAAGTGCACTTTTTGTTACCAATGGAGAGTTAAATTTAATTTCCCCAAGTAATAATCGAACCCAAGACCATCCCACCACGACGGCTTCCACATTAAATTCTACTACCAACATCTAAAAACCTCCATTTAAATTACTGAAAATCATCAAACACAAAATAAACAAAAAGCGAACTAGTACTTAAGTAAACTTGCCCCAGGATTAGTTTCAGACACTTCAATTTGCGTCAAGTGTAAGACTAACGTAATTATACGCTATTTAATACTTTAGGTAGAGCTGTCAATTTTAAAAGAAATAAAAATACAAGTTGCTTGAAAACTATCTCTATATAATATTACTTTGGCAGAATATATAAATATCGGAATATTGACTTGATTATTGAAATTGAATTATATATACGTAGACCTTAGTAGAGGCTATTAGGGCTCATTGGGACAGTGAGTAGTTTTAACACGCAATATATCAATAACTCGGTGGATATTGGGGAATGGAGTATCTTAACACTACACTTGAGGTATATAGAAAGATAGAAATTCCTTATTTCACACTAAGTTAGTACAAAGGAAAATATAAAAATTTTACATACGTTATATTTATACAGGGCGTGCAAAGGCGGCCTTATTGTTAATAGCAATCTCTGACAGACAACCTTTGACGAAAGGAATTTAGTCTCAACTGATTACGGGCTAGTGTTAATTAAAAAAAAAATTAAATTTATATTCAAATAGCTAAACAGGAAGTAAGGGTGCTTTTTTATTTAAATTAATTTGAAATCTATAGCTGTACATGAGTTACGAGGACTGCAGTTGGAGGGCGAAAGAGAACGAGTATTTCTTATAAAAGTTACCTAAAAGTTACTTAATTATCTAAAAATACAATTTTTAACTTAATTTTGATAATACTTCACTAGTTCTTTATGTTAGATACAAAAGTGAAACTAAATTAACATCTTAAAATATAACCTAGGCTTTTTTTTTTTTATTACGCTGGGAAATGCGTTTATGCAGATGTACTGTGGGACTCACCGGTAAGTCCGATCCTACCCACTAAAACCCAGCGGAAACCCTCTCCATCTATATAAGACGTCGCAGGATCGCTTGCGCATGCAACTACGACGCCTCGATAGAAGGCCCGCCTATCGCAGGCCACCGTCACTTTTAGGGTTCTCTAGGGCACCCACAGCCTTGATGACTTGCAGAAGGGCCAGAATGCTCATCCTACAGGCGTTCCTTTAAAGTTGGAGTAGCGCATAGCGCATTCTCCTGCTTCCTGGTCTACGGCGGCGAAATGGGTCTGCATTTATGCTGGATTCGCGCACTCGCTCCGCGGTCTCTTTTAGTAAGATGACTGCCTCACAGAAAGAGACCATTGCAGACCAGTTCCCCTTACTATCCAGCATGGCCCTTACTACACTGGATAAAGAAAGATCTTGACCCACCACAGCCATCAAGGCATGGCGCTGTGGGGCCCAAGCGGGGCATTCAGCCAGAGTATGATGTGCCGAGTCGACGGAGGCATCACACTCATGGCAAACCGGTGACATTTCCCGACGCGCAATCTGGTGCAAGTATTTGCCGAAGCAACCATGCCCCGTCAGTACCTGCACCAGCCTGAACGTCAGGATTCCATATTCCCTTTTACCCAGCGCTCTAGGCAAGGACGGATTGCCTACACTGTCGCTAGGCCTGCCACTGGGGATCCAAGGTCCTTCCTCCATCGCCGGATCAGGGCTTCTTCCGCTCTCCTCCTGATATTTCCTCCAGCGATGGTCGTGCGCCTCTTGACCGTTCGCTCGCACGTAAAGCATGTATTCTAGCAAGCACTTCCGCCTGTAACTCCCACGGTGGATCGCCCGCCAATAGAGTTGCCGCTGTCCAGGACACTGTACGGTACCCCCGAATTGCTCGCACTGCTATGACCCGTTGTGCTTTCCGCAAATGAGCCCTGTTGCGAGCAGTGAGAGAATCCACCCACACGGGGGCACCATACAGAGCCATTGATTTCAACACACCGACATAAAGTTGTCGGCATGCGAAATCTAGCCCTCCGATGTTTGGTAGAAGCCTGCTCAGGGCTCCAGCGGCGTTCAGTAGCTTTGGTGCAAGCCGAGTGAAGTGCGACGCAAACGACCATCGTCCGTCCAGAATCAGACCCAGATACTTCATCTGGGACCGTACCTCCACTTCTTGCCCCTGGATGCGCAGAGAAGACCCACGTGGGGGACTCCTACACGGGCCATGAAATAAGAGGACTTCTGTCTTAGACATAGATACCCTCAGACCCAGCGCCTCGATGCGGCCTATTACTATATTAGTGCCGACTTCGGCCAAGGCTGCGGCCTCCTCATAATTTGATCCCCGGGCGGTGACAAGAGTGTCATCAGCATAGCAAATAACACTTATTCCGGCGGGAAGACGGCAACGAAGAAGCCAATCGAACCCGATGTCCCACAACAACGGACCCAACACAGACCCCTGTGGAACCCCACAACTGACCCTTCGTCGACTAATCCGACCGTCCCTTCCAATCCATATGACTACTCTGTCCCGAAGGTAGTCATCCAACAGCCGCCGGAGATAGAGAGGTACCCTATGGTACCGAAGGGCCTCCCTTAACGTCTCAAACGGCAAGCTGTTAAAGGTATTGACCACATCTAATGAGACGGCATCTCTTTCTGCCGTCGCGGCCAACGACCGAGTCTTCACGGCCTTCAGAGCGTCGATGGTTGACAGACCAGCCCTGAACCCGAACTGAGCCTCTGAAAGACCCGGACCTACCTCCTCTTGGTGCTGATTAAGACGAGAAGCTATGATCTTCTCCAATAATTTACCAGTCTCATTCAGCAGAACAATAGGCCTGTATACGGATGAGGAGTCCAGAGGTGGACCTTCCTTCCGAAGCAGGTACAGCCCACCTTCTTTCCAGATCTTTGGAAACTGACCAGTTGTGAAGCACTTGTTAAAGAGTTCCCGCAGATTATCACCTAAGTATTCCATCAGGTCCTGGAGCCGTTTTTTTGGCCTTGAGTCGCCCGAGCGCCAAATCTATCTCCTCCTCAGGGGAACCACTGACATCCTTTCGCAGACTGAAGAAGAGGTCATTCTAGGCGGAATGTGTCCTGATGGCTCTGGGAACAATTGTACTACAAGACTCAGAAGAAAGTCCGGCGACAAGGTTCTAGTTAGAGGGGCGCCCGCCGCACGAAGTTTATTTAGCGCGGCTAGATATGGACGTCCCCACGGATCCTTGTTTAAGCCCACTAACATAGCTTGACGAGCCTCAGTTTTAGCTTTCCTAATAGCAAGCTGCAAGACCTTTTTCTTTTCCTTATACACACCATATAGCTGGCCCTTAAGCATAGGATCGAAGCCATGTCTTCTCCTGCACTTTGTATAAGCCCGGCGAGCCCGAATGCAAGACACCCGTAGTTCGGCGATCTCGGGTGTCCACCAGTAAACTTGGCGACGAAAGCTCCTCCGCCGAACTCTCTCTGCGGCATTGCCGCATCGCATATACCTGTCAGAGTGACGCACATCTGAACCGCCAATTCGTCAACGTTGGAGTTATTATCACCAACCCTTCCCTGAGAGCACCACTTAGCCATAATGGCCGCCTCTATTGCTAAGTTGGTACTGAACCGGCTGAGGGCCCATCTTGGGAACATACGAGAAAGGCCCCTGGAGGGAGCCGTCACTGACATCGGCTGAATAGAAACCTCGAACCTAATATATAAATGGTCAGACAAGGTCTCCACCTCCTCCTCTACTCTCCAATTTAACAAATTGCGTGCGACGGACGAAGATGCAAACGAGAGGTCCACCACGGATCCACCGTTGTGCCGCACACAGGTAAATGTTGTCCCTACATTGAGAAGTGCTAAATTAGAGAGAAGGGCCGACACCTGAACGGCTCTTCCCTTGCTGTTGGAAACGGGGTTACCCCATGCCTGGGATTTGGCATTGAAATCGCCGAGAACCAAGATTTTACTTAATGATTGTCGACAAACTGCAGCTCTAACTGTGTCAAGAAAGACCTCGAATTCAGCCAGGCTGCGGTTGGGGGAGAAATATACGCCAACAATAACGTACTCCCCCCACCTTTTTTTTTTTTTTTTGACGCTGGGAAAAAATGACATTACGCATACCCTCCCCGCCGGGGGGCGGGAGAGGGGTATGTGGGACTCCCCGGTAGAGACGTTCCCGGTATACCCACTAAAAATACCCAGCGACACTCCGACCTCACCTAAGTGGAGAGGGCCTGGGAGTCCATAGCGTCCAGGCCCTCGCCGGTGACTGCCCGCCCTACGGCAGGCCCTTCACACCCCTCCCACGTGGGAAGGGGTCTTTACAATGGCCGGAGTGCACGTATGTATGTATGGATCGCCACATAATTTTTTTAAATATTACTAAATTCATTTTATAATGTAAGAAGATATAATCATACATTAACAGAGAGTTTCGGAGTGATCTCTTTTTTTTCTCTTATTTCCATATTTCACGAGGTACGTGGAGAATTTTTTTATGATAAATATATTGTATTCCACTTTCTTCTAGACCAGCAGCACTTTCTTCCAGTACACGCCGCAAAAAGTTCTTTTAGTAGACAAGGGAAAACGATAATATTTTAAACACAATATAAAATTCCAATCCAGTGAATCCACTCACAACTTCTCTACCATAATAAACATTAACAATTAATAAATTCGGTTTCTAGCTAGCTATTAGAATTTTTTATCATAGATTATTAAAAAAAATGCATTTATATATCAGTACATGTTCTGCATTTTCCACATTACGTCAATTACATCCATTGATCAAATGTGTAGAGGTTTTACCAAGAGGTTTTACTAAAGCATTTTTGCGTAAATTTTATTTATGTACGTAGTAATATTATAGGTTCCTCATTGATTCTATATAATCGAGGTTAGATATAAAGAAATTTTCGACCATAACTTCATATAAATCATACATTTTATTGAAAATTTAGCCAAAAACTATTTTTCTATTCAATATTTGACAAATACCCTATAAAATAACCTATAAAACAAGTTATTACATGATTTTCATTTATATATATGAAATATTTTCTGCCATTGAGTAATTCGGTTAGACTTTTCATATTGAAATAACGTAAAAATATTTTCATGACGATTTTACATTATTGGGGTTCCGTATCTCAAAAGGAAAAAAACAGAAAACCTTAAAGGAACATTTTGCTATCGGTCTGTCTGTCTGTCTCTCCGTCTGTTGTTGAGTTAAAAATCCAAAATTCGAATGACATTTGTTTAATTTAGTTAATGTTTAGTTTAGTATAGTTAATGTTTGCAATTAGCCTAAGCGACTAGCCAGCTAAATTGACGTGTTTACCATATTAAGTCGACACATCCATGTTTGATTCATATACCTCTGTCAGGAAAGTATGTATGCACTTTCAAAATATTATTTTACTATTCAATAGACAGATATTTGAAGTTGGATTATTTTTAGTGTTTCGTACCTCTAGGAAGGAAAATACGGAACTCTTATATGATTACTTTGTTGTCCGTCTATCTATATGTTGTCTATCTATCCGTCTATCTATCCGTCTATAGATAGACGGATAGATAGACGGATAGATAGACGGATCTATATGTATTATGCTTTATTTTTGCTGCATTTCGATACAGTACTTCCCGTTGACCTAGGGTTATAAACTTTAACGAAGTTAGAACTAATAATAGATAGTAACAAAACAGTCCGAAATTTAGAAATATTTTCATATATATGCTCATGTATATCCCAAAAAAAATCAAAACAAACTTATAGTTGCAGTTCATTTGATACAAAATAAGTACATACGACCACACATTTAAATTTGTCAATTTTTATATCTTCACAGCTGACCTACAATCATGAAATTGGTAGGGAGTATCACTCACACTTAATCAATATATTTTTTCCGCTTTTATACTAAACACAGAACATCTCGAAATCAGACTGAAGGCAGAGAATAAAGTGTTTTGACACCACGTTCTCTCTGCCCACCTTTTAATTTGAAATAAATGTGAAACTGAAACAAAAATAATAAAAATACACATTAGATACAATACATGGCGCTACCAGTCTTTGATCTCTGTACGTGCGGCGCTTGGCGAGGCCACTGCATATTTAAATATTGGACGGGAACGGTTTTATTTTACTTTATCATTGAGCTCAGTATGAAATATCTCGTGGAGCTCGTACATCACGCGCTATCTGAACTGTACAATGAAAAATAGAAGGATTTAGTGCATAAAAATAGATTTTGAATATAGAAATTGTGTTACATGGCTCTGTATTAGCAAATTACATATATGTCATGGTGGAGCAGCAATTTGGGGTTTTATTTTTAGATAATCGTTTAAAGTATATAAATATATGAAGTTCATCCTTCATGAGTGACTGATTGATTGACTGGTGAATTGACTGACAGGTAGCGCACAGTTGAAACTAGTTGAAATTTGGTATATATGCCTTGGGTACCGTAGGAGAGCATTAAAATACGATTTTGCTAAATTCTCACTAAAATTAATACAACGAGATTGTGCGTTTTGTAGGCCACAAACAATAGCAATTTACTCTACAGCTTGTTTATTCATAATTAAAAAAACAGCTTTAAGCTCTACAACCTTAATAACACATTTCCAATATAACATACCATATTTAGTGTAAATACTCGTATGATGACAACAATAAAGTTTTTTCTATATTATTAGATTTTTGACTCGACTAGGATAGGCTAAGAGTAAAATCTCATTATTTTTCCTGTTCATATAATGTCGAACATATTCTAGTGGATTAGACTTTTTACGGAAGGTCACGTAAAAAGTCTAGTCCAGTATTATTTTCATTGAGACAATGTCAACAGAAGTCTCTTCTAAGCTTTCTGATACATACTCTTACGTCATATATTCTTATTAAGTTGAGTTAAATAACTCAATATAAATAAATGATATTCTTAATAAATTTCATCCTTGTAGCAATTTGTAACATGTTTCACTATATTATACTACATTTTAATTATAGCTTACAAAGTATAAAAGCTTTCAAAAGCTTCAAGAGAAACACAAGCTGTAAGTGAACTAATTTACTTCAGCGTACAATCAAGTGACAGATTTGCATCCGCTTTGTATCTGTGATAGGGGCTCAGTTGGTATCTAGATTACCAATCGGCTATAAATAAAAGATACGGAGGCACTTGTTTTATGATAAAAAAATTTCACCGTATTATAATTCTTATGTAGGTTTTTTTTATTTAGTATTTCAAAAATATTTATATGCAAATATAGAACATGAAGGAAGCGTTTTTCCTCCTCACACTTTACCCACATGTAGGCAAGTAGACAAAGAGAACCTTATGTCAAAATATTCCACTCTCCGCTTTTTCCAAAATTGAAGTAAATCTAGGGATCCGAATTTTCAACCATCAGACATTGTCCAACATAAGAAATCTATCGAGTACACGATTCATAGTAAATTCCCGACAAGTCCGCCTATTATAGTTTTTTCTTACCATTATCTCTAAGACCGAGATCAATCTATAATTTATATGAATTTAATATAGAATTTATAGGGTTAAGAGCATACATGTACGCGAAGACGTAATTGGATTAAAAAGTTATTTTGTAATTCAATAAGGCTGGTGATGTAAAAGAAATAAGCTAATATACAGTCATTAATGCACCTTAGTATAATGTTTGTATAGAACGTGAAGACGTTTCAATGTTCCTCATCAAGCTATGTATTGAATATTTATTATAAAACTAGCAACCTGCTTGTGGTTTTATCTGGCTTATTGAACCGGACCGGATTTACCCTAGTCTAAAGTCCTTGTACTTTTTACTTTCGATTCACATTATTTATGAAAAATAATGACTTATATATATTGACAAAAATTGAAAAGACTGAAAGAGCACAATTATTTACACAGACATACTTATACATAAACAGACATACTTTAATTTCAATTTTATTTATATGTTATTTAATATTTAACCCTGAGTGACCGTTTAGAAAAAAAGACCATCGCGATGCAGCAGCACTGCATCTGACTCCAATGTCGTTAATGAGTTGGGAATTTAACCTTGGCGAGAATGAATTATCTAACCCACTACGGGTATAATTATCTTGGGCATTAAGAATGTGTCATGTATCATATACAAATCTTAGTCATTTTCATTTGACTATACGGGTGAAGCCGCTGAATATTGCTAGTACCATGGACTATTCCTATACCAATGGAGTAACTATTAAAAACCAGACCGTCGAAAACAGCTAAAATTTGATATATTGGTGCACTCTCCCAAGTGCAGGAAAGCCCATAAGAAAAGAAGCAAAATTTAAGTAAGTCAGTCAACAAAACACGAAAATGTACTGATTTTTCATACAAATATGGATAAACATTTTATATATTTTAACTACCAATACTAACAATAAATGGATTCCAAAATTGACAATGATAGATTACGAGTAACGTATCAAATCAGGCGTTACATTTATTCGAAAACATTTACTCATAAAGCGTTAATGTAATTTTAATGTGGACGATCAATTATTTGTAACACTTGACGAATCACATTGTTTGATGTGTCTACTTTATTAATACCGAATTGTATATAAATGTAGAAATTTGAATAAGTAACTGATAAGGTCCCAGGTTCGAAATAAGGATGATAATATTGACTGTAGATATATTTCTTATTTAAAATTGTGAATATCTGGTTTGCAAGAAGTGCAGGTTCAAATCTGGCGGTACATAATTTATTTTCTATTTCTTCTCTTTTTTCTCTTCTGTTCTATTCTGGTCTGTTCTGTTCTATATACATCAGTCAGAGTATTTTGTGATAGTTCGTTGAGACTGTCATGACGCAGCGGCGCTGAACCGGCGAAACCACTGTCAATTTTCCTCATGTTCTTCGCCAACCCTGGTTGAGTTTCCTCCGCCTACCCTGCTCTATGAGGGATACAGCGTCAAGCCAAAAAAAAAACTATATTTTTAATGTCAGAAATTAAAGCTTCAACCATCGCGTTACCACCCCACTACGCCACGACAACCTCAAAAAAGACATATAAATAGCAAATTCTGACATAACTTTTTGATATTGCAAATGTAATGAGCTTTCAAAGTAACTAGCTATGTATAATACGTGTATCAGTTTCATTCCGCTCAAAGCTCTGCGGTACTTTAATTACCGATTCGTTTTCGTACTGTATGTACAAAATACCGTGAATCCTGAATATATCACGCTTGGGACATAAGCTTTCTGTATAGTAGATGGGTACTCAAATGCATTATTTTGTAAATCATTTTACATATATAAATTACTTTTAAAATGGAAAGCAGAATTTTTGTTTGTATGCAAATTTTTTCAAAGCGTGACGGCTTATGGGTTACAATGAACAACATTTTCACCGTTTGCGTATGAAATAAAAAAAAATATACCAAAACATGTAATAAGGTCTTCCATATATGAAACATATTTTCATTGTTTTATAAAAAATAACCATAATATTACTAACATTGAGAGTATCATTGTATTGAAGTGCATCTTTGGATTGGGTTTTTCTCAGTGTGTTGAGTTCGAGCGGAAATAGTAGAGAACGGAGTGTTTTGGCACTAGGTTATGTCTATCTACCGTGCTATAGATAGACGTGGAAAATAGAGTGAAATTAAACATAACTACAACATTTCTTTTGTGTTTTTCAATACATAACGAAGTAAATTTAAATATTCTAATATGATACTTAAAGCTACATCTATATAATAATTATGAATAAACTTTATGAAAAATTATTTGCATCGTTGTGGTAATAAGAAGAAGCGCAGCGTTATGGTCCACCACCTACGTAGACTTTTAACGGAGAGTTTTAACTAACACTAGATTCTCTCTGCTTTTACATAGACATGAGTATTTCTATTATTTTATTATTTTTGAAAATCATATTTCTCATTAATAATCGTCTCACTAAGAATAGAATTGTTTTTAGAAAACATCGAAACATGAGCCTAGCGGGATTTAAACCCGTGTCTGAAGGAAATAAGATATAACTTAGTAATTAAATCACGCTACGTAAAAAAAATTACAGGTTTTTTATAAAATATGAATAGTTTTCTTACACGATATAGAATTTTTTATAGAAAATACGCGATAAACGCGATATATATAATAATCAAACGTAATCTCAGCATTTATACATATTTCAATAGAAAATTCTTCAGTCGGGTTGTGAATCTACAGTCACAGTTTTAATCATCTCGTCTTCATATATTACAACTCTATGGTACAATAACGGCCATTTTGTTTTATTCGTGGTGTATAAATTACATAGTTTGGGCAATTTGCGTTATAAATGTGTCTAAAACATTGCTGTCCGGGAGTTTTGGAATACGAGATTTAGTTTTATTAATTGAATTATGTACCAGTTGGCTTGTATATAAGTGGCTTGTAGTTATTGTGGGTTCAATTCTCATTTGAGGCAATGTTTATATTTGATGGACTTGTGCTTTTTATAAACTTAGTTAACCTGTCTTAATGCAAAAGCAAATAAACTAAGCTTAAGTGAAATAAAGAAGACATCTGAGTCGAAGGAATTGATTTTTTTAATTTCCAAGAACTTTTAGAGTCATGACACTCCGTTTTAAGCTTTCCGTCCAAATTGACAACTTAACTGAATCTTGCACATGGTCTACCAGAGTGAAAAATTTTTTTGTTTTCGCTTTAATAATGCCGGTGATTTTAAGTCATTTTGTATGAAACAAACTACAAATATAAGTTTGTATTGACAATTTTCGTGTGATATGACTTTAAATTACTGTTTAAGTTTCAAATTATTTTCTTTATTTGTATTGTACGTCCTCACTGTATACAATATATATATATATATATATATATATATATATATATATATATATATATATATATATATATATATATATATATATATATATATATATATAAAAATCATTAAATTTATAGTACCACATTTGATGATTCTTTTAATTAAAATTTCGACAGGCGTACGTACAGACTGACAACAAAGCGAACTTATAGGTTTTCGTTTGTTTGTTTCCGAGCACGGAACTCTAACTAACAGTTAATATTATTGTGTAATAAATACATACATATACATACATATTTAAATAAATAAAGAGTCAATTGCGTCTGACGATCAATCAATTTCGATAATCAAACTGCAATTTTAGAATTTAGGCCATAGTGTTGTCAATACGTTGTGTTGGGATCGATGGAAGTTTTTGTAAAGATATTGTTATTTGATCACATAAATATTCGGAAAATAAAATATATGACTTCAAAATAACTTTTTGAAAAAAGCTTCCGTTATTTACAGGAAAAGCTTAAAATTATGTTTACGACGCTGCTTTTTTAATAGTTCGAAAGTTGCTCACAAATATTTTCGATATTTTTTTCTACAATCGTTAAGTATAATACTACTTAACAAGGGACATTTCTCGGCTTATGTCAATTGTATCACAGTTTTATTATTTTTTTTCCATATAAAGAGTGTAGTACCCTAGTGTTGAGACACTGAACTCACCTCATTCTGCCAAATTTTCATGAAATTGCGAGTTCAGGGACAGAACTCAATGCAACGATTTATCTATCGCGCGGAAAATTTAATGTAATTTAAATATAATCATATCCTTGAATGGGAATCAAACCCACAACTGTCGCTCTACAATCAAACGCAGCACTCATAGCTTTTTCTTTATTCATTTAAATTAAAGCTACATATGTTCAAATGCATTTTACTTTGAAAAAGGAAAAAGACTAGTACAAACACCTAGTACAAAGATAACTTACCAAATACAAATATTCGAACTAAACCTAACATAACTTATTTTTATAATAATAACTACACTAAGTACAATGTCAGAGTTGAAGCCGCAGTTATTTTTCATTCATTTCGTTTGATATATTGCGGTGGGATTCAATATGGAGAATAAATCAATCGACAGTCACCTGCGACATGGATGTTCTTTTAATCTACTTTGATAAATGTCATGTTTACTGATAACGTTTTGTTTTTTATACATTTTACTTTTAAATTATCCTCCAAAATTTAAAAACTCTGCCTTCGATTTTAAACGTGAAGGTTATGGGTTCGATTCCCACTAAGAGGAATAAGTAATACTCATTTTCCTGCTCTGTCTGATCAGGCAGCAAGTCTGTAGTAGCAGTCTTCTCTCGTGGTCTGGTTTTAACACTACTTTCCCTCTGCCTACGCCACTATATGTGAAATGCAGAAATCAATAATTTACTCTGTCAATTACTTTATACAGGTAACACAGTTACAAAAAAAATAGTACAATTTGAACAAGGCTTAAAAATAGAGCATCCAGTATAACTAGAATATTATTACTTATTTACGTACAACATACGAGTTTACTATGAAAATAAAAACTTCGGTGCTCAGTACTGCAATTCGCTCAATCCACTCGCTCTATATAATTAAATGTAATCAACATTCAGCAAGTGTTTTTTTACTAGACTTTACAAGAGTATACTATAATTATTATTTTCTTTTTTTTAATTCTTGATTCATTTGCTATGCAAAAATCTAGATTATCTGGGACAAGTGACTGACTCGAATCTAGAATAAATAGATTTATTAATAATTCATTATGTGTATATATATGTGTCTATATATATATATATATATATATATATATATATATATATATATATGTCTATATATATGTAGCACATAACTATATATTAATTTAAGGTACACCATTAATTATTTTATTACATCTCTCTTTTACCCATAAGTTGTCTGGAAGTGATTGCTCATTTAGCGATAAGGCCGCCTGTGGTACTATTATCAAGTTAAGATCTTTTTGTAACTTATATCATCTATATCATCTATTTGATATACGATAAAGAATATTTTACTTTAACTTTACTTTTTTAATAAATAACACGTATAAAAATTCAATGACGCCGGTTTCGTTACTAGTGTTTAAGCACTCTGTTCTCTGCTTTCTACCCGAGACAACAGTTACATGTGATGAAATTAAGAAGTTGAAGTTGAAGATGAAGTTTTCAGCCTTTAAGGTGAAGGTAGGGCCTTGGTGTACCCAAATGGGAAAATGAAAAAAAAAATATCTTATGGGCATTGAACCCGCAACCATCGTGTATGTGACCAAAACCAACAAATGAAAATATTTTAAATATTATATAATATTTATTTGTTTATTGTTAAACGTATACTTTGTCCTAAAGCCATTAGTCTTGCCACTAGTCAATACATCTTGCCTTATGTATTTCTTATATTATACATATGTATATTACGTATTTAACCAAAAGTTATTTATATAAAATGCTGTGGTAATTTAAAGCCACTATGTTAGTTTTCGTTGAAAAGATTACTTGTGATAAGGCATTTGCGTGATCTGCCTACATTCGTCGTCTCTATGGGATACAACATTTTCAAGGTTTTTGTCTATTTTTGGCTTTGGGGAACTTATCAAGAAAAAGCCTGTAAAACCTAAAGAAACTATATTATTGTAGGAAAATATAAATAATACATCATATTAGGTGGCAAAATTTAACGTTGTATTATGTTTCCCAAATAGGCATATGATATAAATTTGACCCCATTTTAGCGAAATACGTTAGCGTATGATTATAGAAGTAATGCTGGACACTGACTCTGTGGTGTAAAATCTTCTCTTCCTTTGCTCCTTCTGAAAAGAAAAACCACAGCGTTGAGTTTCTCTGCTCAACACATAGAGTTACGTATGTAAAACGGAAACAGTGAGTAAAGTATGTTGACACTAGGCCCTTTCTACCTGTTAGCGTAAAACAAAAAAAAATGTATAAATAAAATCACAACCACTACCACAATCACTAACCACCAACCACCAACCACGAACCACATCAAATCGTTCATACAAAATTTATATCTTAGATTACTTTCACGATACCAACTATAAAATACAAGATGACATATATAACAAGATAAACTTTAAATAAACACGTAAAGTGTTCAATCAAAAGTTATATTTATGTACTCGGGGAGCAACTTTGCAAGTTAATTATATTCTGATAACAAGATCTGGTTTGATACCGTCCATCTTGTTCATATGGCTGGACGTAGAGTAATTTTCATATTGTGTTATTAATTGCAACATGCGAGTATATAGTGATGAAATATCAGAAAAAAATATAGATTGGCAACCTCTGTGCACTGGTTTATCTATTGTAAATTTAATAGTATATGAATTTTTACATACTTTAAAAAATTTACCTGCATATTTACCTGCTTGGTTAAACGACTACGATTTTTGCATCATGCTATATATATATATATATATATATATATATATATATATATATATATATACATATATATATATATATATATATATATATATATATATATATATATATATATATATATATATATATATATATATATATATATATATATATATATATATATATATATATATATATATATATTATATTACTTGTATATATTCATATGCCATTTTTTATTTATTCATATTCAACGCAAATGTAATTACAGGCTGCAGCTCGTAATATAATAAAATAGTAGAACATAAATGTTTGTACACGCAGATATTTGGAATTAACGGATTAAATTAAATGAAACTTTAGGACATGGGGCAATAATTATTATTAAAAACCAAAATATATAACTACGAGTATACTAGATCAGCCAAATTAAACAAGAGATAATTAAATCCCTTTAAAGGCTTTAAAAATAATTAAAGCCTTAGCCTAGGCCCAGATACTAGGTGCTAAATGCAAAAAATATTTACCCACAGGACATTAACTAAATACCACTTCTATATAACTTCTAATTTATTACAATGTTTTACCAAATCTATCAACTGCTTTACTCACATGATCTGGTCAATATAGTTCTAAAAATTTTAAGCGGATTTTGCATTACTACCTTCGTACACACACATACACACACACATACACACACAAACACACAAACATACATGCATACACACATATATATACACATTCATAATATGTACATAGCTGCACGCCTGTATCCCTAGTGGGGTAGTCAGAGAGAACGGAGCGCCAAGCGCTGCGATATACCTATTGTTAATTAAATAATAATAAATCTCATATTCTTGCTGGAACATTTAATGCTAAAACTAGATAAAGTTAGCCGAGGCCTCTTCATTTACTTAAACCGGTTAAGTCATGTCTGCCTCGAGCGGCATTATCCAAATTGTAAACTTAAATACGCCCCAGGTCCTGGCTCTGCGCTAATTGTATCCGCTAGTGTTTCAAAATTTTGTTTCACCTTTATATCTTTGTTATAATACTGTTACTATCAAAAGACACGAGTGTTTGTAAAACAAATTGTCGTCACGCTTTATCCCGGAGTGCCAATGCCGGTATTTTTTTTACTTAATTTTCTAAAGAAATTCTTCTTAGAGAATAACAATTGTCATACAACAATTGCCTAAGCCAGTGCCTGAGTCGAAATAATAATATTCTATTTTTTCCTTGAAAACAATGCCATTTAATACACATCGATTAAATATAGAGATTAAATCGATCTATATTTACAGAGTTACGATGCCGCGTTGATGTTTTTCCATATCGAAAGCATTATCGTATTTCAAGCTTTCGATTCCCCTTCAGGCTCACAACATTCGCTGTTATCATAAACGTTACAAGAAAATCGTTTTTGCAATCAGAAGGGCAAAGGACTAGTATCTAAGTCGTTTCATTTTACGACTTCGATACTGTTGAGTTAATGTATACGAGTATTGTCATTATGTAATATTTATAGCTAGTTTTTACCTGTGGTTTCACTTGCGCTGTCAAATGTAAATAGCTAAAAGCTAGGTTTGTAACGTGACACATCTTAAGTGCTCAAGAAATGGCCATATATAAAATGAAGAAGAATAAAAAGTTTTAAAATCCTTCTGATTCCTGAGCTGCTACCAAGGTCGCTGGTCACCTAGGCTGAGCCGGATCACCGAGGGTCTCACTCGGCCGGGCTGACCGCCCGGATAGCGCATAGCTCACTCCTTTCGTCCAGTCCTTTTAAATCTTGTCCCTCTTAAGGACACTTTACCTCGGACCAAACACCCAACCCAAGGACCTGCTCATATTCATGGGCGGCGGAACAGCCTAACGGGAAGAGAGCACTGCCCTGAAGCCGTTTTCCTCTCCCTCCTCGGGGGTCGAGAGAGAGAATACATCTGGCAAAGTTGTAAAATTAATATTTATTGTAAAATTTAATTTAAAGATGGCCTTGAGAGACCGAAACGAAGTGGTCATGTCTTCTACCATAGCGGTCTTGTCCTTATCCTAGAGCTTAATTTCTATCTAAGCCTTCTTTTAGATTGTATATTAATAATTAAAAAATGAATGAAATGTATACTTATACTTATAATAAATGTAGATTAAGTTAGATAAATAAGTGAAATGTTGATGTATGCTCCTAATATAAGTACCATCTTCTTCTTCTTTTTCTTAGGGGTGCCTCTCCAATTACTGAAGGTTGGCAGTCAGCTCGGAGAACGTTTCTCTATCTCTAGCGAGGCGAAATAGTTCAGCGGCACTCGCCATTCCAATCCATTCCCTGATGTTTCTTAACCATGATTTCTTCCTGCAACCAACTTTCCTTTTCCCGGCAACTTTTCCCATCATTATGAGTTGTAATAATACGTACTTTGGATGTCTTATTAGGTGTCCTAGATATGCAACTTTTCTATGTTTGATCGTTTTCAAACGTTTACGTGATTGGCCTACTCGTCGCAGTACTACTTCATTTCCAACTTTTTGCGTCCATGAAAGATTCTATCCGTTTCCGGAGATCTTCTTTAAGAATCCAAGACTCACATCCATTTAGAAGTATGGGCCAGATGTAGCAATGAAGAGTACGAATGCGCAGAGAGATTTTGAGATTCCGGCTTCAGAGAACCTTTTTTGAACCATTGTGAAAAAGGCACTTCGGGCGATTTCTATTCGTGTCTTTATTTCCACATCACTATTCCAACCTTACCTATGTGTGGGTAAATGAGAAAGTATATATTATAGTGAAATATTATAAAGTATATTTTTATTTATAAAGTACGGTTATTTACGAAGTATTGAGCTCCGCCACTTAACACGCAATGCCTCTAAAAAAAAGGTGGAAAGTGGGGAACCGAGTTACTTACACTAGGTTACACTAGGTTCCTTCTACTTACGGTTCTCTCTGCCTACCCTGCTATGTGCGGGATACAGCATGATATATTTATGAACAACTCGTTTAGTAATAGCCTTGGTTCTAAGCGACAATTAAGAAAAAAAAAAGAAATGTAAAGTATTATGAGTATTAATTAATAGTATTATAATTAATATTTATAATATGAAAATAAAATTATTGTAATTTAAAAAGGGTTGTAATGGACAAAGAAAAAAGAAACAAAACAAAACATAATAATTAACATGATGTTATTATTAATAAATGGATATATCCGATATAAATATATTTTTTTCAATTTTAATTAGAACGGGGAACTTCACTTCAGTTTTAAAATGTTAGATTAAAGTATTAAATAGATTAACTTTAAGTTTCATTTAAGTTATCTATATTTATCTTATGTTAAAGTGGAGAAAAATTCAACTTACTATTATGATCCAAATCACTTTTCATATCTGTTTGATATATATAGAATATATCTATATTATATTCATTTTACCTTGCTCTGGTAAAAAGTCCTGTTACCTGTAGAATTTAAGCATTTTTTTTTATTTCAACCTAAATAAGTCCCAAGGATATAATATTCTCTTTAAGAAATTTACTAAAAGATATTAAAGAAACGCTCTGAATATAAACATATAATAGAATAGCCATCTTTGCTAAGTGGTCTGTGATAGTAAAAACTGAGAACACAAGTAAAATAAAATACTTAAGTCGTTATTACACTGAAAGTCTTTGTAAAAATTTGAACGCAAAAGTATTTCAATATAATCTGAATAGTTTACCAAAGAAGTGGCTTATGATTGTTTGAATAAACACGCTGTATCCCACTCTATCCCGCACATAGTATATTAGGCAGCAAGAACTTAGTGCTAAGACCAATCTATTCTTTCTTTTTAATTTCGTCGAGTGGGAATCAAATTTATAACCGTCGTGTTTTCAGTTAGATGTTGTGCCATTACGCCACAACAGCCTCAAGTTAAAAATAAAGCAAAATATACAAAAAAATGTGATATTGGTGAATATAATTTTAAATGTATGCTGTCAGATGCGGTATTTTTAATATTTTTTAATTATTTGTAAGCCAGCTCGGTCAATTTTAAATCAGTTCACATTACACTGCTTGGACCATCGTTATGCCATATATTTTATGCCAAATACTATTTCCAGTTTCACTGTCTGTCTGTATGTATCCTACATAATATATTGGGACAAATAGAGTGAACCAGATGGCAAGACTTTCCGCTTTCCGCTTGAATTCAAGACAATTACACTGTTTAATCGCATTGTCTTATTATAGTGAGGAAACGAGATAATTCCTTACCCCAAGTTGGAATTGAACCCACAACTAACTCGCTTAAGGTCAAACTATACTATACTATATTAAGGTCAACTATAACTAATTAGCTCAAAATATATTATTTATAGTTTATACCATCTTTATACCATGGTTGGCCAGTTATAAATGCATGACTATGTATGAAAAACAGAGAATGGTATGTGTTTAACACTTGTATTTACCTACATGACGTAATAACTTAATAATTTTTTTTTCCATTCTGGAGATTTTAGAGGCCATGTTTAAAGAGGCTATATAGGATATAGTCTTCATAATTATGTGTTTTTATTCTCCGCTATGGTAAGACAAAGGTGCGGAGCTACGCTAGTTCACACATTGATTCTTGAATTGAGATGGGGCGTGGAGAATGAAGTGTCTAGACACTATATTTTCTCTGTTTACCATCCTATATACGCGATACTAAAAATATATGAAGAAGACGAAAAATATTTCTATACAAAGCGCCTATAGTATATCTACCTTAAAAAATCCCATAATGCCTTTGCCTCACCTAATATAATATGCTACTCAGGAAACTCGGCATATAAATTACCAGGTTATGACGTCGTTTGATAAATTATTACGTCTAAAGTTTAATATGTACTGTGTAAATTTGATTTAGCTGCAATTACGTACCTTTAATACCTTATCGTTGGAAATATTGCGGTACGTCTGCTTACAAATTACACATTTGTCTAACGAGAGACGGAAAAGATTTGTTTTTTTTTATTTTACGCTTTTTTATACATATGTTGTCTTCTACTATTGGAATAGGGAGCCCACCACACCATTTTTGATATAACTTCGTTTCGATATATCAATGCGTGGTGGAAGGCCGAAACGCCACTGTAAATAGTATAATATAAGCAATATCTTGGAAATTTGGCATTAACTGGGGAAGAAAATGTCTTAACAGTGTTTCTTTTGCCTAACATGCTGGACGGGAAAATATATATATATATATATATATATATATATATATATATATATATATATATATATATATAGATATATATATATATATATATATATATATATATATATATATATATATATATATATATATATATATATATATATATATATATATATATATATATATATATATATATATATATATTATAACTTTAAACTGACTATAATCAAACCTTTAAAGTAAATAATCATAGCAATCAATATTACCATCTTTATCCAGTTATAAACTGAAAAATATAGATTTTATAATTGAAATTCCTTATGGCCGCAAAACAGCAGCAGCAGCGTAATATATTCTGACGGGGACGCCTCAACGCGATAACGTGGAAAATGAGAAAAATTGTAACGGTTACATCTAGTGGAAGAGAGTAATGAGATTTATTTAAGAAAGCCTTTCCGTATCCAAGTGGGGCAGTGGGTCAAAGTTCATAGAGGTTTGACCGATCAGATTTCAGTAAATTGCTACATTTTTGGCACGAATGGGTTTTGTTTATGATATTTTTAATATATAGCTTAAAACATAGAAAAGCTAAAAAATAGTTTTACGTTATTTCCCGCATATATTATGGTAGACAGAGGAAACCTAATATTAAGAAACTCCGTTCATTGAGTAGTGGTACTTAACGCCGCGCTTTGTTTTGTTATAATGAAATAATTAATTCACCCTGAGTGGGAATCGAACCACAACCGTCACGTTTACTCTCAGATACTGTGCTGCTACGCCACCGCGGCCTCTAAGCGTAGAGTATGCGTACTTATCGTTTAAGAGACTTCAATTTATTTTGTATACCCCATATTGATGCGCTATAACATTTTGATTGTATAATAATAAATTAAATTAATCTAAATCCGTCTCCAGATATTCATTTAGTATTTATTTTATATATTGCTTTATATTCGATTTATATTGATCATCTTGAAAGTTACCATAAAGTGATGTGAGAAATACGCGAAAGTAAAAGTTTTACTCCCTAGGAATTTATGCAGTAATTTATAAGAATTTAATTTAATTTAGTAGAGTCCTAAGAAGCGTAGCGTTGGACGTCCTCCGGCCAGATAGACCGATGGTATAAAGTAGGCTACCAGCCGGTAGTGACTGAGTGGCGAAAACGAGAGATCGTGCCTTATGGCGTACCCTGGGGGAGACCTACGTCCAGCAGTGGAATGCTATAGGCTGATAATGATAATCATGATACATGAGATGATGCGCGCAAAAAAAATACTTATATATATATATATATATATATATATATATATATATATATATATATATATATATATATATATATATATACAAGCTTCAAAATAATATTTGTAACAACATTATTAGAAAAGTAACCTCCATATTATATATACGAATTGCAAATATTTTCGTTGGTTACCGAGTTCGAGGGAAAGTTTGGCAGCTGTCGAATGATAAACATTCTTTAGTAGTATCTCGTTGTTTACTAGAAATTTTCATATAGATTTTTTGGAAATTCGAGTTATTTTTCAAGATTCTTGTATGTTTTTAAGAAATTTCAGTTTGCGATAGTGTAGTTCGCGTTCTGTAGAACATGCTAATAGATGAGTCTTATATATCGTTTACAGAGTTCTGTGCCTCAAAAGAAAAACGGTACCCCTATAGAATTATTTTATTGACTGTTTGTCTGCCTGTCTATACTCTTGTCTGTAGGTTCGTATCTTTAGATATTTAAAAAAAGTGAAGGTATTAAGCTGAAATTAGTATTCAATACCTAAATCTGCCGTATCTTGGAGCCTAGAAAAAATCAAAATAAATAAAAGAAAAAATCTAAAACAATGGTATCAAAAAATAAAGTCGTTTATCTTTCATAAAACCCTCATGCTATTGTGCTCAGTCATCAAACGTATTAAATACCTATAGAAAACAATTCTAAAATTGAAATTTGTCAAAAGGTTAGAATTTACAATACAAACGTATATGTATCGGTCACAGATATATAAAATTTATAAATGTATATATCATAGAAAATAAGCAATATAAATTTATATTTGTACGAGCTGTAACACGCAATTTAATTTGCGTGAAACATAAAACGTATAACCCCGCTTTTCCCTGTTCCCGTTGGAACTTCACTCTTCACTCCTCAATGAACCCACATGCCAAATAACAGGTATCTACACTTAGTAGTTTAGGCTGTGTTCTGTCAGTCAGTCAATCAGTCACTTAGTAATGGAAGAGTTTTATATAGATTGATTTCTATTCATACTCACACAGATTGAAGTTTGTAAATTTTTGTAAATCGTTCATCCTGCTAATTTACAATCATAAAAATGGTACGGAAGTCTCGGTATGCAAATCGGTCTCGCACTGGACCAGTTTTTAAACAGATTAAGTTTGAGTTTCAATCACTTAATAAATACTCGCTATAAGCAGCATGTCTTACAAGTGTAATAAACTGCAGTAAATGGAAAAATTTATTTGGCTAGACTACAAAATGAATAGGTTTCTTAGATATCATTTTAATAAAAAAAATATATGAAATTTTAATATATTTATACTGAAAATGCGAATATCATGTACATATATTATAAAATTTTGTGCTGCTGAACACAAAAGACGTAATAAAATTAATATATCCTAACATTTATTATATATACAAAAAATATACTTAAAAAGATTTACTTTCAACCATTTATTACGATTTTTTTTTAATTTTAATACTCTTATGTAATACACAAGAGCCTGTTTAAGCAATAAATTACTTGTTTCTCAAGAACAAAGTATCTGCTGCCAAATTGTGAGTACAATATTTAGGATTGCGTGTACTGCAGTGACCTCTGCGTCAGTCTTTCGTCGAAATTCAAGCTAAGGTACATTCAAAGTAAAGGCGATTTTACATTAATATTATGTAAATACAAAAATCTGTTTTTTATAGAAAACATAATTTTTTTAACGTATCGCTATTTGAACCCTCGCCTCATGGAAACCGTCCAAGCGTCCTGATCACTAAGCCATGCGTTCTTCGTCCCACTGCGTAGTTATTTTTATATGATTTATACAATTTATTACGTTGTTAGCATATCTGTAGGGAGACTTTTACAAATTTCCACTACCCAAGGATAATTTCAAAAAGTAATAAAAATTTGAACGCAGCAAGATTTGAACCCGCGCCTATATATGTTCAAGCCTTAGTGTGGAATAACACTAAAAAAAATCATTTTTACTCTTTGAACTTTTTTCATCTTGCTTAGTGTAAAGGTACTTCCGCTTAGCTTAGGTTTCCGCCCAAATTACAGACACTGCAAGTTAAGCCACAGTCGCGTTCTCTTGATGTAACAAGTAACAAGTAAATAAAAATATTCATTCCCTGGATTGGGGATTGACCTACTAACATCACAGTCGAACCAAATCCCACTGCACCATTTTAATTCTTAACTAAAATACATATGTGTATTGTATTCTATTGAAAGGTTACCAGTAGTGGTATAGAGTGGAGTACCAGCAATCTAGACTTATTTTTTTTTATATTGACAAAAAGTTATTCCTTACCTACATCTTTTAGCTTTTTTTCTATATAGATCTAGATATCTAGATGTTTAATGCTCAGTATTACTAATAAGCAAAAAAATATATATAAACCATTGTATAGGTTCTTTAACTTTTGCTAAAATATATTTATCAAAACTTTTATCCTCTAATTTTATTTAGCAAGAAAATTCAGGGATGTAATTATGAATATTACATAGCAAATATTTTACTGAGAAAATTATATTTCTTTCTTTTTTAATTAATTTGCTGAGGCAAGACGGAGCCGCATTGAGTTTCACCATTTAACACGCAGTTCTCCCTGCCTACCCTGCTACATGCAGAATAAAGCGTGAAGTAAAAAAAAGAAGTTTCTCTCAAACGTAAACTTTGCCGAAATGCCATAATCGTCATTAACCTCGAAATACGCCTTAATTTAAGTCAAAGACAAATTTATTGTCCTTACCTATACCCTTATATCGAAAAACAAATAAATATAAATAGTATATAATATAGTATTACAGTAACATAAATAAGAACTAGAACTGCTAAGTCGAGATATGTAAATGTAACTAAGTGATTTGACCGTAACTCCAGTAACCACGATGTAAGCATATTGTGGTAATCTGATTACCATACGAATCACACTCTCTTTATAAATTACGAATTCTATCAAGAAGACGAGATAATAGAAAAAGTTCATAAATTGTAAGACTAAGCTACTGTGCTATGGTACTATCGTGGAAATTGGTCAAGTTAAGCAATTTTTAGTCTGGTCAGCTTATGATGGGTGTTCATTTTGCGACGTGTAATTTTAAACATGTTTTTTGGCTCTGTGCCTCGAATCACTTTGTTGTCCGTCTGTCATTCTGTCTGTCCGTTTGTCAAAACTCAAGACTGCGTGGAGGTATCAAATTGACATTATTAACAAATATCCACGGCCATTGTTTCTTGGAACACGGAAAACATCAACGTCTAAGCCAACATAATTAAAATATACGAGAATTCATACTTCGTTCTTGGCGCATTTTGTATGAAAATTGCCGCATTATAAAAACCTAGTGAATACATTCTGTTGATTTGGAATTATGATTTTTCCAAGGAGGAGAAAATTTGTAGGAAATTGTATGTATGTATGTATGTGTGTATATATATATATATTTATATATATATATATATATATATATATATATATATATATATATATATATATATATATATATATATATATATATATATATATATATATATATATATATATATGTATACTTAGATTTTAATTTTGATTATATATTGTCGAAATTAAATTTAATTCCAATTTTTTTCTATCTTCGTTTCTTAGAGCACTTACATTACAGTTAGCATTACAGCATTACAGTTTGTTGTACTCGAGGAGTTCAATATTTATCTAATCGGGCTAAAGCACTCTTATTGTTTTAACCGATTTGAAAAAAAGAAGGTTATTAGTTTGACGTATTTGTTTTTGATATTAACAGAATTGGATAATGATTGAGTGTCTATATGTTTGTATGTTTGTTTGTCTTTTTAAATATATAAGTTTCATGAGAATCGAATATAATAGGTAAATAAATTTTGTATTAATAACTTAGGTAAATATATTAGCTATTTTGCCAAGTTTACATTTTTAGTTAAAACTAGTATGTAAAGTTCTATTTTTTTTTTTAATTTTAACGTTACATATCCTCCTTTTCTATTTCACATTACAAAAATATTCGCTATTCTGTGAGTCTAAGCTAACCTATTTAAATATATCTGTGTTCTTAAATAATAAAATTTTTTGATTCTTTTTTTTCAGACTCCATTAGCCAGTTTCAAAGATTATCCTTTTTAATAAGCACAGACGAAAAGGTAAACAATTTTTTCTACTTATACATTTAACTTTCTACAGCCGTAATATAATCTGAAAAAAATTATATAAATATGAAACCGTTGTGGCGTAAACAGTTAACGCGACGACTATGGGCTTGACTCCCACTCAGTAAGAATAGATTATTTTTATATTCCTCGCCCTGGTAACAAGAAATTGCGGCGTTGAGTTCAGCCACGGAACACATAATGTCTCGAAAGGCGGAAAGCGGAGAGTCTTTTCTCTACCTGCCACATGCGGTACGTAATACGGTATGTAGTTCAAAAAATAAATTTAGCTTATCGCATGTAGCAGTGTAGGCATAGAAAATATACTGTCACTCCGGTTTTACTGTAAACACTCCGTTCCATATTTTCTCCGACCAAATTCGAGACACTGTCTTGTCAGAACAGGAAAGTGATATTATTGACTTCCACCAGTCCCATAGTGGATATCGAACCCACAGCTATCGTCTCTACATTCAGTATATAATGAATGGCCTTAACAAAAATTACATATCTAGTAGCATGTAAAGTGTATATGATTTTAATGACTTACTTAACCTTCTCATTTGAAAATTTTTTACCAATGTAAGCAATATTTTATCGAAATATGTCAAGAACACTTCATTGAGGTGAAAACAAGAAAACTCGACTGTTAAAAATCTGCTTGGTTAGTATTTTAATTAAGAACTCTTTAAGTAAAGTATCTTTTCAAGGCTATAGTTTTTCCCTCGCTTTGGAGGACGGATTCAACTGCTTTTTTTATATTGTTAGAACTAGGAAGAGTATAATTGATTTTGAAAACTGAAGTAGAACCGTAATATACCAACTCAACTAAAATAAATAATTAATTGGCTTCTTAATAAAAATAGTTTAACATGCTGAGTATTTACTAAAATATATGTAAAGCAATCTAAGGTCTGATACATCTGATGAGGGACGCTAAGAGAACAGCTAAACTATAAAGAATATAAATAATGGCAACTTAGTTATGTTTTTACAGTATAATGAGCATTGGCATATAAAAATCAAACGTCTGAAATGTATTATTGGAACTCCGAGAGATGAGATGCTTAATAAAAAAGTCATTAAGTCCACGTGAACAAAGTTGCGGGCACCAACTAGTCACATGTTAACGAAAAGAAACTTATTTTGTGTAAAACTTATGTATAGTAAATAGAAATGTTTATTTTGGAAGAAGTAAACTAAGCTTTTATAATACATTTCCATGAATACATAAATATGCTTAAATTAGAAAAATAAGATTTTTTTCCAGGAACAAGGAAAAATTGCTGACATTCCAAATGGTTGTCTGATTGATACAACAAGGATTCCCTTTCAATGATACTGTGGCTTTGGGCTTTGGTAAGTATAGCAATGTTGGAGCTTTTATTGTGCAGAAGACGGAATTTATTTATCCAAATCACAAAATTTTATGCTGTTTTTTTAAAGGCAAAGTAACGCTGTAAGCTTTGAACTTTTTTAAAAGTAAAAGACTAAACTAATTTTGATAAGGTAACACGTTAGCTTTCATTTTAAGGACTTTCATTTTAATTGTTTACTTCAAATATACGTGTATTTAATGTTAATTATTTCAATTTATTTTTATTATATGTAAAACTCGATGGCTTGAAAACATTAAGAACGTGAAAATTAAATCGATAAACCTCCGAAATGAACATAAAAATTATTCGCGTGATGTATTTTCTGTCCAATATGGTTCATAAATAAATGAATACTCTGACAAGCTTAAAATAAAATATATATATATATATATATATATATATATATATATATATATATATATATATATATATATATATATATATATATATATATATATATATATATATATATATATATATATATATATATATATATATATATATATACATATATATGTGTGTGTGTGTATGTGTAATGATGATGGTGAGTAAGTGAGTGAAGTGACAGCGTCCGACTGTAAATGTGGCGATGATTTTCACCACTCAGCACGCAATGTCTCGAATATAGGGCGGAAAGCGGGAAACGGAAAGTTTTAACACTACATTCCCTTTGTAAGTTGGCGAAATACAGCATGGGGCTAAACAAACAAACACATAAATAAAAACAAGGGTAACCATTCAGTACTCTTGGCGTTCTTTTTAATTACACCAATTAGTGTGGGCGACACCTTGTACTGTAATTGTGACCCACGTTTCATTTTTAACCTCATAATAAAGTGCTTTGTCAAAATTAATGACCGTAACGACGTCATGTACGTGTACGTGACGTAAGCTGAACGTGACTAACCGAAGGGTGTAGCCAAGATACAGTTGTGTTTTATGTTTTATATTATTATTAGGTATTCGGACATTATGGATCGTAAACATAATTGAATTAAATATATTTTTCAACTTCACCCTCTTCCCTCCTATCAGGTAGTGGAGAAAACCTAATGTCAAAACACTCCGTTCTGTAATAAACATCCAAATTTGATACATAGCGTGTAAAGTAACGAAACAGAAATTTATTTATTCAAGAAAGATTTAAATCTGACATTTGAAAATGCTGTTTGTTTCTATAGCCTAGTTATCTAGACATTTATCATTGTATAGCATTATAATATTTTATTGCCCTGAGTGGGCCTGTAAATGCTACGGTTGTGGGCTCATGTCCCACTCGAGAATAAAACAAAAGAACGCGCGGCATTGAGTTCAGCCATTCAACAACACTCAATACGTGGAAAATTTGGAACTCATCTTACCATTAGGTTCCCTTTTGCCTACTCTGCTACGTACAAGATATAGTATGTACCAAAAAAATGTAGTATATGATATAACAATGAAACTAAAAAAATATCTTATTATTATTTGTTTTTAAATGGTTTTTAAATGATTTTTGTTTCGATCCCTTCTCTGAACAATAAATTACTATCATATACTCGCTCTGGGAAATCAAGATTAAATACGTTTTGTTGAATTCTGGTGGAAATTGGTGAACGGAGTGTCTCATCACTAAGTTCTTTCTACCAACTCTGCTATAATCAGGATGGAGCATAAACTAAACTGGATTAAAGTTGATTATAGTTAATTAGAGTAACTTTCAAAATTATTAACGTGCGTGTAAATTTTATATTTTGTTTAAACTAATATATTTAAATCAGTTGTGTTTAAACTGCCAATGAGTTAATAAATATGTAATTATGCAATTAAAATACGTTAGGTAGTAATTGTTCAAATGCATAAATGCACTATACAGCGAGATATATTTAATAATATATTTTCTCCTTTTCGACCAAGTACCAATATTAAATAAAAATGTCCAAAATTGTGATTATATACACAAAAATATAAAATAGTTAAAAATTATTATATAATTAGAAATCTCTTGCAAAAAGAGGGTCGAGTTAAATGACAAAGATTATAAAAGCAGTAAAGTCATGTCAATCGGGGCAATTGCATGTAGGCAACGGTACTTGTTGGAAGGGAACTATTCTGAAATATTGTTATTAAGTGATTTATATCGTCTAATGCAATTACGTAGAAACTCTGTCCGAATACGCTCGAAACATATACTCTACGTGTTTTTCGAGTATTTTTCCTTAAAGAAAATTCTGAACCACTTCTGGTTGCTAACAATATTTGATAATAAATAGATAGATAGATAGCTCTTAAATGTATTTAAAAAAAATAGAGTAACCATTTCTATTTAGTTGCATTTCAATCCAATTTATGTGGAAAATATATATATATATATATATATATATATATATATATATATATATATATATATATATATATATATATATATATATATATATATATATATATACCCATATCTAACGAACACCCATGATCAGAGTTGCCTCGGGCGCTTAAGACTTATCGTGTGTCATAAATAACTCTTACTCTACTACTCTACTTATTTATTTTACCAAAGACTCCTCAGAAGACTCCTAAAAGCTCATGTGTTTTACTAAATAGCATATTGTGTTATGTTGAAGTTAACACAAAAGTAAGTTTAAATGTAAAAAAAATGACATATTATATATACTTTAAATATATAATATATAAAAATATATAAAAACATAACATAGCCGGTAATTTCAAATGCAGTATTAAAATTTGTAAAGGTGGATTTATCTCTAAAAGAGATTTCTTCCAGTCAACCCGTGAAAGTGGGTGAAGGCGATAAAAATAGCTGGGCCACAAAAATGTGCAATTCATATGTAGAATAAAGCTTAACTTATACATACATATACATACATTCATATACATACATACATATACATACATACAAACACATATATATGGCGTTGAGTTCCGTCTATGTAATGTCTCAAATTGAAATAGAATACGGAGAACGGAATGTTCTAACACTAGTCTCTCATTGTCTATTCTACATTATATAGAAAGAGAGACAATAGAAAGAGAGAGAGAGAGAGAGAATATTATAATTGTTATATACATACAATTATATTATATTATATAATATATATTAAAACACGGAATGCACAAATCGGGATCCTGTGGAAATTCAAGACAGCTTGTCTGGCTCGTAGCCATTTCTGTCTTCTTGCTAACGGACTAATGTTATGTACACATGCAAGATTTGCTGACTTGTTGGAGTACTTAGTTCACGTAAATGTATAATTTATTAGTTGCTATAATCGTGTTATATATATATATATATATATATATATATATATATATATATATATATATATATATATATATATATATATATATATATATATATATATATATATATATATATATATATATATATATATATATATATATATATATAATACGATTATTTTTTTGCACACAAGCAAAAACAGATAAACGATACAACAAAATGTAGGAACATAAAATATATACAAAGGTTGCTTCAAGCAATCTCTTACAGACAACCTTTGGCAACTAAAGTACTAGCTGTAAAAAAGAAAGACAAGGCTAATGAGGCTTAGTGCAAATTAAATATCTAAAAAAAATTATATATAATAAAAAATATATTATATAGAATACATATTTTGATGCTTTTTAAAGTGTTAATCCACACTAAGGATAGAAAAATGCTTAAAGAAAACATAAAAATTTGAACGCAGTGGGATTCGCGGGATCTGCGCCTCATGGAAGCCATGAGGTGAGCCATGATGAAGCGTGAGGAAGCACTCATGGCTTAGTAGTCAGAGTGCTTGGACGGTTTCCATTTGGCGCGGGTTCGAATCCTGCTGCGTTCAAATTTTTATATGTTCTCTTTAGGTATTTTTCTATTTTTAGTGTGGATTAACACTTTAAAAATCTTCAAAATATTTAATAAATTTGCATTTTCTCTTGCCAAATGATTGATCTTTGCAATAATCTTTGTGTAGCAGAAATTCGTAAAAATCTCCCTACAGAGATGCTAGCAACGTAATAAGTTGTATAAAGTATATAAGAATTTCGACGCAGCGTGAGGAAGAACACATAGTTTAGTGATCAGAATGCTTGGATGGTTTCCATGAGGCGTGAGTGCAAATCCCGCTGCGTTCAAATTTTTATATGTTTTCTTTAAGTATTTTTTTTTTATAAAATACATATTTAAATTGACATGTACTATTGGCTTAGAATGCGTGAAGTTAAATATTAAAGATATATTGGTACGGTATGTATAACAATAAACGATCAAAAAAACTTACCATACATATATTTCAGCTATTTGAATTTACGTCTGCTGTATGCTCAGAAGCCTAGTAGTAGTAGCCTTCTCAAGTATATCAAGATAGATAAGTAGTATATATATTACATACATAGTACATAGTTCATATTTATATCTTATTAAATGTTTTTAGTAAATAATTTTGAGGAAACGTATAAAAAACTATTAATACTACATGCAGCAAGATTTGAACACGCGCCTCTTGGAAACTGGCCAACCATTCTACCACTAAGCTATACGTTCTATAAATATCTATCAAGTTCTATAAATATCATTACTAACAATGATCATCCGGCAAGAGAGATGGCAACAAATAAATAACAATGTCCTAAGATCTAATCATTCTAGAGAAATTATTGTACAAAAGCAATCAAAGTTATCTGAGCACGTAGGTTGTTCTAACACCATCTTGTCAAAGACCAATGAGATATATAAATGATAAATTACTATATAGTCTGTATCTATCTTCTATAGTCCGAGCTTTCATCACCATCACATCATCATCACATGATTTACTGTACAGATTGTGCCTTTACAGAGATTTGCCCATCTAGATATATGGGTTAGATGTATTTGCAAATTATATGGGCTACCATATCACCAATCGGTCAATTTTAAAGTGGTAAAATTTTAAATACTAGATTTGAACTACTTGACGACGAATCGTTTAATATAAAAATAATTTATAATAAATATAATTGGAGCTTTAAAATATTAATATATTTTAAAACTTCAGCGTGAAGCCCGCGAAGTATCCCGCATATAGTAGGGACACTCGATTTCCCGCTTTAAACTCAATTTGTGATATTGCGTGTTAAAAGACGGAACGCATCGCGCTTAGTCTAGTTACTAGAGCGCAAAAATTAAATGTAATTCCCTCGTGTGGGCATCGAACTCACTATCATCGCGTTTATAGTTAGAAGCTATGCGAAAAGAAGCGTTTTAATACTTGATTTTCCTTGCCTATTATAGCATATTAAATTTAAAAGAAAAGTTTTACATTTAGAAAATATTATATATTTTGCATAAAAACTAATAGAAATCTTAGGTTATACCACTTTTACTACATGATTAATATAAAGAAACATATGAAACATATATAATTCACTAAATCAAAGACTACATATTAATCATAGTGAAGTATCTATTGTAGATCAAATTACTGGAACTAGTGTTGTTTACTCCACAGGTGCTCTAATTTGTAACAATGCGCTCGTTAGGCATTCCAGGGGCGATCAAATAATGATGGGGGTCGCATCACTAGTTTATCTTATTAAATACCTATATAAATAAATAATATATAATATTTTTTTTTTATTATATATTTGAAATATACGTAAGGATTTCATACCATGAGAGTGGAAGACAGAGAGAGCCAGTGATTCTAGTCTCTCAACTTCGACTTTGGCGCTTGAACTACGCTATTATTTATTTAATGTATTAGCTATATTACTGCAAAGTTTCGTCTAAATCTGTTCAGTAGTTTTTTGCGTGAAACCAGAACATACGTCCATTCTCATAAGCTTTCGGATTTATAATATCAGCAAGATATACTATATATAGATACGATATTATATTACTTTCAATTCATAAACATATCATATAGCCTATATCGCTTTTCATACATAAATATATGAAAAATAAATAAAAATACATAAAAAGTCATAGAGTTGGTCAACTCTACTATATAGTTTGTGATTATTCTTTTTTTACTATGAATATCTGGTACGTTCTAGAGTTGATGTAATAAATCTTCCGTCATCCCGCTAGTTGGGTTAAATTAATTACGTGAATATTTTTCCCTTTGATTAATTTTAAGCTTGGCTTATGTTTTTATTCAAAATACAATTGTAATGTAATTTTGTTATTTTATTATATTGTATTGGAAATTAATGTAAATAAGTATCAAGACAGAGTAACTGCTGTGCTATGTTTTTAGATTCTAGCTCTAATTGGAGTAACGAACATAATTCATTCAAATTGTGGCACAAATATAATATAATATAATATGACATTATCTCGATAGCGGAGAACATAGTGTCCTAACTATTGTTTCTCTCCCTAACTTACTCATATGCGAGATAAAGTCTGAAGCTAAAAACGTTTATATGATACCATTGTGTCCCTTGAGGTTAGGTTATAAATAAAGTTAACACTAGTGTTAAAACACTCCGTTCCCCACTTTCTGCACAATGTTAAGATATTACATATTAAGTGGCGGAACTAAACGCCGCGCTTTTGTTTTGTTATCAGAGTGAGAAAATGAAATAATTAATTCTTCCCGAGTGGGAATCGAACCCACAACTGTGGTGTTTGCAGTCAGACACTGTGCTGCTGTGCCACAACTTCATTCTTCCATCTTTTTTACGATATAAGGTTAGGTAATTTTATGTCATAAAAATCGGACCTGTAGTTTTGGAACTAAATGGTAACAATGGTTTGCACACACACACAAAACATTAACTCACCCCAAACCGACTCCGCTCCGTTGTGGGTAAAAAGGATGCTACTTAGCCCAACTTATTTATTTACTTTTTGAAATCATGAATTATCTAAGGCTTATTAATTTTGAAAATATTTAAATTTCACAGTCCTGATAATACAAGGTGCAGCGTTAAGCTCCACCACTTAAAGTGTAGAATGAAGTATTTTGACTCTATTTTATTTTATACTATTTATTTTATTTATGTGTGTGCAACACATAACACAAAACACAAAACGTAAAAATAAATCAAATAAATATAAAGTGTATATGCAAAGGCGGTCTTATTGCTTCAAGCCATCTCTTATAGACAACCTTTGGCAAATGCAGGACTAGTTGATACAGGAATACTCCGTGCAAATTAAATGAAAAAATAAAAGAAAAAAAAATAAACATATATACCAAAATAAGACAAATATATTTTTCAATATAAAATAAATGATATCGACAATAAAATATGTTAAATACATACCTACAAAATTATATAACTATAAACAAAGCATACATACATACATACATATCTTCTCTCTATTTATCTATACTATACACATTACTTATTACTTACTATACATTGAGCAAGCTAGTTCCACTCACACATGACCTAAAATTTAGCACATTATTACGCTGCTAAAAGCCCATAATTTCTTAGAATAATACTGTCATTTCAAAAGTAAGAGACAATTCTACTTGTTTTTATAGATTTCATTTGCAGTAAATAAAGTGAGCGTAAGCTATCTGACATAGACGGTGTTTGGATCGTCAAATTGAATATAATACCTGATTACTCACAGTGGGGTTCACAATTAATATGATAATATTAAATAGTAACATAAAAGATAAGAAAGGGAAGCTGTAAAATGTAAACTTTTTGTTTTTATGTACTATGATGCGATCAATGTGGCTCACTAGAAATTCTATTTAGAGATAGATATATATATATATATATATATATATATATATATATATATATATATATATATATATATATATATATATATATATATATATATATATATATACGCGCCCGACGTTGCTTAACTTCGGTGATCGGACGAGAACCGGTGTGTTCAACGTGGTATGGACGTAATATATATATATATATATATATATATATATATATATATATATATATATATATATATATATATATATATATATATATATATATATATATATATATATATATATATATATATATATATATATAATATTTTTGTTTTCCCGCTTAATCCCGCCACTCAACACACAATATATCAAAAATTGGGAATCGAGTGTCTTTCTAGGTTTCCTCTAATGCACTAATTATAAAGTAAGTATACTCACTTACTTATTTACTTAAACTCAATTTAAAAAAAATTTAATGATATTGACTATTGATATACAGATAATGCGTATGTATCATTAGGAATTGGAATCTGCTACTTACATCCCCGAGTCTGGCTCCCAACCGTGCCAAAAGTACAAAACCAATTTTATTAGAGACCCTGGGGTGAAGTATTAAGATATGTTAAATTTTATTGCCTCGATCTTGATATGAGCGCCTGATAAAGATTTTTATAACAACTTTTATGGACGAAATTAATTTTTAAAACATAACTCTTTTATGTTTTTATCTGACGGGGCGAGTTAGCAAATAGTAAATAAAAACAAAATTCAGAGAAGTGGTCAAGTGCGAATCGAACTCGTGCATCGAAGGTTCCCTACTAATTTTATGATTTAGGACAACGTATGCGATCATTTAGTACGTAATGAACTAGAACATTTAAAGCTATCGTTCTTTCGTTCGCTCGCTCAAATCAATTTTAGTTTAAGTGACCATTGAGTGGTGAAACTCAAGGCCGTGCTTTGAAAGAGCAAAAAAATAAAATAACTCATCTCCGAGTATGAATCGAACCTGTAACCGTCGCGTTTACAGTTGACTTTCTTACCACACATAGAAGAGACTGTAAAGAGAGCTTCAAAAAACTTATGGCTTGTTATTCGTATGTCAAAAATTTTTCTCAAACCACACACAAAGATTATTTTATACAACACTCTCGTAAGAATTATTCTGGAATATGGTAGTGTTGTATGACGTCCACATTTTGTGGCTTGAACGTATTCAAAAGCGTTTTATGTGGAACTTAGCATTTTCTACACGTAACGCAAAAAAGTTAGCTTCATATGGTGAAAAATTAAAATATTTTAAAATACCTTCTCTCGATAATCGTAGATTGCTCTTGGATATGCGTTTTATTCATAAAATCCTAAAAAATAATTTTGACTGTCCTAAAATCATAAGTAGCTTAAACTTTAGAGTACCTCGTTGTGGCCCCCGATCCAAAATTACACCACTGTCTGTCCCATTCCGTCGTACTATACTTGGAGCTAACTCAACAGTTCCTCGTTTGTTAAATAAGTACAGTATGGTTTGCAGATGTTTTTTTATGATTCTTTTAATAAATTTCGAAATTATATATTAACACATGAAATAAGTGACAGTTAATTAGGCATCTTTAAACACTGTTTGTGTGTGTGTGTGTGTGTTATAACTTGTATTGGCATATTAAAAACTATAAATATTATATATGATTTTTTTTTCTCTTTGAGGATATTACTGTTAAGTATACTATGTATGGCAATTATAATAATAATAGCATGTTATGTTTACCTTTATATAGTTGTACAATTATTTCTAAACCTTGTTGCATGTATTAATTATAAGAGCATTATTGTAACAACTGCTGGTGAACCTTATATAAATAAATAAAAAAAAAACCACTATACCACTGTGCCGTCACGTATAACACGAATATGTCTAACAAATAGGCTTAAGAATAAATAGTTTTCTCACAATGTCATTTTTAAATACTGGTTTGTAACCATCACACGTGGAGATTTAATAACGTGGAGATCCGAAGTTAATTATGCTAATTATAAAAACTTGCTTTAACTCATCCTAGGTCTAAGTAACTATTAGTAACTTTAATTTTTTTATAACTGTATACATTAAAAGTTATAATATTAATATTGATTTCTAAGACAATGAAATATGTAAATAATAAGGTTAAAAAGGGTGCGAACTAAGTTTGAAAAAATAAGTCAATTTAAAATAAGTGGCAGTAGTGTCAGTCCTACAGGAAGCTACCGGCTCCGAAGACAGTTTCTACTAAGAAGAAGAGCCGGTGAGAAACTCAACAGGTGCTCCTTATATATTTAATTTATATAAATAACAAAATCTTAATTTAAATGTAAGAAATAGTAAGCACACTATAAACGTATTTTGTAGGCGAATTAAGGTAAATGCTCCTAACACCTACACAAATACACTTTAATTAAGTACTTTAGTAAACTTAGAAAAAGACTACATTAATTTAGTTAATATTGTTAAACGTTTTGCCTTAAAAACTATTATGAGGTTTAACAGTATAACTAAATTGTATTTGTAAATATGTATTTTATAACTAAATTATAAAATACATATTTTCAGTAATAATAACAAATTTTGTTCATAAATTAATTTAAAATCAAGTTTATTATGTAATTCTAATTTACTGAATGACTGAAAAGCAACGCGCAGTCGAAACTACGCAAGCTAGTAAACTGAAATTTGACATATAGGTCCACGTAAACAAAATTGCGGGAATATTTAATAGTAGAAATGTACTAAAACACTACATATTTGGAGTTATATATTATATTATAATTTTAAAATAATAAGGCCAGATAAATAACATGATTTTTTATGCAAACACAAAAAGAGAGAACTTGTTGTAAATGCACTCTGTCCTTTACTATTTACCCATTCTACCCAGTGACAGCGTTTTTGATGGCGAAACTGCCATTTGGATTAAACAAAAATAATTAAAAATAAAGTGACTATGATGTATATATGTACCAACATGACAAATTTATAGGGGTTTCTTTTTTGCCAACGCTACGGAACCCTAACAAACATTATTAAAGCTAGAATAGAACCCCTGAACTATTTTATATACAGTCATACAATCGCTGACTACGCCACAACGACATTAAATTATATAAATTATATTCCAGTCTTAACAGAAGTTAGCACTTTCCTAATGGCGGCATTGTTTATGGTTTCTGCGTCGATATTATTCTGCTGACATTTGTGCCGAATCAATCTGCCTATAATCGAGTCAAATTCTGTCGAGCTAGCTTTATATGAAATATATAGGTCAAGTGCGAGTGGTACTCGCGCAAAGGTGGTTCCGTACAATTTCATGATTGTAAATCAGCAAAATGTACAACTTATAAACATTTACAGCATAACGGAACAGAAATGACGAAAATATAAAGCAGTAGCTCTATTTCTTTTTATGAAATAGGCTGACTACAGATATAAGCCTTGGTTTCTTTCTTTTTGTGGTATACTTATAAATTATGAATTTTAAATTAATCATGAATTTGATATATATATATATATATATATATATATATATATATATATATATATATATATATATATATATATATATATATATATATATATATATATATATATATATATATATATATATATATATATATATATATGATGCTAAAATCTTAGAAAATGTATGAGCGTAACAGTACACAAACATGCGCCCCTTGGAATTCGTCCAAGCACTCTCGCCTATTAAGCCATATGATTTTATCGAGCTACGTGAAAATTTTTAAACATTTACTACAACTTATTTTTATGTTTCAATTATTTTTTTAAATACTTTGATATATTATTAAAAAATAGATATCGGTTTTTCATTTTTTTGACATATAGTCTATTTAACATAAATGTAGACACGCAGCAGTATGTACAGACAAGTTCAAGACAAAATTTTCTTACCTAATTTAAAAAAAAAAAACAATTTCAAAAAAAGATCGTGCTAAACTTGTCTAATACTTATTAAAAAAGATTGAACCTACTTTCTTCATTACACAAATAATACCAAGCATACATTCTGAACTCTAATAGCTATCATATATAACAAGTTAGAGGAAACAGTTAAAGTCATAAGTTGCTAAGTTTGAGGGCGTCGTGATTTACGACTACCCTAAACTGTTATGGGCGTATAAAACATTTTTATACTCTATACAAAGTTTTCATATGGCATGCTTAGTTTTTGTCGTTTCCTAGTTCTATAATTCACGTTGCATTTGGATATCGTAGACTCTATGACATATTTTTTTTAATTTTTCATCTACACTAAGGATATAAAAGTATTTAAAAAAATATATTACTTTGAACGCAGCAGGATTTGAACCCACGGCTCATGGTAATTTTTACAAATTTGATCAATGTACTTATTTCTGAGCAAAAGGAGTCTTGTGAAACGGCCAAACGCACAGACAGACGGCAACAAACTGATCTATGATATACACCTGAAAATAGTCTATTTAAAAAAAAAACATTTTAAAAATAATAACCGTAACTTGTAATATAAGCATTTTAAATGAGCTACCGATGCTCTTAAATCTTAGCATTAATTTATCACCGCTTTGTGAAGTCTGCACGGGATGATAAGACTGAATTATAATAGAACCTCAATTTTTATACTTTACTTAAAATCTTTTATAATTTTGTCATCATATAAATATAATTGTGGTAAAAAAAATGATTTTTTTATGAGAAAGTCAAGAGAAACCTGTATTCGAATCATCTGCTGTTAAGTCATCGGCACCGCCCCTGACACCGTGTAATACCAGAGGAGTTCCTGGCTCCAGGCTGCCGGTCTATATGGTGAAAATGGACGCGCTTTATGAACATATCTACATCGTATCTCCTTGGAAACATGGGAACACATTCGGAGGTAGGCCACTATACATTTTATAAATTGTTTAAATAATACTTTATATCTCATGGAATTATATTTTATAGGCTTAGACACTTCCTAGGTCTAATTAAACAAAATATATGTCATTAGATTCTAATAGGCAAAACTATGGACAAAGTATACTTAAAGAAAACTGAACCCGCAAATCAAATTCATATTTTTATATGTTTTCTTCAAGTGCTTTTTCTATGCATAGTGTTACTTTAAAAATCAATAAAATATATATAAAAAAAATGTTGATAATAAACAGTTCAATACGCTCAATACAACTGCTGGATATGGAAAAACAATGGTATATAATTTTGTTATTTTTTTTGTATTATGTATGCTATGTTAGTATTTAGACTAGCTTTCATAATACTGGATAAACATTTATCGTCTTTAATTCGAAACCACTACCTTAGGAACACTATGTCTTACTTTTTTTCTGATTTCTCGCCTACAATGAAGTGCCAAAGTATTCCGTCCTCCATTTTCCATCCTATTCTAAGATTTTACCCCAAATTGGAATCGAACTCACACCTATGGCGTTTACAGTCAGATATCATCCCACTGCGCCAAGATGGCATCGACAATACAAATAAAAATGAATGTAAAAAATTAATCACTCATCATAAATGCTAATGCTATAACAACAAAATAACTTCAAAGTCAAATTTGACATAAAAAAGCCGAACTCCAATGTGAATTGTATAGGAACTTTTTAATACGGATTTAACGATTATTGGCGTATTTCAGGCTTTTACTGTCACGTTGTGTTGTTACAAATATAAAACGGCTGTTTTCCATTTAAATCAGATCACTCAATACTCGATACTCGTAAGTGGGTGTTACGCTCGGGATATAGCGAGGTATATGTAATATTAATATTACTATTTATTTGTTTACTTACACCATAAGATTAAAATTACAAATAGACGAAAAAACCAATAGAACAGTTATGGTGTAAAGGCAGCATGGCCTTATGATCCACAGGTGATCATTTCCAGCCAACCCCTACCATAGAAAAAATAAAAATCTTCAATGATGGCTGCTGTACAAATAAAGTAAACTTGGTACATATAAACTATCCTATTTACGTCAATGTAGAGTAGTTCAATTGTTTATTATAGACAATGTTGATGGGTTCTAGCTGTAAGTGACTATTGTGTATGGAATTAATATTATTTGAAACTTTATACATGATAGCTGCTATTGTATTCAAAAATATTTTTAATATTGACATAAAAGCACCAGCGCTGGCAAAAGACTAGAAACGAAACACGATATGGAAAAAACTATGGGTCTTCATATAAGATAAATTCTGCCTATTCTATTCTAAATAAACGTACGTAAAGTAAAAAAAAGTATTGTATAGGCATTAATACTATTACACTTCATATTTGGTTTGTCAATTCCTCTTCTATTTAAATTACAAAATAATTTTATCTAAATCTTATAACGGCAATGCAACTATATTTTCTTCACATAAACGTCACACACTATTTATAAAGGAGATTATATATATATATATATATTATATATATATATATATATATATATATATATATATATATATATATATATATATATATATATATATATATATATATATATATATATATATATATATATATATATATATATATATATATATATATCCAGAGGGTGTCTGGTGTATCCAGAGGGTGTCTGGCCAAATATCTAATAATCTAATATCGCGACCCCGGATCCTCGAGCCACCACTGTCATACTCCTTCCCAATCCATGAAAGTGGTGTCCCTACCCCCCCCCCCCTTTTCTACTAATCTTTTCCCCTCTCATCCTTGGCTTTTCCCACAAAAATGGGTTTTGGAGGTCAGATGGCAATCGCTCCATTAAAAAGCCGCCACCTGCCACTCATATGAAAAGAAAAAAAAAGATGTTGCTGGGTACTGCTAGGGCGTCGCCGCTAAACGACGCGCAGGCACATCGCCCTACACCTGTGTTAAATGGGCAAGGGCTACCGTGTCAAGTACGGACACGGCTAAAGAAGAAAGTACCCAGAAGGAAACTCCGCTTTGCAACGTGGAATATTGGCTCTCTAACCGGACGATGCAGGGAACTAACAGATGTACTCATGAGGCGTCGGGTCCAGTGTGCTTTCCTTCAGGAAACCCGCTGGAAGGGCAATAAGTCCCGTATCATCGGACTGGGTTACCAGCTCATATACACTGGGTCTCCTTCCGGTAAAACTGGTGTAGCAGTAGTTTTATCTGAAGAGCTTCGGAATGGTCTCCTCGAAGTTGACCGACGCAGCGACCGCCTGATGCGGGTGAAGGTACTGGTTGAGGGGGCTATCGCCAACTTAATCAGTGCTTACGCTCCCCAGGCTGGTTGTAGCGGGGCCGAAAAGGAGTCATTCTGGGAGCAATATGAAGACGTTCTACTCGCTATACCATCTACCGAGGTGATCATAGTTGGGGGAGACCTTAACGGTCACGTGGGTAAGGCTGCGGATACGTATGAACGTGTCCACGGTGGTTTTGGTCACGGTCGCCGCAATATAGAGGGCGAAAATATCCTAAGAACCTGTATTGCATCTGATCTGGCCATCGTGAATACGTTCTTCCAAAAGAGTCCGCAGCATCTTATTACGTATGCGAGTAGACTCCACTCAACCCAAATAGATTATCTATTGACCAGGCGGTGTCATGTTGGTAAGGTAACTAACTGTAAAGTCATTCCTGGTGAAAGCCTCCCCAACATCGTCTTCTTGTCATGGATTATGTCGTTACCCCGATAAAGAAATTAGCCGAGACGCGTAAGTCTAAGATCAAGTGGTGGTTGCTGAATGGACCGATGCAGACCGACTTTCTGGCAGAGGTTAACAGTCAAAATTTAACAACTAACACCGAAACTGCTCAGGATGCTTGGGATCGAGCTCAGTCAGCAATTATTACGGCTGGTAAACATGTTCGTGGCGTTTCTAAGGGAGGACGTATTATGGACAGGGAGACATGGTGGTGGAATGACAAGGTACAGGAGGTGATTCATGATAAGAAGACTGCATTTAAGGAGTGGCAGCGTTCCAACTCTCCTGAAGACAGGCTGGAGTACATAGCAGCAAAACGTGCCAGCAAAAGAGCTGTAGCCAGAGCCCGCAGTGAAAGTTTATTACCTCTATATGATAAACTTGAAACTGTGGAGGGGCAGAAGCTCATCTACAAATTGGCACGTGCTCGGGATAAAGCGACGCAAGATATCACAAAATGTCTTTGCGTAAGAGATTCCCAGGGCAAGCTGCTTTGTAGTCATGCTTCTGTGAAGGAGAGGTGGAGAAGTTACTTCTTGGAGCTGCTGAATACTCAGCACGGGTAGTATTCCGTCTGAACCACCTCCTAACCTGGGACTTATTGCTCCAATAACCCTTGATGAAACTCGGAATTGTCTTCGACGCATGAAGAACGGCAAGGCGGTGGGACCTGACGATATTCCGATCGAAGCGTGGAAATCGTTAGGCTCTCGTGGTGTGCTCATGCTTACTGATCTTTTTAACCGCATTTTGAACACTGGGACGATGCCACATCAATGGCGGCACAGTTTTATTACCCCATTTACAAAGGAAGGGGCAGTGTTCAAGATTGCGGTAGTTATAGGGGCATTAAGATTATGAGTCACACCATGAAGCTCTTCGAGCGCGTGATTGCCCTCAGGCTCCGCCGAGAGTGTACTGTCTCTGAGTGTCAATATGGATTTCAGCCAGGATCAGGCACTACGGACGCCATTTTTGCCCTCAGAATTTTGATGGAGGCACACAGGGAAAAGAGGAGAGCTCTGCATGTGGCATTCTTAGACCTGCAGAAGGCCTTTGACTGTGTGCCACGTCAGTGTATCTGGTGGGCACTGCGATCCAAAGGGATCCTATGTTGCTATTATCAGAGACATGTACTCTGTTTCTACAGTTAGGACCGCTGTTGGCGATACCAAACCCTTCCCAATTACAGTAGGGGTTCACCAAGGCTCAGCTCTTAGTCCACTTTTGTTTAATGTAGTGCTAGATACTGTCACGGCTCACATCCAGGACCAGCCTCCATGGCTGATGATGTATGCCGATGACATAGTACTCATTGACGAGAACCGACTGATGCTGGAGCGTAAAGTGAATGCCTGGAAGGGTGCGCTTGAGAACGGTGGTCTTAAACTGAATGTGTCAAAGACCGAGTACATGGCTTGCGGGAACCCAGACTCGAGCACCATCCACATCGAGCCTGAGCCAGCCGTTAAGTCGGAGAAGTTCAGGTACCTTGGATCCATCATGCACGAGTCCGGAGGCATCGACTACGATGTCCACGCCCGGGTTAGCGCTGCTTGGGCCAAATGGCGGGAGGTCACTGGTGTGGTCTGCGATCGCAGAATACCGCCCAAACTCAAGGGGCTGATATACAAGAGCATGATCCGACCAGTTATCCAGACCAGACCAGTTATCTCGGCACACTCAGGAGCTTCACGTAACGGAGATGAAGATGCTGAGGTGGATGTGTGGCGTTACTCGGGCTGACCGCATACGCAACACATTCATTCGAGGTAGTCTTGGGGTCCGTGACGTAGCGGATAAGCTCCAAGAGCGTCGTCTGAGATGGTATGGCCACGTTTTGCGCCGGCCTAAGAACTACGTCGGAAGAAAATGCCTTGATATGTCTGTCCCTGGAGTAAGACCCCCCCGGATGCCCAAGGAAGCGATGGCTGGACGTCGTGACGCACGACATGAGAGCCAATGGACTAACCACTGAGAATGCTCAAGACCGTGCAAAGTGGAGTAGACTAAGTAGGAAAGCAGACCCTGGCATTAGGCCGGGATAATGCAAAGTGGAAGAAGAAGAAGATATATATATATATACACACATATATATATATATATATATATATATATATATATATATATATATATATATATATATATATATATATATATATATATATATATAAATCAGTCTACATGTCTACTATACGTAAATTTTATCGTTACGCAAACGATTTAACCATTATAAACCTACATACATTACTCGATTCATTTACTGCTATTAAAGTCAGCCGTGCGAATTGGTATGTTGAGTTAATATTTCATGTGGAAAATTTTCTATATATGTATCTGTATTTGGATATTTGTTACAAATGCTTATTAAATTTTAGGCCATCATGGAGCGGTATACCGTCTCACTATGAGCGGGAAGGTGGTAGGTTCAACTCCCACTTGGGGATATAAAATTATTTAATTTTCTCTTGTAACAAGACAAAGCACGGCGTTGAGTTTCGCTACTCAACACACAATGAATGATGGAAGTATACCATAGGTTATGAATTTGTGGCGATTTTCATTTATATTATAAACTCTCATATCCTTCGATTGGTGTTGGCTTAAATTTTTTTTTTTATAGAACTATAGATTACATATGTATTTAGTTTTAATAACAGCTTCATACTTCCACACTACCTCGAGAAAAATGGTCTTGAGATTCGAACATGCACCCAGACAGATAGACAGATAAACAATAAATCCTATAAGCGTTCCATTATTTTTTTCTATCTATTATAGATACAAAATATATTTATAGATATAATATATATAATAGATATATAGAATATAATAGATATAATATATATTTATAGATATAAAATATATTTATTGGGGTTATTACCGTAACAGTTGTGCGTTCGATTCTCATTTAGGGAAATTATTTTCATTTGGTAAACCAAAGCGTGAAGATAGTAACGAAGTTCTCTTTGTCTACCCTGCTAAGCGCGAAGCTGCCGCAGTATAAAATGATACTTGCTTAATAAGCTTATCAAATTTTCACAAGCATTTCCAAACTTAAAGTCGGCTTTCTCATTAACATTTTCAAATTTAAAATATATATTGTAGTTAAACGATAAAATCTGAAATGTCGAGTAAATGGAAAATATTATATTGCTGAAGCTGAATCAATAGAGCGTGGTCACGTAACATATTGGCGTTTTACTATTTGCTTCGTAATAAAAGCTACTGACCATTAATTTATGTTTTTAAAATGTTTGCTGTCTTATGAAAATTAATCAATGTTTTTCAGTTTTATCCTAGAGAGAACCTAGTGTCAAGACACTTAGTAATTTACTTTGCCCAAAATCAAGTGGGCGTAATGTAGAGAGTGTAGTGTTTTTATTATGTTCTAACGAATTAAAAATTCAAGTCTTCAAAGGTTATCTAAAATCAAAATCGTGTGAAAAATCAAAAATTAAAATATTATTTATTCAAATAGGCAAGCACTCATACAGGAAGCTACCTCCGGTTCGAAAGGTAGGTGCTGCTGAGCTGGCGAGAAACTCAACAAATGTCCTTTTAAAATATAATTTAACAGAGAATACAAGTATATTATTATAATCATAGGTTTTCCAATGGAGGTTTCATGGTAAAATTGGTGGTTTTGATTTATTTTTATTTATCTGCTCAAGACAAAGCGCAGCGTTAAATTCCATTATTTTATACACAATATCTCTAACTGAATAACATAGCAGTTTAACACTAGGTACTCTCACACAACCCTGATACAGAACTGACCGATTAACAATTATGTTATTGATTTTTAAAGTGTTAATCCACACATAAGGAAAACATATAAAAATTTGAACACTTGAGGTCAAAATTTCTACAGAGATGCTAACAACGTATATGTAAAAAGCATATAAGAATTTTGAGGCGGCGTGATAAAGAACGCATGGCTTAGTGGTCAGAGCGTCTGGGAAGTTTCCATGAAGCGCGGGTTCAGTTCCCGCTGCGTTTAAATTTTTATATGTTTTCTTTAAGTAATGATTGACAATTTTTTCATTCAGGTAACAATTGCTTCGTTCTGGATTCGAACACACTATCTTCGGTATCATTGATCGCAATGTACAATAAACGCTTCCTAATTATCATTGACTTAACTAGATATTATCTTATTAGGATATATCAAATCGTATTTTACACCTTATATCAATGAGCACAAAAGTTATTTTTCCGTAGAAATGCCTAAATTCATTCGTACTAATGTTAGAGCTAACTGCGGCGCATTTAAATTAGACCGTACACGCTTTAGTACGAATTATGCTTGGAACACTAGTATACTTAAAAGTACGTAGTTCTCACATTATCATCTCATTTCAATATGTAATTCGACTGTTTTCTTTTTCATGTGCTTTTTTTACCGCAGGGTAGACAGAATAAATCGAGTGTCAAGTTACAAGTTATATATATATATATATATATATATATATATATATATATATATATATATATATATATATATATATATATAATATATATATATATATGTATATATATATGTATATATATATATATATATATATATATATATATATATATATATATATATATATATATATATATATATATATATATATATATATATATATATATATATATATATATATTCATATATATATATATATATATATATATATATGTATATATATAGATTTCCGCATGAATTCAAGACGTTACGTGCTGAATACAGGAACCCAAGGTCACGCTTTATTTTGAGTGGAAATACCAGAGTAATCTATTGCTCTGAAAGAAGATCGGACCTAAACCCATCACGTCAGGTACTGTCCCAGCTTGCCACGCTGCCTCAATGGAGTATATTTTATTTATAATTTATAAACTAGTTTAACTTTACATGGATCTGGTTAAGCAACTATTGCTATAGTAAGAAGTGGATGGAGAATCTATTAATTTTGGTTATCAAGCTCTAAAGGACTGGTAAAGGTATCGAATCAGTAATACAAGTTCTTTAAGATAAGCTTTAAAGTAACGATAACAATTTCTTGACAGCCAAACAACTTTTATGAGTACTATAGAGATTTAAAGTACTTCGCTGTTTAATTTCTGAATGTATTGGATACCAAATAAAAACTGAATTTAAACCACGTCAGATGTGGCTTAAGGTCCTAGAACCCCATACTCTATGGTACATGGAGGAACTTATACAATTTTGTTATACATATTCCCGATACATCATATTAATAAACAACTTCTAACTGATCTTACTTTTCTATGATTTGGTCATTTTTGCTCTAAATATTTACATGATCTATAATTAAATCAGAAACTTATCGAACTTACTTACTTACTAACTTACTTAGATATATAAAAAACTAAATTTCCAGTACTAGCACTGTGCCAGAAGCTTTAAAAAGTTTCTATTACAAATTGACAATATCCAAGCACTACGTTATAAATTACATGACAAAAATGTCATATTCCACAAAGGAGAGGAAATAGACGTGAAGTAACGATCGTTTAATATATGGAAGCTTTGGATCATCGGTTGGGTTATTTTTCTCTTGAGTCATATATTTTTTTCGTTTGGGTTTTCCAATATAATGTAGTTAAAGTGTCAGTGTAATTTTCCCAAGAAATATAATTTAATTTTAAATATTGTGAGTATCTGGTTCATATATTAATATATGAAAGCAGTTTTTATATTTTAATTATTTTTACAACTTTTGTTTTAATTTAGAGTCTACACTTTTCACCTTGTTTGTTCTTTTTATGGCTAAAATTAATATGTGCTAAAATAAAAATTAAACTTTATATAAAATTTAGATTTTATAAAAGAAATACAATTGAAATAAAAACTTAAAAAAGCCCGTCATGAAAATAGCTTTATTTTATTCAACTTTTAGAAATATTATGATAGTAACGGAACAAAGGATATTTTTTTAGGTCGCGTAATAGAATCAAAAATTATAGTATGATTTCAAAATTAACTTGTTTGAAAAATATGTTTTATAGTATAACAAATTTTTCTTTAAAATATTATATTTTTTCACTTCAAAATCAAAAACAATATGCAGCTCCGATTTTGCAACGCGACAAATCCCATAATACACCTGGACATGCGTATTTATACATTTTTTATTATATACCTAATGTTATCATTCATATGGTGGAAGTATAAGCTCTTAAGCTTTTTTCACCAATAAACTGAAAATGATATGTAGGATAAAACAAATTAATGTTAATTAGTCAGAATATTTATTACTAAACAAATTTGACACAAAAAAAATATTCAAAAGATGACATTTACCATAGTTTTACCACATTTTAACTAAAATGGAAATTTTAGATGCAAAAAGCGCGACGTTGAGCCACTTAAAACGTGGAAAAATGGAAAGCCAGAAATTGGGGGACGGACTTTCTTAACACTAGGTTTCTTGAGCTTTGAGTTGCTTCTGCCTACCCTGCTATGTGCGGGATAAAGCGTGAAGTTAAAATAATATAAAGTAATCATTAGATGAACCATTAGCTTTTCGTTTACACACGCCGCCCTTTAAATAACAATTTGGTCACTTATATGTAATATATAAGTGTATATCCTTAAAAAGCATGTCATAGTTAAATATTTATATTTAAATTCTAACATTCTAACATATAATTTTTTATTGTTGATTTGCCAGAACTGATACTGAAAAGGTTTTTTTTCTATATATTAGAAGGAGTTAAGCTAGCAAGTGGGTCACCTGATGTTGAGTGATCACCGCCGCTGATAGACACCCTGATGCTGATCTTTTAAGAAGGTGTACGCTCACTTCTCGAAGGTCCCAATGTCGTATCGTGTGAGAAATACCTTTGCAGGGATTTCATTCCACAGTGCGATCATACGTGATAGGAATTTTCTTTTGAAACGCACAGTGTCTATTTTAAAATACTGATACCCCACAAATTACAATTTTCGTGTGTATATTATAATATATATATTCGATGGGTTCAGAAGTCCATAATTAAATACCTGAAATGAACTGAACTATTCTGAGGGTATTTTTTTAAGAGATCTATATATATATATATATATATATATATATATATATATATATATATATATATATATATATATATATATATATATATATATATATATATATATATATATATATATATATATATATATATATATATATATATATATATATATATATATATATATATATATAGTTAGAGAGGTCTTTTATACATTTAAAGTGAAGAATTTGAATATCATAAATTTTAAACTAAATTACAGCTATTCGACATTAAATATGCTTTGTTTATAGCTTGAAAGCGAATTATTCAAGCAATTTACACTATTACCATTCCCCACTTTTCGCCTAATTGTCTAGTGCGAGTGGCGGAACTCAACGCCGCGCTTTGTCGTGTCACTAGAGCGAGGAAATTCAAATAACAAATTTCCCCGATTGGGATTGAACCTACAACTGTCGCGCTTACGAAGAGAAAATTTAAATTATTTCGATTTCTCCACTGGTAGGAAAGGTCGGTAGGAAAATGTGGCCTTAATTGTCGCTTCTCAACCTGCAGTATCTCGAATTAAGCGAACGAATGGAGTGAGAGATTTAATGTAAATTATATTTTCTATTATGTTTGTGGTTGACTTTGTAATAACTATATTGTGTTAAATGAACTATATATGTTTTACTACTTATATGTGTATACTATATGTACGTTTAAAGTACAATCAACACTACAAGCAAATTTAAAATATCGTGTTTCTACCTGCTGTGGTCTTATGGTAATACAACTAGTATTATAACAATATAACTTATTATTTGGGCGTTTCGTACAATGAATTTTCCAATTTTAACGCAACCTCGCTACGTAAGTAGTTTCCGTACTGCTACGTGGAGAATGTAATTAAATATTTGAATATTTACCATACGTATTCCATTTGAATACGTTGTTTAATTTAAACTGTGTGTGAATTTTTAGAACAACATTTCGTATGTTATAAAAGTTTTCGGTTACTGACTGACTGACAGCCAACCCACATACGTCACTACTGATCGTAGATACCTGTGATTTGGAAAGTAGGGTCATTGGGGAGTGTAAGGGAGCAGTAAGAGAGGATTTCCCGAAATCCCAACGGGAAGGGAAAAACGGGTTATGTTTATGTTATACGTTTTATGTTTTACGCAATTGCGGGCTATAGCTTGTTTCAAATAAAATAATATTGTATCGACAACTTTTGACTAATTCACAAACTCTTGGATCTATATATATATATATATATATATATATATATATATATATATATATATATATATATATATAATATATATATATATATATATATATATATATATATATATATATATATATATATATATATATATATACATATATATATATATATATATATATATATATATATATATATATATATATATATATATATATATATATATATATTAGAAAGAAATTAATTTCCAGTACCAATTGCTATTAGTTTAGATTAATATCGAAACAACATTTATTTTACGAACAAATATACATTTAAGCCAAGTATTTCTGAAAATCCGTACACATTCTGTTGTCCAATAAACAATCCAGACGATAAAATTGATCTTTTTAAGTGATTTTATTATTTTTCTCACTTTCAATTCCTATTAATTCCCTTGAACGCTTCTATTGAAATGTATTTACGAAGACATTAATGGGTATTTAATTTTACGAAAACATGTTACTTAATAATAGATATCGTCTTTTGTATATGTTTCATATATTTCCATCTTGTGCATAGTAATTTGATGGAGCTAGAGCTAGACACTCCGTTTTTAACATTTAGCTTATGTTGCTTATTTATGTGAGGCATGAAATTTTAATCACTAATTTAAATGTAATCCTTCCCCCCGTGTGAGCATCGAACCCAGAACCAAATGACATTACAGTCAAATTACATACAGATACTGTCACACGTCGCCACGACAGTCTAACGTTTATTAATCAAACAATATGTTACCAAATCCAAGTAAGCCCCAATATATCGGAATGTAGGTCAGAAATGGACACTTGAGAACATGTTATATATCACGAAAGATTACAGGCTTTTTCTATCATCGGCAAAGTATCAAAAATACCTAAGTCTAGCAAAAGTTATATATATATATATATATATATATATATATATATATATATATATATATATATATATATATATATATATATATATATATATATATATATATATATATATATATATATATATATATATATATATATATATATATATGTAAAAATATATATATTTATTTATTTTAATATAACCCGGCCTCTTGAATGATAAACGAAATAATAATCATAACATTTATAAATTAAATTCAGACTACGGTTATAAATAAGTAGTAGTAGTAGGTATAAATAAGTAGTAGTCTATGAAAACTAGTGAAAAATATCATTTTATTTGGGCAGGACGTACTCGGGCTCGGTAAATGCGGTTTTATCCAGGTTAAACCTGATCCCCCGATTTGTTGCTCCACAGCCTCCACTATCTTCCAATTAAAGTCCCGAAAAATCGGTTCAGCTGTTCCGGTGTCTGTTTGTATTTACGTATCGTGTAAATAGCAATATCCACTTGGAAAAACACAGTTATTTTAAAATCACATGAAGACACATATATACATATATATATATATATATATATATATATATATATATATATATATATATATATATATATATATATATATATATATATATATATATATATATATATATATATATATATATATATATATACAGCTTTTAATTTCATTTGCGTGGTTAGTGGCGGTATCAGACGCCTCTGTTTCACACCTACCCTATTTAATTGTAGCTTCTATTTCTATCTTTATAATTTAATAAAATTCAATAAAATATAAAGCTACACACCATTTCTCTCATCGAGTAGAGTCAGAGGGAACCTAGGAGCTCTCCGTTCGCCACTATCCGCCTAATTTTGAGACATTCTGGTGTGAGAAAACCTAAAGCTTTGTCTTCGTACATCAAACTAATGTTAAGACATTCTATTATATACATTTCGTATTGCATTGCACATTTTAACGCTGAAATTTATATTGCCAGATCAGGTCTTAACGCTTTCTTAGATATCCTAATATCACTGGACTCTTATATCTAAACTTAACAAACATATGTATTTATATAAATAATTTTATAAAATAAATATAAGCATATATATTTTATAATGAGTGTTAATTTACAAATGTTACTTTAAAATTGTACTGTACTTATGTGATAAACCAAATAAATAAATAAATAAATAAACATATTTAGTTAATAGATACAAAACACGTACATACATGGACATGTAAAAAAAATTACCCTGAAGCCACATTATTTATTTATTTATAACAACACACAAAACATCTCTTACTTATTCATAATTAATACTAAACAGATTTTAATATAATTTGATAATAACAGATTATAAATGTAAGAAAATCACGCGGACCACAGACCGGAAGTTATCGTAATCTTTTAGAACAATGGGATTGAAATTTCAGGGATATTCCATTGTTTTGCAACAACCGTAGTCTGAATTTAATTTATAAATGTTATGATTATTATTTCGTTTATCATTCAAGAGGCCGGGTTATATTAAAATAAATAAATATATATATATATATATATATATATATATATATATATATATATATATATATATATATATATATATATATATATATATATATATATAATTTTTATGATAATTAATATAATATGAAAAAAGGCAGTTCTTTATTGCATGTTATCATTAAGAACTACTGTATGGATATTATAAAAAAAACAGTAGATTTTGTAACGAGGTCCTATATATAGCATTGTAGATATTTAATAAATGAATTGTAAAATCGAATTGAATAAAGTTAAATTTAAAAACATAAATATCCTTTTTAACCATGTTCAATCAAGGTTCTCAATTTGACTGTATTTTTTTTTCTTGATTAAATACAAAAATATTTATATAAATTAAGCTTTTTAGTTTCTTAATAAAACAAATCATCTTTCTTTATCATTTAAATAAAAGCAATTTATAAGATTATTTTTAAATTCAAATTCGAAATATTCTTTAGTAAAATAAACCTTTGACAACACATTTGTACCGTCGAATGAGCGTAGTTCTGTCGAGAACAGCCAGAAAGAAACTCAACTGTGGCTTTTTTAAATATCAATCTTATTTTTAAACTAGCAACCCGCCCATGGATTTACCCGATTGAATTACACCAATATTTACCTAATAAGTCGAATTGCGTTCGTTTTGAAAAAAATTTAAATGTACTCGGGATGTACTTTAATAAACTACGCATATATTGTACATATAATAATATCTTCTTTTCGAATAATCTATAAATAAGTAGTAGTCTATGAAAACTAGTGAAAAATATCATTTTATTTGGGCAGGACGTACTCGGGCGCGGTAAATGCGGTTTTATCCGCGTTAAACCCGATCCCCCGATTTGTTGCTCCACAGCCTCCTCTATCTTCCAATTAAAGTCTCGAAAAATCGGTTCAGCTGTTCCGGTGTCTGTTTGTATTTACGTATCGTGTAAATAGCAATATCCACTTGGAAAAACACAGTTATTTTAAAATCACATACAGACACATATATACATATATATATATATATATATATATATATATATATATATATATATATATATATATATATATATATATATATATATATATATATATATATATATATATATATATATATATATATATATATATATATATATATATATATATATATATATATATATATATTTTATACTTAGATATTATTACAGAAAGCATTACAGACAATTTTATAAATCCTTCATATTTAAATAAAACTTACGTCATTCACAGTACTGTTTAGAATACTATCACATTTTTTAGCATTACGCTTTACCCCACATATAGCAGGGTTGGCCGAGGGAACCTAGACTTAAGACACTCCGCTCTCCGCTCGCCATCTTTCAAGTCACAGCGTGGACTCAACAACGGGATTTACCAGGGCGAGAACATTAATTAATTCCCTCGAATGGGCATCGAGTCCGCATCTATCGCCTTTACACTCAAATACTGCGCCGCTGCGCCATGACGGCATTTTTTTTGTAGAAATATTCTCCTAAAACATACGATATTCTCTCATATTGTCTTTATCAATGTTATTCAGTCGTGGAAAATTCAACTAGATAGGTTTATTCTCTTGTGCTCTCTGAATTCATGTATAGAATCTAACACGAATTCGACTTAACAGCTGAGAGCAAATCTGTACTACAGCGAGTTTACTACTGTATTTCTAAATTTGTAACAATTTCTACGGATATGTTAGCAACAGAAAAATATTGTTAAAAGCATATAAGAATTTCGATTTCGATAAGAGCTATAGGCTAAAGTGTTTGGCTAGTAAACAAGAGGTGCGGGTTCGAATCCTGTTGCGTGCAAATTTTAAACATTTACAATTTTTATAATATTATATAGATAGATATATTAGATCTGAAACTTGTCAGTTACTATTATATACTATCTAAGTGATGCTGCTGGGGAGTTTCTAATTATTAACGATGATTGTAGCTTCCATCTTCACTAGAGAGAATATTCGTACTTAATTGTTTTTTGGATCGGGTCAATGAAGCGGCGTTCAATTTCGCCACCTTCCATATCACAGCTATTTAACGTATGAATGTATTTAATAATTAAAAAAAAATATTTTTAAAATTATAGACAATGATATATATCGGGGGAACTTATAATTCTAGTTCCTAACTCTGTAAAGAAGATAAACTGCAGCGTTGACTTCCGCAACTCAACACGTAGTGTCTCAAAAATTGGGCGCAAATTGAGGAACGGCGTGAACTAGGTTTCCTCTATGTACCCTGCTGCGTGAAAAAGCGTGAAACGTTTTTTTTATATTCTAATATAATATACAGATGCCATTTCTTTGTTTATCCTCAGTACTAAAACATCTACTCTGTATCCACTATCAAATTTTGTTAACAATGTTTGCTTTCACAAGCAAATGGAACCTAAGTCGCTTTATAAACAATGTTAAACCTACACTATAGCTTTTCAAGTTTACTTTAATTTGTTTAAATGAATATTTAAAGAACTTCTGAAGGCTATTTTTGGATTGTAGCTTATTAGCTTATTAACCCTATTGGGTTAGTTAAATAAAATTTTATTATAGTCAGGATTTGTATAACTGAACTGTTTTAAATATTTAGTTCATGTTATGTGATTTAATCTCTATTAACTTTTTTGGCTTTCCTGATAACAGGGAGAAGATAGGCAGGGCAGGCAGGCAGATAGGTCTAGTTTAGTGCCTAGTTTATTTCTTCTCCATCAGAATTGGAGAAATTTCGTAAAAAATTGCGCGAAAATTTTTCCGTCGAGTGAAGAAGAGCCACAACCATCGTGTTTTCTGTCATATCTCGGACTAAATGTCTACCCGAGAGTCAGCCAATATGGAAGAATTGTTTCAACAATTCCGTTTAATTTTTAAATAATAATAGAATTTATATATTAAACTTTAAACATGTTCTTGAATCTGATTTAAACTGTACGAGTTCAATATAACATTTTTAAAGCATTTTCCATCAATGTGGACATGGACATATGGACATTTGGAAAAATGTGATTTCTCAATTTATCTTGTAATGACTTACCTGTACTGTTGATGAAGATGAATAGAAGTCTACTCACAGATAGCACTGAATATATTCAACATCACTTTAATAGTACATGAAGTTAGTATACACATATAAATATAATATAACATAATATAGTTATTACAAAGTCAACCACATACATATAATAGAAAACTTAACGCGATAATTAGCATAATAAAAAAAATTATAGGAAAATCAAAAGGAGCGCATCGAATGGCAAGCGTCGACTGTTAGTTATAATTTTGTCATCTACTCGGGGGTAGATCAAGACGCGACAACACCGTCATGGCTTAGTCGACGGCTTTCGCTTATCAATAGACTACATACGAATACTTATGATAAAATATATATAAGCTTGATTTCATATTAATAAATGATAAATAAATAAATAATAATATTGTAGTATATAAATTATATGTTAAATGAATAGTTCTAGTAGTTCTCTAATATATTATTAACAAGAAAAGAGATAGATAGATAGATATTTTAAAAATCTATTTCTTAAACCATGAAGTACCATACAAATTAAATAAATCAATCAAATTACAAGCTTATATTCTCAAATCCTAGGTACAATTTTGGTTTCGATTTCAGTTATTTTATTTCCACTTTCCGTAGAGATTTTTTATAAATATATATTAATTATATTAACAAGTCAGAATCGAACCCACGATCATGATTCAAACACAGACATTGCCATCATTACTACAAGGCTACGCTTAAATATTGCAAACGCTAAAGGCTTGTCGGATCAAAATCCTGGAGCTTTAAATTTTAATTTATTCACGAAGCTTTCAAATAGAAGAATGTGCTACTTTTATATACGTATTACATTGTAGAGCACTTGAAGCTTTAACGTGGTACTAGAAAATTTTGTATATAGTACATACATATGTAGCTGTACGTGTGTGTACCTTTTTCGCGTCAATTCACGTCTCAAACGACAAAATCTAGATAGCACATATTTGAATTCTTTGATCCTGCAGGTGCAGTAGAATGTGAAATTTCCACATTGAATGATAATTTACGATTTATAGTGTTTTAGTTTTTGCTTATAGCTGTTAAATGTTAAAAGAAAACTTTTAAAATCAATTATTTTCATCAGGTTATGTAATGTTTAATTGAAAATTAATCGTTTTAGTTATTTGGAAATATGAGTAAATCCTCTATTACATACTTTACAGAAAATATTGCAGTTTTTAACCTCAAACTCGAATTTGGAAGTCAAAAATCTATATAGTTTATTCTTTGTTTTATAACGATAAAAAATAAAACTGCTTAAATACAGATATAAATATATTTTTATTTCTTTTGAAGAAATTCTTATTAAAAGAACATAAAAGGCCCAAATATCGTGAACTTAGAACTATAATACAAATAATTTTATTAAGTAATTTTTAAAAAATATAATAACTTACATAACTAATTGGTTAAAATTTAAAAATGGTGGTTAATTGGTGGATTGAGTATGGGCTTGCATAAAGAGATAAGGAAATTTAATGTACAAAACCAAAATTAAAAATCTCAACTCCACCTTATAACATTAACTATAGTCCAAGAAACGATTGCTATTATATGGGAAAACTTAAAATGAATCCACATTCACCTCGTTAAATTTCCGGTTTTTTTTTTTATTTACACCAAAAGTATTAAAAAAAGCAGTCGTCACTTGGACTATGTACACAAAACAATCACTAAACACTTTTTTTTACAATAATATGCTTTCTATTTACAATAGAAATTAATTAGGCTTATGACAATCTATAAAGTATAACTTGACGTTCGTCATTTGTTCTTTACATTAAATATTTTACTTTAGAATTTTCGTATAGTCGCCATTAAATTTTTTACTAGGAGAGTGATTTAGCGTCAAACAATAAATAGTGTTAAGACACTCCGTTCTCCACTGTGTTACGAGTTGAATAGCGGAACTTAACACCACGCTTTACCTTGTTACTAGGTGCTCTACATAAAGTATTATTAAAAAAATATACATATATTTTTAGTTGTTTCGCATTTAAATCGAGAATCTCATATTTTCGTAATAAAATTGTCAAATTACCAATAGATTGTCACAAGCTCGACTAAAAAATCACATAATAATATCTTACCTAATATGGCAACATTACTATCAATTAATTATATTAACTGTACACCGAACGAATATTTACAATTAAAGTTAAAAAAAATTCAACTTTTCATAATTTGAAATTTGTTTACATTAATAATATCAGTCTTAAGACTTTATAAATTTTAAATTGTTCAATCCATTACAATTGACGTTATGCTGTTATATGATATTAAAATTTTAAATTATATTATAGTTTCACGTTGTATCCCGCACATAGCGGGGTAGGCAGAGAATGTTTAGTGTTAAGACAACCTTTTTCCCGCTATGTGCGGGATGGAGCGTGAATAAAAAAAATATTTTTCAAGCAAAAATGTCACGCAGTATAGAGAACAAGAGAGAGAGAAGATTAAATACAGTTATGTGAAGGATTTTAAATGTAGATAGTAAATTCTGAGCCAATCGTAGCGCAGCCAGCACGCTACATCTGATATTCGGACGGAAAGCTCCGTGCTCCACTTGTTGTATGAATGTAATAAAATGATTTTTGAAGGATTTTTTTACACATTTATTTTTTTTTTTACACATTTATTTTTACAAATTTTTAATCGTAAACACCTATCTCATGAGTGCTGTTAATATGCACATTGCCCGAAACGCATTGAAGTTTCTCAATTATTAATTAATTTATAGTAAATATTTCGTAGCACATATTTTATTTTTGGTTGAGAGTAAGGTATCTTTTTATCAAAAAAAGCTTAATAAGCCAAATATATTGTATATTTTGATAGAAGCCTTTTTTTCTTGTTTTTATCATTTAATCTCATCATATTTTATTTTAGCTTCGTGTTATTTTTCCGAAATATACGGATCCTAGTTTTAAGACAATGTAGAATTTGGATATTCAAATATTTGAATCAAAATGGCTTCAATGTAAATAGCAATCTATCTAAATTACCATATTTATATTATTGTATGAATTTAAAATCCAATGAAAAACTAACTTATAGCTTAGATCTGTGTGATAACTCAGATATATTCTACTCATTATGTAAAATATTGTATTTTGAAATTCGACTTAAAAACAAAATTTGGTAAGTGTAAAATTCCGTTATTTCAGATTTGACATCATAACCTTGAAATTCAGTATCTTAATGAAGTCCTGTAGTTAATACATACATATGAACAAATAAAATAATAAAGGAAAATAATGCCACTAAAAAAAGAACATCTCTCTTCTTTTGTTCTTCTTCTCTCTCTCTTTTTTTACTACTATAAAGCTTTCCTATAGAGGAGATACATTTGTATTTTTTACATAAATACCATTGTATCAATGATCACGTGGTATATATAGCAGGCTAATGCAATTCCTGGTAATATTTACAAATCATGGAGCAAATTTTGTATTCAAAACATTTATAAATTAAAATATATTCTTTTTTAAAGTGTTTTTTTAGTATTTTAATAAATATAATTTTAGATATTCATATTTTTTGTGATAAATCTTAGAATTAAGTTTAAATTCATTGTATGTTACTTTGAAACAAATGGCTTTTAATTTAGTTTATAAAGATTTAAATATTCATAACAATTTTGAACATGTTTTCGTATAGACATTTTAAAAATATCGAATTTTAAAATATTTTAGGAAATACAAAAAAATTTGAATACCTTACAGTTTTCTCAAATTACTCAAATACTCTCAAATTCTCTTGGATACCTTACAGTTTCGGTCAATTTAACCACACGTTCTTACCGAACTATGGAACTATAAACTTACCGAACTATAAAATTTTTATACGCTTGTAACAACTTATTCTTGTTATTAACATCTCCATAGATTATTATTAAGAATGGTCGATTGGCAAAAGTAAATGTTGCTTACTAAATATCGTATTTGTTTTGTAAGACTTTTATTTTAACACTTAGTATGGAATAACACTTTGAATAGCGTTAAAATAATGAAATTATACTTTCCATTAAAAAATATGAAAACACATGTTTAAATTAATACAAAAACCTTTAAAACACATACTGAAGCTAAATATAATATAATATAGGTAAAAGCGAAATAAACAAATTGGTATGAAAATTCATATAGTACATATATATATATATATATATATATATATATATATATATATATATATATATATATATATATATATATATATATATATATTTATATATATATATATATATATATATATATATATATATATATATATATATATATATATATATATATATATATATATATATATATATATATATATATATTATAGATATATATATATATATATATATATATATATATATATATATTATATATATATATATATATATATATATATATATATATATATATTATATATATATATATATATATATATATATATATATATATATATATATATATATATATATATATATATATATATATATATATATATATATATATAGATATATATATATATATATATATATATATATATATATATATATATATATATATATATATATATATATATATATATATATATATATATATATATATATATATATATATATATATATATATGTATATATGTATATATTTATAGATATATATATATATATATATATATATATATATATATATATATATATATATATATATATATATATATATATATATATATATATATGTGTGTGTGTGTGTTATTTAAAATCAAATCATAATTAAAACAATAATTTTAAACTTTTATACACTTTTAACTATATCACTAATTGCTCTTAAACTTGTATTTTTTTTAAATGTCCTCACATTTTCGTTTCCAAGCAATCTTCAATGTCTCACCTGCATTCTGTGTCGCTTGACGCTTGAACTGTGCTGGTTTCGACCGATTTGATTGAAGTCGGCTTAACCTCTTGAGATGAATTCACTATAAGAAAGATTCTATTAACAAAGTATTATATTTTAATTTAGTGACAAAATAATCGTATTTTGTATTTATATAAGGTAAAAATTCAGGTAAAAATAATGGCATGGGTAAAACAGGTAAAAATAATGGTAATAAAAGACTTTATTTGATATTGCTAATATTAAGCTTTTTTTTCAGCTTCACGAGTTATCCTGTATATAACAGGGTAAGTATGAAAAACCTAGTGCCTAGACACTCTATTTCCGCTTTTCGGTATATTTGAGACAGCGGATTGTATCGAATATAATTCATTACTCCAAGTGGGAATCGAACCCACTACTGGTAGTTCCAGTCAGATGTTGTCCAATTGTGGATTAATTAGCAAGTTGCATAAAGAAAATAAAAAGTAATTATTATAAAACTGAAAATAAATAAAAAAGTTGAATTAAAATTAAAATCTCAACAGTCATAATTAAACAATGTTGAAACAATTAAAACTTTGTCCCTTTTAATATCTTTGCTTGTTATTTTCTTATTTTTTGTAAATAGGGCTGGGCTAATGATATTGATTTTTTGCCTTCATACCGTATACGGGATGCAGTAGTACGGGATAGGGTAGTAATGCATATATTACAGGGTAGTGGGATAGGGTAGTATTGTAATAGTAGGATAAGCAAAGGAAACCGAATGTTCAGACACTTCCTCTTCTTCGCTCTCCATCCCATTTTCAAAAGATTACCAGTTGTCAGTCAGTGCGAAAAAATTAATATCATTTCCCTAAATGGCATATATATATATATATATATATATATATATATATATATATATATATATATATATATATATATATATATATATATATATATATATATAAATATATATATATATATATATATATATATATATATATATATATATATATATATATATATATATATATATATATATATATATATATATATATATATATATATATATATATATATATATATACATATCGATTTCGCAAAAAATATATATAAAAGTAAAGTGTTAGTTACAAAAAATACTTACATCTATACATATTGTCACGGTCCACTACGCTGTAGTGTGCGCTGCTGTTATGCATATTAACACTCACTGGTGAGGGCGCTGGTGTGGGCGAGTGCCTGCAGTGGGACCGGTAGGAGAGATCGGGCATTTGCGCCAAGTTCAGTGGATTCCGATTATTTGTATTGTAGATTGTTGGATAGATTTCTGGCATTTGGTCTACTGGCAGCTGGATTTTTTTGGAAGTTGAATTATTAAATTAGGTTCCAAATCAAAATTTTACAAGTGTACAAAATGGAAAATTATATTTTTTATGTCGCAATTACTTAGTAATCTTTAAAATATTGTCTTAGATAACCGATTTCAAAGATATAACCTATATTTCAACATTACTATTACAAAGCTACTAAATATGTTTGTCGTTTAAATATAAAAAAATTAAGTTAGTCTATTTATCATCGCCTATAGGCTTTAATATTACATTAAGTTAATCATTGTGATGTAATCCACTTGATCTGACACCTGTCAGAGCTATTTTAAGAATCATGTATATCATAAATCTTTTACTTCTTTTAATTTTACTAGAACTTACTTTGACTCATTTGCTTAACAATTAAACACATCCCCTATAAAATGAATTATTTATTTAAAATCACTATACTCACCAAACTGCCAGTGTTTAGCGGCAAAGAATTTTTATATTTCAGCCAATTTTCATACACCTTGTCATAAGGTCGACACTCATTGGGGCCAACATTGGGCATAACATTTGGCCCCAATCCTTGCATTTGCATATTATGCATTGGCATTTGGACATTATACATAGGCCGTATCTGAATATTTCTCGGGTCGGTTATATCGAAATGGCGTTCGTATTTGGTCTCGTATTTTTCAGAGTCTTTCGATAGTAACGGCCGTATCGAACTGTAGTCGGTTGCAGACGATTTGTTAGAACAACTATCGCTTATTTTACCTTCTATTGGTATTATGTCGGGGTTTTTATCTGAAATTGATGACTTTGTTAGATGCTTTCTATTATCCTAACAAGTGGATTTTTTTCATGGATCGTAATGGTAATGAATAGACATCGGATTATATGCATTTGCATGTTAGCATATGCAAATGCATATAATTGTATTTTTATAGCGTTATTGCACATTTTGGTACATTTTCGTCGATAGTGCATATTTTACGCACATCCAAAGAACTAAATCTAAACGTGAACGCGTTGGTGAAAAGCATCGTGGGTGCGAGGAGGGGGCTTACACCACTCGCTGCTTCACTCACGCTTAAGGCAATTAAATTGATTTTGTCTCACTGTATTTATTTTTATACTAAAAATAATCGAATTTTCGATAAAAAAACCTGCACTGAAGGCACTGTGATTTTTGAAGTCGACTACAACTACTGCCTCATAATTCGTATTCTAATTCAGATGAAAGTTTTTAGAAAAAACAAAAAATTATTCATTGGTTGCAATATTAGTTTCCATCCGTTAAATATCGAAGTATGCCAGAAATTAGTTAAGAAATATTGCACTGATCAGATAATTCCGAAAGAATCCACAACTAGAACAAAACTACCTGTCATGTATCTGTTATTTTGATTGTGCATATTCTGTGCATATTTTGCCCTTTTTTAGTGCATATTTGCCTGCTTATTTTAGCATTTTGATAGTGCATATAATCCGATGTCTAGACTAATGAATAAATACTTATGGACCGTTCAGTTTGTGAGAGCTGTAAGTTCATTTTTGAAAAAAAATTAGATATGATGTATTTTATACTCCATTTTATATAATTAATGTTTATATTATTATAAAATATTATGTTTTGTACATTTTAAAATTTATATTAGTGTATAAATTGCCCGCATTTTTATATGTTTTATATGTGTATTTCGACAAGAAACAGGAAAAAATGGACCTACAGCACTTTCAAAGTAAACTACATATTCGTATATAACTCTTCCGGTGCTGTGTGACTGACTAACAAACAGCGCAGCTGAAATTTGAAGTGTAGAAAGCTGACATATAACCTTGGTTATTGTAGGAGAGGACTAATAGACAATTTCACAAAATTCCTATGGGAACAAGGTCACACGAGATTTTACATTTCATAGTCCATGAAAATTAAATGGCAGCCCACGACTGATTATGAATTTAAATATATATATATATATATATATATATATATATATATATATATATATATATATATATATATATATATATATATATATATATATATATATATATATATATATATATATATATATATATATAAGAACAACTTCCTTCCTTTATAAGCAATCATGACGTCAACCCAATTTTATATACAAAGTGTACTTACTATAGTATACGAGTATACTATGCTAACGATAGTAACTTACCCAGACTATCAACACTTTCACACTCTTTGGCTCCAGTCAAAGGGGTATTGGATATTTCGTCTTGCATTCGCTTAGATTTATCGTTCTTCTCTACAATGTCATTTTTTTATTAATAACATAAATAGAAAATAAGAATTTCCTTAAGGATAGAAAAAATACTTAAACAAAACATATACAAATTTGAACGCAGCGGGATTTGCACTCGCGCCTCATGGAAACCATCCAAGCATTCTGACCACTAAGCCATGCGTTCTTCCTCACGCTGCGTCGAAATTCTTATATGCTTTATACAACTTACTACGTTGTTAGCATCTCTGTAGGGAGATTTTTACAAATTTCCGCTACCCAAAGATTATTGCAAAGAACAATCATTTGGCAAAAGAGAATGCTATATTTATTAAATCCACGTAACGCAGGTTCAAATCCTGCTGCGTTCAAAATTTTGATATGTTTTCTTTAAGTATTTTTTCCTATCCATAGTGTGGATTAACACTTTAAAAATCATAAAAAATCATAATTCATATTTTTGTTATAATAACTGCTACTATTTTATTAATTTCACTGAAACAATTTAAAAATTAGCAAAATTCCAGAAAAACTCACCATCTCGCTTATGACAGTACTTCCAGCAGAATATGAAAGCGAACACGGTAGTAACAGTAGCTATTACTGCTATAGAACACAAAACAGTCACTAAAACTGTGGTCAGCTCCACTCTTACTGGTACATTTGCTAAAATAAAAAGATTTTAAGTTTTAAGTTTTAAGTTGGAGATAGAGAAATTAGTAATGCATTAGTTACAAATTACTGTAAGGATATCTATATGTAGTTGATTATGAGGTCGTGAATTCGAATATTCTTATGAGGTCTTCATTATGAGGTCTCGAATTCAAATCGTACGGAGCAAAGTGTGATCAGTTATAAATTGACACTAGAATTGAGATAGGAGTTCACTGCTCTTCCACAAATCCACAACTACTTCTAACAAGTTCAGAATAATATCGATATTATTATCGTAAATATATATATATATATATATATATATATATATATATATATATATATATATATATATATATATATATATATATATATATATATATATATATATATATATATATATATATATATATATATATATATATATATATATATATATATATATATATATATATATATATATATATATATATTTATATATTTATATATATATATATATATATATATATATATATATATATATATATATATATATAAATATAGCAAGATAAGCAAACAAAATTGCGTGTTTTTCCTAAGCTGACTAACCAAATTCTCCTGAATAGGGGGGATCCGTTTACAGTCAGAATATATTTCACTATGTAACTACAGCCTCAATTTACACCAATACAACATTAATAAACAATTAAACATACCTGTTTGCCGCTGAGGATGCTTTAGCAAACTAGACGATAATGTAAACGGTTCACTAAATCCCTTCTGATTGTATGCGCGTACGGATAAACCAACTGCACCGGTTAAGCCCCATACAACGAATTGCGGATCATCGTTGCTTATATTACGCTGGAGAGTGCCTGTTGCTATATCGTATACCTTTGGGAGAAGAATTTTAAGTAACAATTTTATCATATTAAATAAAACAGTTTTACCGGATTAATCGCGTATATTAACTTCTGTTTGAAAATCCGACGTTTAAAACACTTTGCAGTCCTACTGCAAAGTAATATACGCGATTAATCCGGTTAAACTGTTTGCGAAAACCAAATAACTTATTATAAAAAAATGAATTTTATATAATTTTTGAACGCTAAAGTATATAAATTTATTTTACTTAGATTAGCTACTAAGCTATATGTTTAAGAATGTGTTATTCTTGCTGTTGTTATAAGGTAAGGGAGTTAAGTTAGTTAAGTTAGATACAATACTCGTTGGATGATCTGCGAAAAGCATTTCCCAGTGAAAAAAAAAAAAAATAAATAAAAATAAAGATACAATACTCGTACTTGTAACGGCGCAAGAAACTCAGTGGGATAATTGTTTTCTTTTTTCTATTTCTTTCTTTTTCATTTGAATTCGTAAAAGTATAGATTTAAATTTTTAAATGAAAATTTTAAATTTTTCTAATCTTAAGTAAAATAAAAATATAATACATTATAGTCAAAGCAATTCTGTTTTATTATTACGTTCTACATTTATTATAAATTTAGTGGTATTGTGTGTCAGCCAAGTTGGAGAAATGGTTTTATTTTAAAACTAACTGCTGCTGGGGTGAACTCCATGGTCATATGGAAATTTTGTTGTATTATAAACACGATACAATTTATATATATGAAAAAATTAATTAATTAACTGAGAAATTTCGGATAGAATTTTTTCTATCCGAAATTTCTCAGTTAATTAATTAATTGCTATTGGGTATATGATATCGTTATTTCCATTAGCTCTCGAGGGCGAAACTGCAGCTAAGAAGTTTTTTTTAACTTCACGCTGTATCCCGCGCGTAGCAGGGTAGGCCGAGGGAACTGCAGGCAGAAGGAACCTTGTGTTACGAGTTACGACACTCCGTTCCCCTTGTTCCCCTATCGGGGCATTGCAAGTTGAGGGGGGGAACCCAACGCCGCGTTTTGCCTTGTTGCCAGAGCAAGGAATAATGAAAAAAGTTCATTCTCCCCGAGCGGGAATCGAACCCATTGCGCTTATAGGCAAACGCAGTATCTCTGCGCTACGATAGTCCTCAAACTAAAAGAAGTTTCATTATAAAAATAAAAGCTAATTGACAATTAGTAACCAACCTGTAATAGAAAAGACTGTTTCAATCCTCCATCATGTCCTCGGATGCAGGAGAGCCATAAAGACTCGTGTGTCACGTTCGTTATCACGCAGTTCTTAACAGACGATGGTTTCTCTAGAAGAGAACAACTATGTTTAACTATACTTTTAGAAATACATATGAAAATTTGAACGATTTTTTTTTATATATTTTTCTAAAACAATTTTTCTTTCTTTAGTGTGGAATAACACCTTTAAATTAATTAAATAGATTTAACTTGTTTTCAAATAAAAAATAGTATATCCCGGTTAAAGCAGGGTGGCAGAGGAAAGTTTTAGGTAATCTGTTCCCCGCTTTCGAGACATTGCATGTTGAATGGTGGAGCTGAACGCCGCGCTTAAAGGAAGTGGAGCTTAAATAATGAACTTCCCCGAGTGGGAGCCGAACCCACTACTGGCGCATTTACAGTCAGACGCTGAGCCAATGTTACACCATGGCCTGTTTAATATTATTTTTAGTTATAATTTATAAACTTTGTTATATCTCTAAAGTATATAATAATTTACTTAAGCAAGAATTTTTATTTAAATATTTTTAGAAAGTTAGTAAATGTTAAGTATTAAGAGGATTTCTTAAAATTTACCGAAGCTATTTTTTTATAGTAGGTAGGTAGGTAGGTAGTAGTTTTATATTATAGGTATTAACTAAATCTAAAAAACACAAGTATCTTCTTATTTAACTTCGTTTAGTATGAAAACACAGATTGAAATCCGCTTATCTTTGTTATTCTTATTTATTACTAATTAACATAAAAAAATCAAATATTTTAAATTTATATTTTTATGTATAAACCATATAATAAATGTAAGTTCATTTATTTAAACAAATAACTTTTATACACTTAATATAAATATGTAATGTATGTGTCATTTAATTCTATAATTAAATGCATCACCAATATTTTACATAAAATTCTTAACATTTTAAGGTATTGTACAAAATTGTTTTATGTAAATTTTTATATATGGTGTGTAATTTAGTGTGTGGTAAATAAAGTATATGACAGAATTTTACAAAAAAATATATAAATTTATTACCAGCTGGTAGTATATGAAATAAACACGGCGACTCCTGTCTGCCTACAGCGTTGGTGCCCGCGCACTGCACCCAACCGTAGTCGGCCGAACTGTTCACCACGTACAGGTATCTACCTAAACAACCAGGCAGATTATAAATTATCTTGATTCTGATTTTTTTTTTCGTTTCACTAGTTTATGGTCAAAGAAAAACAAAGACAAATTTTACATTTTTAGCTTTAAATAGACGGAGGAGGCATATTGTTGATACATAACTTATCCTACTGTTCGAGACATTGCGTGTTGAATGGCAGAGCTTGATGCTGAGCTTTTGATTCCTTGGTACCAGAGCGAGGAAATGTAATAACTCATCCCTCAAGGGGGAATCGCATTAATAATAATTCCGGTTACAGTCAAAGGGTGCTGCAACTTTTACCCTATTTATATATTCATTCTAGATTTATTTGATTAAAACAAAAAATACTTTGTATTGCTTCAACAATTTTGAAACGATATAAAAAAATGTTAACTTGAATTTGTTTTAGGAACAATTATTACAAAGTTTGTAAAATAATAATTTAATATCTCACCGAGACTGCTCTGCGCGTGCATTGCTTGTGAATTCAGATCCAGCTTCGAATGCGTAGTACTGTTGAGCCACCACTGGTATGTCATAGGCTCCTTTTATAGAAAAATATAAACTATTTATGTAAACAAGGCAAGCAGACAAAGGGAATTTCTTGGCACTATATTCTCTCCACACCACACAAAAGGTGATTTTTTTTTTTAATTTTAAAAAAAAACTATAAATTATACTTGGCTTTTATCATGATTTAATCATTATTGTCAATCGTGTTTATAATATAAAATATAACAATACAACTGAATCTTTGTTCAGTAGTAGTTAGTTACGATATTTATAATAGAGTGTACTGCAAGGTTTTAAATTTACTCCTTTATTCTTTTCATATGCAAAATTATAAAAAAAATAAAAGATTACATATAAATCGTTTAATAAATATTCAATCAAATTAAGTCATATAAGTTGATATTTCGTTACGATGATATTTTCACAAAAACGGTAGATTTCTAACAATTTTTATTAATATTACATATACATACTTGAGGATTGGCATCCAGTTCACATTCTATTTCAACAGTTTCACCTCTAGCCGCTCTTAACGCCATTGGTTGTGACGACTTGCAAGATGGAGTATCTAATAGAGGCAACATATTTAATTTACCTTATTTATTTTGTGATAAGTAATAAATATTTAAAATGAAGTTTGTGTCTAATTTTAAAAGCTATAAGTAAGAAAAAAGTCAACAGAAGAATATAAAGTAAAATGGAAAGTGAATTTAAATAAATTTAAATAATAATAAGGTCTTACCGGCCTTAATATTATACATTGTATTTAGTTTTTTTTTTATTATTTAGACAAGAAAAGAGATTTTATTCCGATTCATAATTAATTATTTTAAGTAAATGAGTTGCAGTGATTTAAAAAAAAAACAAAGAACAAAAGCTATTATGACAGTATGAGAGCTTTTACAATTAGCATAATAACTGCTATTGGTAATCAAAATTAAAACTAAATATATTATTTAATTTAATATATAAAAAAAAATAACATATATGTATGTACAAATATTAGAATACATCTAAACGCATACTAACATTTGACATCTAATTCCAAAGGCTGGCTTGAACCTTCTCCCAAGGCGTTTCTAGCAACACATACGTAGTCTCCTGCCACACGTCTTGATATACGTTGTAGTACTAAACTTTGGTTGGCCACAACCACACCTCCACCGCCCTTAACTGGCGTTCCCTGGTAGGATTTAAAGGGAAAGTTTTTAGAAAAAAAGTAGTACTATTACTGTTTTCTTTGGTTTAGCCTTTTTTATATTAAGGAAAACCTTGTAAGAGACTTTAACGTAAACCTCTCTGGAGCTACAGGTGCCTCAAAATTGGAACTATGAACTCTGTCGACAGGAAAAAGAACCTAGTATAATAATTATTAATATTCTTCAGTAAATCTGATAAAAATAAAAAATATAATAAAAAATAAATAAATAAAAATAAACTAAATCTAATAAAAATTCTTCATTTTTCACACTTGTTAGAAAAACTAATAAAAATTCTTCCCTTGATTATTTTTTTACTATTTCTAGAAGAAACAATTCTAGAAGAAACAATTCATCGAGGCATATTAAAAAACAAAAATATACATATACTAAATTAGACACCAAAAACTGCACTGTAGTAGATGATTTTCAAATCATATTACTTATTCTACTATATTACTTATTCTTATTCTACTATCGTTTCAATATTAAAAAGTTTTAGACACTAATTCATAGTATCGCTCATTTCATAGTCAAACTATTACGCCAATACAAATCTCATTTTCAGCTATTGATTTGACGTTAATAGATTAGTTAGAGAGCAATGCATTATTGAAATCGGTTTATTATTTAATATAATATTATAAACTTAATTAAAATGACTTTCCATTAAGTAGTTTTAGTTTAATAATATTGCAATTTTGTTATCATTATAATTATCAATCATAGTACTGGAATTGGTGTGTGTCGAAATTAGTACAGTGGCAGTGAATTCAAATATAAGAACGTTTATATAATATTTATCTGGTCTGTTCCGTTTAATTGTGGCATTGGATGTTACCACTTAATTATATAAGCGAAAAATGCAAAATAATACTTGTAGTATTTATTTTTCTATTCATAAGTCATAACTAATAATAACTAAATTGATTGTAATTTTTTATTTCATTTTTTGTAGGATAGGCTGAATCTGACACCTTGTATGCTGAGTGGTAGAGCTTAACGCCACGCTTTGTTTGTCACAGCGGGGAAACCAAATAACTCAAACCCAAATTAACGAATGGAGATTAATCTACGACTTTCACAGTTACAGCCACTTATTAAATATTAATAAAATAACACTTACATTATGTGTGAAATATACGTGAGTGTGCCAAGGGTTGGCTCGCACCATACAGTCCAAGTAAACGTCTGAACCTTCCACAACTCTAGTGGCATCCAAATTGGCACCCAATTCTAGTTTCACAACTGGCAAATCTATATAAAGTGTGAAATCTTAGTCATAGTATAATAATTCGGAATAAGAAAAAAATTGAAATAACTCTATGCACCAATAGAATAACTCTATGCACCAATAGACCTTTTATGCAGTGTGAGCACGGAGAAAATATATTTTTTAGCTTCACTATATATATATCCCGCATTAGTAGAGTCTACTATACTTATTGAGGCAAGCGAGGAAATAAAAATTATTCGTTCCATCGAGTGGGAATCGAACCCATAACTATGATGTTCTTCTGATGCACGATGCCTTTTTTATATGTTTATCTAAATATTCTTATATATTCCCATGTATTTCCTTTCACAAAAGAACCAAATCATCAAAAACTCAATTGCTTTAAAAATCTAAGAGAACTTTATTTCGAATTGGAGCCTCTTTTACATTGTTACGAATACAAAAATAGTAAAAAAAACTTTTCAATCTACTCTTCGGATAGATTTTAAAATGACTGGACTAATCAAGAAATGTCTCTCGTATGTCTTTTTCACGAAGCTTTTCAGAAAGCTTGTTAAGAGTGCTTTTTGTATTTATCGTTATTTGTTTGGATTGCATCATTTAAATATTTTATTTTTATTTTTATAGAATAAAAGGTTCCTAATATAATGGAAATTTATTTTAAAGTTGTTAATTTATTAAAAACATTTGAATCTATAAATTAAGAATAACTGTAATGATAATTAAATTTATATTTCTAAGTAAATAAAGAAAAAAACATACGCTGTATTTCCAATTTAAATCCATCTTCATGTGTGGAATGCGGTAGAGATGGCTGTGAGGCTCTACATGACAGAACTCTTCCTGCATCTTCGATTACTGGTACGAATGTCAGCGTACTACGCGTTACGTTACCATCTGGTGACACCTGGTTAGAAGATGAAAATGGTATTTTATATTAGCTAGAGATATTAGTACTCATTTATGGAATTACAATTTTATTATTACCTAATTAATGATTTTGTAAATGATAACACACCTTGGGAATGAAATGCTCGCTCCAGTCTATCTCAAGCGTATCATTGTCAACAATGAATAATAGTATAATTGTAAATGATTATATAAAAAAAAAGTCCGGCGAGTTTCTTGCGTCGGTTCTTCTCAGGTCTGAGGCATTACCTTTAGTGAACCGGCGGTAATGTTTTTAACGTTCAAAATCTGAATCATGCATTCTTACTTTGAATAAAATTATTTGAATTTGAACATTCACATATCTATAAGAAAACAGTATTTACCCGCTCTTTAACACTATTCAGCTTTGTTCCTCCCTTCCACCACGAGATATTAGGTTTTGGTCGTGCTCCAGCTGCTGCGCAGGTTAGTTCAGCACTTCGTCCCGCTACCAGTGGCCTCGCACCACCAAGAAGACGCACCCACAGTGGGCGTACTGGGACAAAGATTAAAATGAGTGGTATATATATATATATATATATATATATATATATATATATATATATATATATATATATATATATATATATTATATACTTATGACGCATCCAAGCGCAACAGGGAATCGTATCAATGATAATAATTACGAGTTTGATCTATATGAAGAATTGTATACTAAAAATACAAGAGGTTTCAGGTGACTTGCTCCGATCTTATCATCAAGTCTTTAGTTGTTCATCATCAGGGGATTTCAATATTTGTACACAACTTTACTCTAGCATAATTGACACTGCTGTCTTGAATGACTGAAGAGAAGTTGACCAGGTGTCGTCTACCTTTCTTGCCAACCCTTAAGTCACATATTATAACATGCCTATTTTCAAATATATGACAAATATAATAGCCCTAAAACAAGCAAATATCATAGAAAATCAACAAAGGTAATATTTGATGCATTATGATTTAGCTGATATTCGGAAATTATGACGGCCTTTGAAATCTGTTTACGTGTCAATTCTAATCAACGCTTCAGGTAATGGGATTATGAAATTAACGTGTCGTTGACAAGTGTTTAGAATGATTCAATTTGATGATGAATATTACTTTAATTATAATTAGTCTTGTTAGAGCTCAGTTGGTGCGTGTGTGACATTTCGTGTTTGACTATACGCTATGTACAAAATTATATCAGCTCACACTCTACATAGAGGTGTTTTATAAAAATATTTAAATTACATATGTTTCTTGATAATAAAATTATTTGATAACATATCATATTTTTCTCAATAATATAATAAACAAAATGCTAGATCAACTCTTGCATTTTGTGACTGACTGACCTAAGGTCACATAGCGGCAAAGTGCCTGATTGTCAATGCGATGGTTGTGGTTTCAATTCTCACTCCCGATAATTAAATAACACGAAATATCTCTGAGCGATACGTGAAAGTGAATTGGGGTTGTTAAAACGTCCATTACTTCACTGTGAATACTCGTAGTACAATAAATGGTAAAGATGAATATCCTATTGCGTTCTGTCTAACCAAAGCTATTTAAGTGAGCTTTTTGAGTAACTAATATAATATATACTTAATGGTGTATTATATTAGTTTCAAAAATACCATAGACGAATAGGTGCAAAATATTCCTACACAAGTACCTAGTATACACTAAGAATAAAAAACTTAGTAATATCAAATTCATTTCATTTTATATGCAATTTGCTCATTCTCTAGTATTCAAGGTTCACTTTACCTTGCTCATGTTTATCTTTGTTTTGTTTGGACACACGTTCCCTAACTAGAACAGGTGAAACATAAAAGTAAAATTTGAGTTTACAACGTCCTAGCCATGCCGCAATGTCTAGAAATGTGAAATATGAGGAACAGAGTGTCTTAGCACTATGTTTCCTCTACTTTTCTTGCTATAAGCGGGATACAGCGTGAAATTTAAAAAATATAATAAACAAAGTATGCCAAAGAAAATCTTAGATAACTCATGTATAAGAGTATTTTGGCTGAATAAACAAGCTTTCATCTGCGGCTTTTCACGTTTGAACTTCAAATTAGTTCGTCACCACAAAACGCTGACGCTCTCTCAAATTTTGAACTACTCTACAAATTGAAATGGAGTTCGTTTTATTTTCTACGTTTATTCTACTGTATATTTATGTCACAAGGCTGTGAAATTACTGAGTGCTATACCGTTTTGCTCGATGGTCGTAGAGTTCAAATATTAAAGGAATATTTTTTTTTATTTTACTTGGATTTCTCTGCTTTATTTTATGAAGAATGACCTTGACCTTGTAATGATAATATTGTATTGTGTTATAAAAAAAATATTAAATTACAATTTTATCACTTTTAGGGTTATGGTACACAACGACGCTTTCGGGTTACTAGATTAAATTAAAAAAATGCTTTACGGTACACCTCGTCATCATATAGAAGGATAGGCAGAGGAAACCTAGTACTTAGATACACCGTTCCCCACTTTCTGAACAATTTTCGAGACAATACAGCTTGAGTGCGTGGAGCTCAACGCCGCGCTTTGTCTTGTTACCAGAATGAACAAGAATTATATCAAATATTTAATTAATCTTCTTAATTCGTGTTATAAACAAAACATAATATAAATCATAATACATAATCACAAAACATAATACAAGATCTCTGATAACGTCAGAGGGACGAGTTTAAAAAAAAAGGACTAAGCAACCATCGACTACAAAAAGGCTTCACAAATGCTCTACGATAGCATGGATATGAAGAATTTCCAATACAGTAATATATTAAGACTGATTAAATTGAATCCTATACGGTATAATTTTCACGCATGATGCATAATACGATTTTAATATAACTTAATGGAAGCCACCTGTGACAGGGAAGTTAAATGAAGAATTTTAGGGTTCCGTGAACATATCTTCTATGTTATATTTTATTTGTGTTTATGTAGCTTATTTTGTATGTATTTTTGTATATATTAATTATTTGTAATATATTATGTATAAATCTATATATCTATATATATATATATATATATATATATATATATATATATATATATATATATATATATATATATATATATATATATATATATATATATATATATATATTTCTTTTGTTTATATGTTGGGCACACCTCTACATTTGTTATCCACATGTCAGGTTGGCTGGTAGAGACTGCTGTGTAGCGTTAAGCCGCCTTTTGTGAATATATGTTTATTGCATTGTGTGCAATAAAGGTAAATGAATAAATAACTTATATTTGTTTTATTTTTTATTAGATACAGTCTATATGGAAGGTATATAGGTGATGATATGAAGTTGTATTGCTTTTAAGCTTCACGCTTAATACCGAATTCCAAATTAGGGATATTACGTGTTGTGACGTGAAATGAAAGTTGAATTTACATACTTATTTTTAAATAAATTTGTTTTCTTTTATTAATATTTAATATATTTTTTCAAAAAAAAAATATTCTTCAAAAAGTATATATTTAGAAAAAAAAAACCTTCACTTAGACAATAATTATTAGAAACATTCGGAACCAGTTACCTTAAATAAGATTCAAATTTGCCAATTCATACCAGACCCATCATTAAAATTCAATTTATAATAAAGTCAGTGTCAAAGTTAATAAATTTTTTTACTCTGAAAAATGAATTGACCATTTGGTAGCATCTGTTGGAGATATTTTTTTTATAAACTTAATATTGTTTAAGAGCAAGCTTTAATTTAGGATACCAGATGTGAAGTGGGTCCAAAAAATACTTTTTTTTACATCTTTGGTGTAGCTTCCCACTTTACCCCCAATTAACGAATGGGAATCGAACCCACAACTGTTAGACGTAGTGTCGCTGCGCCACGACGACTTATTTACACGGCTTTAGCGAATTATAACACTAGGTAGTATTTTGTTCTTAGTAAAATATAAGATAAAATAAAGAAAGAAATATTATCAGCGTAATATGATAAAAGTGTCATGGCGTAAAGTACGGTGCGCAGAAACACACCCCATAGCAACGATCCAAAGTAATTTATCTTGTTTTGTTTCAGCGACAACATCTTAGGGAATAAATTAATCTCAATACTGAGAGACTTGATTTAAATAATGGAGATAAAAGGAAATTGGGAATCTCTGAATGGAGCTTAGTCAATATTTTCATCCGAACAATAATGTCAATCCGGACTTGTATGACAGGAATGTTGCACCCGCTACGATTCCAGAGTCAAGGTTAACCTGGATCAATCATTTTAACCGAAACTATGTAATTTATTATTACAATTTTGTATGGATGTATGTATTTATGTATATGTGTGTAAGTAATTATATATCTATATTTTGGTTATTTATGTACCTATGTTATTTTACATATGTTTTATTTTATTTAATTTTTTTTATGTATGCATGCAAATATTATCGTTAGTTATATGGTATATATTTAGTTTTATTACTTTGACTCCCTATTTGATATTTCCTCTGCATTAAGGTTGCCCGTGCAGAGATTGCTATTAAGCAATAAGGCCGCCTTTTGTACAATTTCTGTTTAATTTTATATTCTTTTTTATTTAGTATTTTTTGGTGTATCTTAGGTGTACAATAAAGGATTATTAATATTATTATAAATTTTACTATACTTAGAACAAAAAAATATATATATATATATGTATATATATATATATATATATATATATATATATATATATATATATATATATATATATATATATATATATATATATATATATACAAATATATATCTAAATTTATGTTATATTTTTTTAAATGTTCGTTTTTTCTAACAAAAATTCCTTAAGCTACAAATTTAACGATGGCAAATATTTTATCCTTTCAAGAATTCGGCGCGTTTTGTCATCCATATTTCACGGCTACTAGGAAAAGGGCGCTTAGACTATATCTGAACTGCCAATTAGGCTCATCAGATTAAAATCTTTGGGTATAAACGTGCCTCTTTAAAAGGAGGCTAGTTTTGTTTATTGCCAAACAAGATTTATATGTACGACTTACTTTGAATATTGAAATTGTATTTTTAAGACAAAAAGCTATATAATTATTGTATTCTATAGATTCGAACTAGATCGTTGAATAACTCATCCTAGTGTTGCGGCTTTGCCCTAGTGATGTATTCAAAATTAGTCAATTAGCAGATAACGTGGGTTTTGTTAAAATGATTCATGATGTAAGCTAAAGCTAAGCTTCACGCTGTATCCCGCGCATAGCAGGATAGCCAGTGTTTAGACACTCCGTCTACCGCTTTCAGCCTTTCGAGGTATTGCGTGTTAAGTGGCGGAACTCGATGCCGCGCTTTGCATTGTTGCCAGAGCGAAGAAAAATGAAAATATTTTATTCTCCCAGAGTCGGAATCGAAACCACAAACCGTCGCGTTTACAGGCAGACCGACGCTGTGCCTCTGCGCCATGACGGCCCCAATCTATAGTCTTCCATCTTCCTCGATACATAGACTATCCGACGTAAAAATATTACTTAATTTCAAACTAAAGTCCCTGAGAATAGTACATAGCAGGATAGCCGTCAACCTAACAAGCTCAGCTATTAGAATAGTAATATACAGAAAATCTCCTTAAAGAGAGTTATATAAAAAGAATCATTTGAGGAGGTACGGAACTATTTTTAAATTATTTGATACTATTAATCACATTAAAACGTAAATAAATTTCAAATGAAATAAAATACATTTCCTATTTCCTTTTAAATCGAAATTTAAAGTCCATTTATTTGAAGTTGATAGCAAAAGCCGATGTATAATACATCTAGCTGTCAATTAAAACGAACTTTTGATAAAAATCTCTTTGATACAAAAACGCCTGAATATTATTATGCGAGAGCTTAAAATTTATGAATGTATTTAGAGGTATGTCCTTAAGAAATAAGGTTCTACAGGAAACGTAACTTAAAAACCAGTTTATTGAGTATATTTATTCCCATATGTATTAATAAAAACAAAAAGGTTGATCCTTTGAGCTGTCGATTTTTAACATTGAATACGTTTAGTTAAGGAAATGTAATATATTATGGTATCTGTGGTTACTTTGTTTTAAAAAAATAGAAATAAAAGAAATCTATCGTAGCTCTACATACGTATCTTATAAATGAATTATGAATATTGTCCAGTGTGAATTCAAATCTCGTTACATAGTTCTCGTTACATAGTCTCTAGATCTCGTTACATCGTCGTTAGATTTAAGGTAATTTTTTACATTTTGTCTTACCAGACACAAACCCACAACTAGTTTGACAGTCAACCTGTCAATCAGCTACCCTACTGCGCCACCATGGCCTTCACAATTGCTTGTGACTATTGTATGTCATTTAGACATGATCATTTTTCATACACATTGTCATACACATTTTTAGAGAACTAATAAATTAATATTTAGGCAAGTTTTTTTTAAATATCTCTTGTTTTTCACCACAGACTTTTGACGTCTATGCCATTGTTGTTATATATATATATATATATATATATATATATATATATATATATATATATATATATATATATATATATATATATACATATATATATATATATATGTATATAATATATATATATATATATATATATATATATATATATATATATATATATATATATATATATATATATATATATATATATATATATACTCTGTTCTCCGCTTTTTAACTGACTGATTTAAATAATAATCCTTCACTACATCTTTAACTGCAAAGTCTTCTTATGTATTAAATTCTTTCGATTTAGAGAAACTGACATACAATCATTATACGTAGCGTATAAAACTTAAGTATTCATTTCGGTTCTTACTGGTACTCCACAAGGAGCCAAATAAGATTTTACAATAGATTACAATAGAAACAGGTACAAAGAAGATTTATCATTTTAGAATCACATGAACGAAGTCGCGACCGAGTTAGCCACACATGTTAAATATGGAATAAAAAAAACCTTACTAAATATTTCATTAGCTAAAACTAGCACTTTTAGTACTTAGCAAATTTTATCACTATAAAGTAAAAAGCTTAAAATTAGAAAAAAGATTAAAAAAAATACAAAACAACTTACAATTAACGTCAATCGTCAGGGTCTCGGAGAGTGGCGTTATCGAGGGGTCCGTCACCGCCTGTAACAAACAGGTGCTTTAAAGCTTTAAAGGCTGCTTTTTACCTTCAAAGGAAATTATTGTAAACCTACTTTTACTTAAGTAAGTACACATAAAAGTGGAGAAGAAAGTGTCTCAACACTATTTTCTCTTCTTATTCTGTTTTATGGAGAATGAAGCTTGAAGCTGATAAGGTTTAATTATCATATGCTCCATATATAGATGAGTCTAGAAAATCTAATGTTAAGGCAATTTGTTCTTCATTAATTTTTAATTCTATATTCAGCATCTAACTGTAAATGCAATGGATATGCATTTTTTAGCACTGTAATTTCTCCATTTGTTATTTCTTTAATTTTTCATGCCATTACATGCTACTGTTGTTTTAATTCATTCATTTATATTTGTATGTATGTATGGATGTATGTATGGATGTATGTATGTATGTATGTATGTATGTATGTATGTATGTATGTATGTAAGTATGTATGTATATAAGTATGTATATTTGTTATGTTAATTATTCTATCAATTATTAGATATTGCACCCTAACCCTATCTTATTTGCTATTTCTTTTGCCCTAAGGTTGCCTGACAGAGATTTTGGCCTGGCCTGGCCTTTTGTACATATACTATTTTATTTTTTATATTTTTTTTGTATGTTTTCTGGGTGTGCAATAAAGCGTTATTATTATTATTATTATTCAATGTCCTCTTGGGGAGAATGTAATATTTTCATTTTCCTCACTCTGGTAATAAGACAAAGCGCGGCGTTGAGTTCCGCCACTCAATACGGAATCTCGGAATAATTTCGATAGAAACATGGGAACGGAGTGTTTTAACTCTAGGTTTCCCCTGCCTACCCTGCTCTACCTAAAAAAATTGAAAACGTTATGTGTTAAAGGGCGGCATTAACGCCGAGCTTGTCTTACTAGACTAGACTACTACATAAAAAAAAATATATAAATATATATATATATATATATATATATATATATATATATATATATATATATATATATATATATATATATATATATATATATATATATATATATATATATATATATATATATATATATATACCCTTGAAAGGGATTCGAACCCACAGTCATAGTTACATACTATCTCATAAGGGTGTATTATTATAATTATCATAAATTGAAAGACAATAATAATAGTTTTTGAAATTCAAAAAGAAACCAAAAGTCAAAAAAAAGAAAAACAAACTACCAAATATCATGTCCAAAAGAGATAATTTGTAAAATACCAATATATAATAAATATTAAAATTGTCGTAACATTGTAATTTCATACATATTTAATGTATCCACTTACTATCAGAATAATTAATACAATTTTGTATGGGAAAGTCAAAAGATTTTAATTTAATTGTGTAAATATAATTTATCTTCATATTTCGGATTTGTAGCCATTATAAATGTATGTATGAATATTACATTTTCATATGATATTTTTCAGCTTGACGTTAAATCTAATATAGGAAAATATGCAAAGAGAACTAAGATTGTCTCATCAATCCATTTCTGCGAGAGGGAGTCGAGCCTACACCCATCCCTATTATATTATTATTGCAAATCAAAGTTACAAGCAAGAAATATAAAAATTAATTTTAGTTGAGAAAGGTTGGCTTATTTCAAAAATATTTAAATTCAAAAGTATAAAACAAAAAATAAATATAATATTAAATAAACATATAACTAATATTTTAAAATATACACATATAAATATGAAGTCATATATATGATGTTGTTTTAAAAAATATGTTTTTAGTGAGATTTGAACTAGAACTGTATATACTGTACATTAAGACGCTACCTCATTTCGTTAACGTTTACGTACCTCGGTATAATGAAGCTGTCTGACGAATTATAACAATAGGCTTTTTCTAAAGAAGTTATATTTAAAAGGCATGAGACAAAGGCCGTAGTGGCTCAGTCACAGCGTCTAACTCTAAATGCGATAGTTGTGATTTCGATCCCCACTTGAGTAAAGGGTAGTTTATACTGACAAAATTACAAAGCTATATATATTACTCTTCTAGGCAATTTTGAAATGTTAGAGATGTATAAGCAAATAATGCATTACATTATAGATTATTATTATTTTCTCGATCTTCATAGATTAAAACAAAGAATTCAGAATAATACATCACTAGCATCTCTAAAGAAAAGTGAAGACATATAATATAATATTATATTAAACAGTTCATTACCTGACAAGTAACATCGGCCCCCAGATCAGCGCGTTGAAGCGTAAAGGATACGGCAGCTCGAGCTTCAGAATTGGCTAACAAGGCGTGTGACTTCCACCAAGACACTCTGGCAGCTGGACGACCTGGTAAGATATTATTATAGCAATTAATTTATATATATAGTAAGTGAAATTTGACCGTCGTGATGTAATATTGGCGGTAATTGTGGGTTCAATCCCCACTCGGGTGAATTACATTTAAATTATTTTCATTTTCCCCCGAATATCTACTTAAAGCGCGGCATAGAGTTACGTCACTCAATAAAAACGAAGTGCCTTAACACTAAGTCTCCTCAGCCTAATCTGATGTATAAAGTTTCTTATGTAGTATACAGTATAATAATTGTAGGTATTTAAAACTTGAATGGTCGTAGCGCAGAGGCATACCGTGCGTCTGTAAACATGACAGTTTGTAGGTTCGATTCACTCGGGGAGAATGAATTACTTTCATTTCCTACGCTCTAGTAATAAGGCAAACAGCGCGGCGTTGACTTACACGCAATGCCTCGAAAGTCAAAAAGCAGGAAACGGAGTGTCTTAACCTTCAGTTCTGTCTGCCTCTCCAGCTATCTGCTATATATATATATATATATATATATATATATATATATATATATATATATATATATATATATATATATATATATATATATATATATATATATATATATATATATATATATATATATATATATATATATATATATATATATATATATATATATATATATATATAAAAGATAGAATGTGATGTGTAGATGTGTTTTCGATTATTCTTTATATTTTTTTATATTTAAATCAATAATTCATACTCGTATTCTCTACTTAACTGACATACACGAAGCTCTATAATGAAAAGAAAATAATAGATATTTTGACATGCTTCATATAATTTATAACTCATTATTGGATCAACAGTTTTATCGTTTCACTTCAAAAGTAAATACAGTATGAAAATCTTAAAAATTATATGCATCCAATGGAAGTCTGGCAAAACTATGCAAACAATGTTTGTGTTATGTGTATGTAGAGTTCAAGTACATATTATGCTATATAAATGAAAGAAAATGTTATTCTAACTATGATACATAATTAGTGAACCTTTTAAGTATGATAAGTATATTATTTTAATTTTTTATAACCATATATCATGAATAAATATTAAAAACATCATTTTTTTTTGTTAGCAAACGTTACCTCTTACGATCATAGGGCAACTATATCCCAAAAAAAACAAAAACCTTCACTAGTTTTCGTAGATCGATTCAAAAATACGATTTATAGACACAGAATGCCAAAGTGTCTCAATGCCATATAGTCCTGAAAGGATTAATTACAAATATATATAGTATACAGTATAACATTTGTATTTAAGCCTTAAGAATATAAGGTAAAAAGATTTCATATCAAAACAGTTATTACTTTAATATAAACATACGTAAAGTTATTCCATCTTTAAATATTTCCAGCATATTACGAGAATATGGAAAAATATGAATGACAAGTCCAATCCCCTCAAGCAATTTCATATGAAATTGTATTTTATTTTCGATTCAAATTAAATATATAAAAATAAATTACTAAGTATGTACATACATCATATTCTTAAGTATGTACATGATTGGCAGAACACAAAAGCCAAGGAAAAAAAGACATCGAAGAGCCGTAGGATTGTTTTAAACAATTAACTAGATTGTTTTTACTTGGTTTGCCTCTCGGAAAATTCAATTATTTCATTTGTATCCATAAGCAAATAACACTTTTAATATTTATACTAGACTACATTGTGTTAATAAACAATTTCATAAAATATAAGATACACTCGAATGTATAATTGTATAGGGACTGTGGGTTAGATCCCTGAATGTCAGAACGAAATTTTATTTTGTTAGAAAAAATACTTAAAAAAACACATATACAAATTTGAACATAGTATGTGGAAATTTTTATATGTTTTATTTATGTATGTTTAGTGTGGATTAACAGTTTAAAAATCATATAATATTTTATTTTATTGCTTTAGATTAAGAAACAGCCATGCAATATACAATATAGAGAATTCTGGTGAAAAGTGGAGAGCAGAGTGTCTTAATTTCATCCCATTACTTAACCCATTAAAAACGGTAAAGTTAAACTGAAACGCTGAAACTAGCACAGTATAACGACAATGCCAAAACACGAACTATGTACACTTACATACATAATATATAATGGAACGCTACCTTAATTTGGGGAAACCAAACTACAAAATCCAAAAGGACAAGAAAATAACATAAATAATAAACGAAACGGGAAATGAGCTTCGAATATACCCGTAAAGAGCGCAAAACAAAACGACGCTTCATTCAAAATACTGACATGAAATTCATAGACGGGTAAACAACAATGACGGACTGGAGTAAGAGATTGCCTTAATTTTGTTGGAACCAAGTGTCTATTGTAATTTCAAGGATTGTGCTAGAGATGTGATGTACTGTTTTATTACTCGGTATATAGCAGGTTAGTGGATCTAGTGACTAGACTCTCCTTGTTACACTTTTCAAAATCATGTTTTGTCTTTTGCCAGAGCTGGAATAAGAAAATAATTAATTCATCCGATCAGGAATTGAACCTACAAGCGCTGTCACTGCGGCAGTATATAAGAGTTTTCGGTATCGGGGTAAAGTTAAGCTTGCTTTGGTTATGGACATTATGGCGCAGTGACTAACTAATTATAAATACGATAGTTGCGAGTTCGATTCCATTTGGGAGAACGAATTATTTTAATAACCTCGCTCTGGTAAAAAGACAACAAGCACGCGTGGCTTTGAGTTCCGTTACTGAACACGCAATATCTTTAAAACTCGGTGGAGAGTCGGAAACGGAGTGTCTTAACACTAGGTTCTCTCTGCCTACGGGAAACAATGTGATGTAAAAAAAAGAATTGTAAATGGCAACTGAATCTTTTAGATTCAGTTTCCATTTACAATTTCCGCTGCCTCCTGTCAATCGTGTCAATCAAGCGACCATTTCGCCAAACAACCCTCGAAGCCCCAACAAAAGGTGCATGATATTTGATAAGGGTTGGAACGCTTTGGCAAGGTGCTGCTTAATTAACAAAGCCAATTGTTCTAACAAGTACTCTATTGAAGGTATTATGTCTTTTGTTTTAACTATGCCTAACCCACATTTTTTTCCCCCGCGTAATATACAATTAGAATTCGGCATATTTCAATGAAAATCATTGTTTATGGCCATTTAGTTGATTTATTTGATTATATTTATCAATATAAATTAATACCAAGCTTTTGTTTTTTTTTTTTTTGTATAGATAAAAATCCTGATAATTGTTAACGCCACAATGGATTCAATGTTTGTCGTATACAATGGATAGTTAAAAAATATTTTATATTTTATTTTAGACAGTTCGCATCGTTATAATATTCTTAATATATATATATATATATATATATATATATATATATATATATATATATATATATATATATATATATATATATATATATATATATATATATATATATATATATATATATATATATATATATATATATATATATGTATGTATATATATATATATTAAGAATATTATAACGATGCGAACGGGTGTGTTCCTTTTCGCCCTAAAGGGTATCTGGAAGAGATGGCTACAAAGCCATAAGATCGTCTTTTGCACATTATTATTTATTTTTCTCTGTTTGTGTATTAATTTTTTTATTTGTGTATATGGTAGTATCTTGTACAAATAAAGAAATAATTTTCTTTTTCAATATCAACCAGTAGTTCTTGAGATATGAACGATCAATTAAACTAACATTTGAAGACAAAGATTTGGGAAGCTTAGATAAATTATCGACTAAAATATCAAATATAAATGTTGTACACAAAAGCTTCTACTTATTGTCCGATATACAACGTCTACTGTACATAAAATTATTCGCAAGAATGCTCGAACAGATTTAATACAAAATCTTCTACATTTCGATGAAACTTTTTTGGAAGCGTTCCAAAGGAATCCGGATGCGGAAGCTACGCTTTTTATTACACTTTTTACTATAGCATCTAAGCTCTCGTGAAGACTTCGACATACAGTAAGTAATTTGTATGAGCTTAGGACAAGTTCCCTTAATTAAATAAATTAATCTATTATCAAATTATACATTCTTGAAGGTACTACACGAAACTATTACCGTGACATAGCCTAGGCGATCTAAAAATATTTTTATATTTCAAACCAATAGTTCTTGAGATAAGCGCTATCAACCAAACAAACTCAGCAGCTTAATAATGAAAGCTAATAGAATAAGTAATTTTATTTGATTTTAATGTTAAGGAAACAATTGAAGACATTGTGGCGCATCAGTGACTGCCTAAACTCGTAATATCATAAAGGGGAATGCAAATATAAATTTATCAGAGACTTAGCGTAACTGACAAAATTAAAAATTTATTTGATATAGTAAGTAGTAAGTATTTTTTTAGCTTGTCGCTGTATCCTGTATAACTGGCGATCAGCTCGCGACATCACTTGCTAGAACTAAAACAATATTTATTTAAAAAATTAAATTCATTCTAAGTAATTATCTCTCATACACCACATTATCTCTTTGACGATTAAAGTTTCAGCCTATTAAAAAAATTGTATTTCATTTGTATTTTTACTTATGAACTGATTTTAAGAATTTCTCTATATACAAAATTTTGGGGTCTATTTTGCCCCACTTTTCCTATCATTTTCACAATAAAAAGTCTTCTTCTTCTTCCTGGCATTAGTCCCGGCTTTTTGCCAGGGTCTGCCTTCCGACTAAGACCAATCGGTCCATATGAGTGGCGAAGTGGTTTTTTGTGGAGCGATTGCCATCTGACCTCCAAACCCATTACTGGGAGAAACCAGGAAAGGAAAGGGAATACGAGGCAGAAAGACTTGGAATATAGGGGAGGGACACCACTTACATGGATTGGATCGGGTTATGAAAGTGGTGGCTCGAGGTCCCGGGGTCGCGTACCCGTATGCCGGAAACCAAATATCGGACAGATAATTGGCTAGACACCCTCTGAGATGCCAACGCCACGCGGTGTTCCCAGGCGGTCACCCATCCAAGTACTGAACGCGCCCGACGTTGCTTAACTTCGGTGATCGGACGAGAACCGGTATGTTCAACGTGGCATGGACGTTGTCACAATAAAAAGTATAGCCAAATATATATATATATATAATTTATATATATATATTATATATATAAATTATATATATATATATATATATATATATATATATATATATATATATATATATATAAATTATATATATATATATATATATATATATATAATTTATATATATATATATATATATATATATATATATATATATATATATATATATATATATATATATATATATATATATTTTGAAAATATATATATATTTTGTGAAAATTGTGAATTGTGAAAATATATATATATATATATATATATATATATATATATATATATATATATATATATATATATATATATATATATATATATATATATATATATATATATATATATTTTGAAAAATATATATATATATATATATATATATATATATCTTCTTCTTCCTGGCATTAGTCCCGGCTTTTTGCCAGGGTCTGCCTTCCGACTAAGACCAATCGGTCCATATGAGTGGCGAAGTGGTTTTTTGTGGAGCGATTGCCATCTGACCTCCAAACCCATTACTGGGAGAAACCAGGAAAGGAAAGGGAATACGAGGCAGAAAGACTTGGAATATAGGGGAGGGACACCACTTACATGGATTGGATCGGGTTATGAAAGTGGTGGCTCGAGGTCCCGGGGTCGCGTACCCGTATGCCGGAAACCAAATATCGGACAGATAATTGGCTAGACACCCTCTGAGATGCCAACGCCACGCGGTGTTCCCAGGCGGTCACCCATCCAAGTACTGAACGCGCCCGACGTTGCTTAACTTCGGTGATCGGACGAGAACCGGTGTGTTCAACGCGGCATGGACGTTGGCTATATATATATATATATATATATATATATATATATATATATATATATATATATATATATATATATATATATATATATATATATATATATATATATATAAATTATATATATATATATATTTGGCTATACTTTTTATTGTGAAAATGATAGGAAAAGTGGGGCAAAATAGACCCCGAAATTTTGTATATAGAGAAATTCTTAAAATCAGTTCATAAGTAAAAATACAAATGAAATACAATTTTTTTAATAGGCTGAAACTTTAATCGTCAAAGAGATAATGTGGTGTATGAGAGATAATGACTTAGAATGAATTTAATTTTTTAAATAAATATTGTTTTAGTTCTAGCAAGTGATGTCGCGAGCTGATCGCCAGTTATACAGGATACAGCGACAAGCTAAAAAAATACTTACTACTTACTATATCAAATAAATTTTTAATTTTGTCAGTTACGCTAAGTCTCTGATAAATTTATATTTGCATTCCCCTTTATGATATTACGAGTTTAGGCAGTCACTGATGCGCCACAATGTCTTCAATTGTTTCCTTAACATTAAAATCAAATAAAATTACTTATTCTATTAGCTTTCATTATTAAGCTGCTGAGTTTGTTTGGTTGATAGCGCTTATCTCAAGAACGATTGGTTTGAAATATAAAATTATTTTTAGATCGCCTAGGCTATGTCATGGTAATAGTTTCGTGTAGTACCTTCAAGAATGTATAATTTGATAATAGATTAATTTATTTAATTAAGAGAACTTGTCCTAAGCTCATACAAATTACTTACTGTATGTCGAAGTCTTCACGACAGCTTAGATACTATAGTAAAAAGTGTAATAAAAAGCGTAGCTTCCGCATCCGGATTCCTTTGGAACGCTTCCAAAAAAGTTTCATCGAAATGTAGAAGATTTTGTATTAAATTTGTTCGAGCATTCTTGCGAATAATTTTATGTACAGTAGACGTTGTATATCGGACAATAAGTAGAAGCTTTTGTGTACAACATTTATAATTGATATTTTAGTCGATTAATTTGTCTAAGCTTCCCAAATCTTTGTCTTCAAATGTTATTTTAATTGATCGTTCATATCTCAAGAACTACTGGTTGATATTGAAAAAGAAAATTATTTCTTTATTTGTACAATATACTAACATAAATACAAATAAAAAAATTAATACATAAACAGAGAAAAATAAATAATAATGTGCAAAAGACGATCTTATGGCTTTGTAGCCATCTCTTCCAGATACCCTTTAGGGCGAAAAGGAACACACCCGTTCGCATCGTTATAATATTCTTAATATATATATATATACATATATATATATATATATATATATATATATATATATATATATATATATATATATATATATATATATATATATATATATATATATATATATATATATATATATATATATATATATATATATATATATATATATATATATATATATATATATATATATATATATATATATATATATATATATATATATATATGTATATATATATATATACAAATATATATACATATATATATATATATATATATATATATATATATATATATATATATATATATATATATATATATATATATATATATACATATACACATATACATATTGAGATACACATATACATACACAATGATCGAGATATCCGAGATATTGAGTCTTGAATGATGGATTTAATCGCCTATATCTTGTCCCTCACTCCACCACGATAACCTCTATTTTTTTCAACATAGAATTTATTTATTTAATATTATATGATTTTATATACATGGTAACCCCTGGATCTTAAATGACATACAGGAAACCCCAAATAACCAACAACCAATAGTATAATTTGTACAAAACAATATAAACGCTAAATACTGATCTACCAAAACCATGCACGATTATTTGCGAATGTTACATAATAAATCATACCATTTAGTACTAGAAATGTTCGTTTATGCTCTAATTAGAGATAGAATTGGTGATTAGAATCACAATGGCATACAATAGCAAATTTGGCTTCATCAGTCCATTAGTAATTGTAAATGCAATTAAGATAAGTCATATTGAATTTTCCCCTCTAGTTTATATATGCTATGGTGCTATGCTCTAGCAGCTCAGTAGTAGTAATATTTTTTATTAATTAGTAAAACACACCACGGACATGAGACTTCCATGCTTTTGGTACTCTTTTGTGTTCCTTTCTTTTTGTTGTGATTTTGCATTTTATTTAATTATTGATGAGCATAATCGAGTACATCATTGTGTACAGCAAAATATTTTACACACTACTATTGGGGCTTGATGAGGTATTACTAGACTGGAAGAATCCCTTTCAGTCACAGTTTTGTGTGGTACCATAGTTTGGGATTTAATATGTATAAGAGAATATTATAATAAAATAAAAATATTTTTTTTAAGATACGCAAAGAATATAGTGTGTAGATTTCTTAAAATATATATTAAATTGTCGCTGCGTTTTACCTGTATCATTTGAAGTTCTGTTAATAAGGCTGACTAATTAAAAGAGAACTCCAACTCTTGGCTCAGATTTAAAGAGGTGCGGGTTAAAAATCACTTAAGTTTTATATACAATTCAAAAAAATACATATATAATATTTTGCCTTACTGAAATTACACTTTATAAATAACTATATAATAAAACTCGACTGATATGAGTTCGTTTCGGTACGTTATTGTAAACGTTCAGTATACTCGTATAAACTCTAATCTATTATTCTAATATAATAATATAATATAATATAATAATATTAATGTAATATATATATATATATATATATATATATATATATATATATATATATATATATATATATATATATATATATATATATATATATATATATATATATATATATATATATATATATATATATATATATATATATATATAAACTAGGAGACCAGATGTCGCGGAGTTTTTTGTACATTGAACATTGATACCTTCTATAATACTGTAGAGCATTTTTTTGTCCTAACATTAATAGTTACCGCAGCGCATGCGATAGCAATTTTTTATAACAACTTTTTACACACTTTGGGTTATATTATTGTATTTTTATAAGGGATCTCTATTATTTTTATAATGTAATATAGCCTGTGGTGTCACTTTTGTGACAGTGACTTCTGTGAGTTGTGCAGCTATTAGAAAATAGGGGAAGAAGAAGCTTATATTATTAGTTTAGATAAAAAATCATAGACATTTTTCATGCTAAAATTGGGTATCATCTATATTATGCACTTGTGTGTGTGTGTGTGTGTGTTTGTGGATATGTGAGAGACAGAGAGAGGGGTTGTGAATAGAATATTGTTTTATAAATTCGTCACCTATATTAATCTATAACTCAATAGAAAGTACCAAAAAATATATTCAAGCAGAATAAGTAATTGGTATACTTCATACAATAAACAGATAAATACTCAAAGTTATGATTGCTTTGAAATTTCAAAAGCTCACCTCCAACAGCCACGCAAGTTAGATTGACTTCAGTACCCTCATCGTACGGACCGAGCACGCCGCCTTTGATCTCTTCCCCAGATTGATCCAGAATGAGAAGTCGTTCTGGAGGAACTGTGAAATACATTACTTGTCAATATGTAGAACATTTGTGTTATTATAACAGACAGACATATGTACCGAATTGACTTTTCTATTATTTGATTTTACATACTGATGTAAAGCATTCTTGTATGATAATAATATAGAAAAATTACCATTATAAGTAGAATAATAATTATAATCATAGTCGTCATTGGCCGTCCTGGTACAGTGGCGCACTGTAAACGCGCGCGCTACAGTTGTGAGCTTAAAAATTTAAAAAAATGAGAAATTTTACACCATGTTACGTCTGTCTACACTGCTATATGTGGAAAACAATGTAGAGCAATAAAAACCCTTTAAAATGTACTGGTAACGTGAACATAAATTATAATTCCTTCACAATAGGATTCAAATATTTGGGAACGAAAAAACTTAAATAATACTTACTAAGTACGGTGAGGTTAAGTCTTGTATTCTTAGTGGGTGATTTGATGAAATCCACTCTACATCGGTACTGGCCGCTGTCTTCAGGCCTAAACAAATTAAATGCTATTGTGAAGTGAAGTGAAGACTTTTCCCTATTTCACTAAAAAAACCCATGCGCTAAGTTAAATTATTAAAAACAATTTACGTCAAAACAAAAAACAGAATCCTTATAAGATTACTTTGATTTGTTACTTGATACGGTCTTAAGATTTTGAAAATAATGGTCTTGACCAACGGACAGACAAACAGACAGACAGACAGTAGTCTGTCTGTCTGTCTGTCTGTCCGTTGGTCAAGACCATTATTTTCAAAATCTTAAGACCGTATCAAGCTGAAATTATCTTATTTAAAAAATCTTATTTCTAAGTCAACACAATCAAAAGATATTAGCGGTTATGCTTATATATGTAGATAATTTCATATAAAATTAACGAATACGCCCGCAAACTTAAGTTTGTCAACTTATATAAATAGTACTTTTCGTTGTTAGATAATCTCATAATTGGTGTGGAGCATGGTGAGCGGTATAGTAGTGAGTTCGATTCTCACTTGAGGGAATGAATTATTTCCATTTTCCTGTTCAGGCAAGACTAAGCGCTAAGTTAAACGCATTGACTTGATACGAAATTTTTGAATTTGGGCAATAAATTTAGAACGGAGTATCTTGACACCAGGGCCACTCTGCTGGAGGATAGTGGATATTCAGACTATTACTCAGCTCATTAGTATTTAATAGTACTAGTAAAAAGTAGCTTTTTGAATTTAAAATAATTTAATAATTATTTCACACAATAAAGAAATAAATACGGACAAAATATATTTAATTACAAGAATGGATGTATTATTGAATTAAAATGAACAAAACACTCTAGGGGATCCCTCTACAAATCAAAATAAACATGCAATACCAAAGCTTTTGTTTTATCACGTATCACGTTTCGCCCATATTGTGTTCAACACAAAAAACTACCAGATTTTCGAAATGTTAAAAGCTTATTATTGTAAAGTATAGTACAGAAAGAATATATTTTTGTATGCAAATTAAGATTTTTGTTAAAATTTATTATAAATTAATTTTAAAATATTGCTATGCTTGGTAAGTGTCTGATTGTAAACACGAAACTTGTGTTTTTAATTACCTATACGTAATAATATTTATCTATATATTAAAAAACTAAAGGAAAATTGTTGAAACATTTATTTTGTATGATGCTGTGAGTCAATATATATTTATAATATTATATATGATGTAAAATATAATAAACTAGTGATGTGACACACGTTGCTATGGCAACGGCTCCTCTAGTATTTATATCCTTTTTGTTTTTCTTAAATATATACACTCTAGTATTAGGCTTTCAGTCTTAATACTAGAGGTGTTCATGTACGTTCATATACGCTTATTACAAGTTATTTATGTTGTTAGCATCTCTGTAGGGTATAGTATTTTAATACCAAATATAGCAATAGCTAAGAAGAATGCAATTTATTGAATATTTATCTTATTTAAAAGTGTCAAGTCACACAAAAGGAAGAAAGATATTTTTATAAAACGTAAAAAAAATCCCGTTATGACGAAATTTTTGTACCTTTTCTAAAAATATTTGTCTTTCCTTGGTGTGGAATAACACTTAGATGTGTTAAGAAGCTGTGCTGTGTTACTGCGGTTACAATTTAACTCAGGGATATATATATATATATATATATATATATATATATATATATATATATATATATATATATATATATATATATATATATATATATATATATATATATATATATATATATATATATATATATATATATATATATATATATATATAGATACAGTAGTTTGTTCCTTTAAAGAACTAGGTGCTAAATCCAAAGCTCTTGATTCAATTCTCATCCATATAACATATATATTGATATTATACTTATAAATATATTATTCTATATTAATATGAATATTATATTTTAAAAGATAAATATTTGTAGTTACCTTAATTTCGTTAGAATTAATGCAGCAGCAGTAGTGGTACGAAATGTAGCTCTAGTGGACAAAGTCGACGGATCTGACCAGTGTGATGTCACTCCATCTCTTGTGTCGAATCTGTAAGCAAAGTTTTAAATTAATATACTGTATATTTGGATAGTTTCACGCGTTTTCCCGCAATTAGCAGGATAGATAGAGGGAACCTAGTGATAGGACACTCCGTTCCTCACTTTCTGCCCATTTTCTAGACATTAAATGTAGAGTTATGGAACCCAACACCGTGCTTTATCGTCGTACCAGAGCGAGGATATTAAATAATTAATTCGAGAATCGAGTGCTATTTATATACTACATAGAATAGTTTTTTCTGCTCAAATATTTTCGAGGGTATGTTTTAATTGAAGGCGAAAAAATTGTGCCAGTTTTGTAAACACAAAAACGTTTTTTTTTTTATATATTGTGGGCAGGAATAAAAAAACATACTATATTTATAAAAAAAAAAGAATATGGAAAGTACAAAACCTTTTTTATAGCCCGTACAGTACTTTTTTATATATAGTTCCACTTTTCATAGTGCATGTATCTGAAAGACACTCCGTTTTCCGCAACCCACCCGAATTCACTACACTGTATTAACAGAATGGAGAAATAATTAATTCCTCGACCCCAAAACCACAGAATTAATATTTAAATACACTATAAATCCCACTGCACCATAAAAGACTTCTTAATATATTATGTATATATTTATATTATATATGTATATAATTATATTATACTATAATTATATAGTTTAAGTGAATGAGTTTTAATAACACAATACAACACGCAATTTAGTCTAACTTAAGTCATTTTTGTAAAACTTTTTTATTATTTATTTATTCACATAATATATATATTTACGTGTATATATATATATATATATATATATATATATATATATATATATATATATATATATATATATATATATATATATATATATATATATATATATATACGTGTATATTTTTTTATAGTCGTTTCTATATCGTTTTAATTCTGCTTCGTCTGTCCGAGCAACAAAAGATTTATTCCATACAATATTTTAAAGTTATTCTAACAATCTATATTAACATATAATTCCAATTTATCAATGCGATTGCGTTGAACATGAACTATCGATGCGTGTACTGGCGACGTGTTGCTTTCCCTTGCATATAAGCCGCCGGAAATAATCCAATAAAAAAAAAAAAAAAAAAAAACAAATCAAATACTATGTTGAGATCGGTGTGGTGCATCGAATCCGTTCGATTCCCATTGGGCTCCTTGCTGGTAAGAAGACATAGCGAGGCGTTGATTTCTGTCACTTAACGCGCTATATGTCAAAAAGTGTGGAAAGCGAGGAACGGAGTGTCTTAACACTAGGTGTTTTTTTTTTCACGGTGTAGACTTATTACTGTATTAAAGTTAGAGATTTTATTGTCAATTATATTATTTGTTTTAAAATAGTCGGGTGAATTTAAAATGTTCGATATTATACCATCTTTTTAGGGTTATGTAAAGAAATAAAAGAACTCTTATAAGATCACTTTGTTGTTTGGTTATCTGTCTATTCGTCTGATAAGAGCATTTTTTGAGGTATCATAATAAATTGTACTTTCCGTTGTACGGAACCCTCGGTGTATTAGTACTACTCGCACTTGAATAATTTTTTTGTCTTTTTATTAGTGCATTTTAATAACACTCGCTATAAAAACATATTAAAAAATTATAAGACTAATATAATATATTGATAAATTCTAATTATCATATGTAACCGGCCTTATTGTATACCGGCCTTATATAATCCCCTCAATACCGCCGTCTAGAAGCTAATAACTTAATCAAAGCTCCACTCCAACGTGATGGAAGGATTTAAATGACATTCACGTTCACAGTGACGTTGACGTCGTACCGTTGTAAAGCATATGTTAGAACTTATTTCAGATTTTTTGTCTAAAGTTACTGTAGTAATAATAATAATATAATAATATAAGATACAATCAATTAAGCCATTGTAACACTAACCAAATTGTTGTATGCTGGTGCCTGTGATAGGTTCGATATGCGTGTTACAGGTCACCAGGTCTCCGCCTTAGTAGCAAATAATGTAAACAAGGCTTTAAAACACAAAATCATCAAGTCGTTACAAATATTAAAACATAAAAAAAAATAATAGCATAAATAGTAAGCAATATTCCCTCTGCTTACCATGCCATATGCGGAAAAAGCTTGAAGATAGTTTTATTTTTTATATTTATTAAAACGACTGCGTCTATGCGACTTCAAATATTAATATTAATAAGCTATATATAACCAGCGTATTAAAAACACATTTTTGTTATAGTCAATGTTCAAAGAACACCTGTCTTTAGTTCAGAACGCATGGCACGTATTGATATTTCTTGTTAAAAACAGATGTTTGTTAGATAGCTTGAAATGTATATACATACATACTGCCTATATTTAATATTATATAGCTGACAAGTTTGTTTTGTTGTACGCGATAATCTAGGGAACTACAGGTTCGAATTAATATTTTTTTGTGTTAGATTGTCTACTCGTAATTACTGAGATGTCACTTGTTTAGATAGCTGATAGTGACTGGATGAGGAAAACGTGAGATCTACGTCCAGCAGTGGAGCAGCACTGTGGAGAGCAGCTATAGGCCTATGTAATGTGATGATGGAGTGTATAAGTCTCCCTTGGGGAAATATTCTTTTTAAATGTGTCCTAAATTATATTACCAGATCAAAATTATATATATATATATATATATATATATATATATATATATATATATATATATATATATATATATATATATATATATGACGTAATAAGTCTCGTAGTAGCAAAATTGCAGAGATATAACTATCGGGAAGCGATCCATAGAGCTTTTATAAGAAGACTATCTAAAAAATCCATTCAAAAGCTTCAATCAATTTTGGAATTAACTCCTGATTGCACTATCGTGATGGACATGTATGGGAAACAGTTCAAAATGTCTACGGTTTTTTACGGAGTTTTCTTTTGCTCTAGAAGTATTAAATGTATAATATTGCTAAGAATTTCAGTTCCATATTAAATAAAATAGTGCTTTTATATTGTGCATAAGAATGTTTAAAAGTTTCTTCTGTTTATCTCATTTGGTTAAAAGACTTCAAGCTGATAGAGTAATGACAATAGGGACATTATATTTTTAAGCTTAATTATCTAGAATTATCTTACTTTACTGACATTTTACGACCTCAATTTTTTTAATTATAAATGTCAAAAACAATATAAGTTAATCGGAAAAGCTTATTAATTTAACACAATTTGAAACTGAAAGCTCTCCAAGCGTAATAGGTATCGGTCTGTAACAGATACTATAGTTCAAAATTGAAAATTTCTAAGAAAATTTCATCGAGAAATTTACGTTGTAATATTTTTGTATATATAATTGGTTACATTTTATCTAAAATAATTTAGAATTTGACTCCCTCGAGATGTATTTTACGAAAACAAGCCACGTTCAAATATTATACGGTTTCTGAAAATATTTTTTCCTTGCATTACTTTAATACTGTTAAAAAATTATTCAAACCATTATAAAGCAGGTAGGTATAGCAAAACGCTACGTAAAACAACGAATATTTACCTGTAATTTTCTAAAAGGTCTCAGTGTAAAACTGTTTCTAGAAAGTGTATTAAAGATGGCGCTTACTAGCACCATTATTTCTAATTTGGTTAGGTAGGGGGAGATCCTTTTAGCCTACACTTTAGTCGCAAGTCGAATGAATTGCTTATAGTTTCTATCCATGCAACGTGAATTTGTAATATAATATAATATAATATTCTTTATCATATGGATTGCTTTTTTTGTTTATCTCTTATGTTTTATCACCACAGACTTTGGCGTCCACCTTTGTATATTGATTATAGATGGACTTGTTTCAGTTTGTTCGTATATGTATACGTACATAATTGAATGGGTTTGTATAGCCAATACGTAATATACATGAGCTGCACAGCTCATGTATATTACGTATTGGCTTTCGAAACCATACCAGACTGGGCCTATGTATAGTACAAGTATACTTATTCTCCAATGAAATTTTAACATTTACAAATTATAAGACCGTAGGATTTGGACCGTTTTCTCTGACTTCTCCGCTAAAGATAAAATGTGAAACTATGTATATTTTTTTGTTTTTTTAGTTTAACGCTATATCACTCTTATAGCAGAGCAAGCAGAGCACCTTGTATAAGGACACTTATTCTCACGCTAAGTAGGTAGTTATGTACAAGTTTACATTCATTTATTTGTAATTGATCACTGTAATTAGAATTAACTTCGTTTTTATTAGATGCGTGAGCAGGTTCAGGTGCCAACTAAAACACAATATCTGAAATTCAGGCCATAGGTAGAGAATGGAGTGTTTGACACTCAAATTCAAATAATTTTATTTAAAAATAAAAATACAGCTTGGTTTTTTGAACGTCAAATATATAATTAACTACTGGTTACTACTAAAACGCCACAAACCTGAGAAAATTCAGAGAAAGTAGGATTTTTTTTTTCAATTGGTAATTTACACAAAATTTTTATTTTATTTATATTCATTAGTGACAATGAATAATTGATATGAAATACACTGGAGGTAGTATTTCATTTCAAAGGTGTGTTTTCATTTATAAAATGATGATGTAGAACAGTCTTAGACTTTTTCTAGGATCCTATTTTACTTGCCGACTTATAACTCTGTTTTGAAGATAAAGCTGCTCAATTTAAATTCATACATACGTATCCAACCTACAATAACGAGCTTTTCACTCCACTATAACGATCTCTGAAATATACGTTCAAGTCGATTCTCTATCATAATATACCCATACTTGTCACTCAGAACGAACACTGTAGGGCACATATGTTAAGATTTACAACATTACAAGAACTAGGGCATGTCACAAGCGACATTTCTCAAAACGGTTAGGTCGGTTTTCTATCATAATTCGTGCCCATATTTGGTATGGAAAGTAACGGCAATGATTGGATTGTTGAGCAAGTTTTATGGATTTTATAAATCATTGACGGTATGTTGACAGCTTTATGTCAATGTAAGTAATATTTCGAAATATTTTTTTTAGCTTCCCGCCTTTATATATCCTATCCTTCTATATACAACAGTAGGTTAGGCAGATGGAACTTAGTGTTAAGACACTCCATTCCCCGTTTCCCGCCTTCTGAGACAAAACGTTTTAATTGGCGGAACTTAACATCGCGCTTTGTCTTGTTACTAGAGCGATAAAATAAAATAATTTATTCTCACTTCATGGGAATCGAACCCCACAACCGTCGCGTTTACAATCAAAGGTTGTGCTGTTGAGCCACGACAGCCCTATTAGTCGCCATCGAGACGCAATTAAGAGGCATTGATTCTTGACTCTTAAAGTTGTGAATTCCCTTTTGGATATTAGCAACAGACGATATTACGTTGGTATATAACACTGTTTCTTTCTCATTATCATGATCAAAAATTAAATGTAAAATCCAAAATATTTTTATGATTTTTTGGTACAAACATAGAATATAGATATATAAATACCTATATAGTATAGTAAGCGATAAGCTAACATGGAATAATTCATTAGTAAGAACGATACGGGTGACGTAACGTTAGAATATATACACCAATCCTTTTCAGTGGGAATCTAACCTACGACCGTCGAGTATACAGTTTGACACTGTACTGCGCTACGATGCCCCCAAAATAATTTATTAGCGTAATGATTAAATGGATTAAGGATATTTTTTTGTAATTCTAAATTGAATAGTTTATGCCATAAGCATTAACTAAATTATACATTTACACATTATATACATTATATTTCATAAATATAAAAAAATAGTCCCGCTTAATCTTCGTTCCAGATGTTTTTCAGAATAGCTGGGTAGATAGAGGGGGAACCTTGTGTTAAGACTATCCATCCCCCACTTTCCGCCCAATTCTGTATGCAATATACCTATTGAGTGGCGGAACTCAAAGCCGAGCTTTGCCTTGTTACTAGAGCGAGGAAATTTAATATTTCATTCTCCCCGAGCGAGAAATGAACCCAAAAACGTTGTGTTTACAGTCACACATTGTGCCACTGCGCCACGACGGCCTCTTCAGTTTCCGCGATTTCTACATATGTTAAATAAAACTCTATTACCGGATTAATTGCATATGTTTTTATATTGTAAATTTTTGGACTAACGACGTTTCGAACACTTTGCCTTAGTCTATGGTATAAAGACCATGCTATGTAGGTATAAGTATACTTACGTATATATAGGTGTTTCATGCCCCTGTTTGTACCATATAACGAGCCCCATGCTATCCCCACGGAGGGCAGGAGTGACGTCACAAGGCAGTTCTACTTCGTTGCCCACCGCTGCATGAAGAGATTCTATGGCCGCTGGAACAATAAAGTTACATGGGAATTTTATTTATCTTATTATTAATATATAGTATGCGATAGAATGGTATAGTTAATATGAATAGGACTAGATAGAGTGATCTCTCTATACTATTTATATGTTATCTTTTACGTTTTTTTTTTTTCATTTGGCTGTAGCTTTGATCCCCAGTCTCGGGAATAATTTATTTTACATCACTGTGAACACGTAGTGCGGCGTTGAGTTCCGCCACTCAACGCATAATGTCTATATCTGGTTAAAGTAATAGTGTAATAATATAATTGAATCTTAAAAATAGGTAAATAAATTTGAAATAAGTTTTGTTATATAGATAGCATATTTCTTCTACTTAATATGTAATTAGAATGCTTTTGCTTGTAAACGAAAAATGTATTTATAATACAGTATAGACAAATAGTACCCAATGCCTGTAAATCCTACCTACTTTCTATATAATAACATAAATGGATCACACAAAACTAATACAAACATAGCATACTATATAATATATTTTATGCACAATACATATACATACATGTAAACTATATATATATAAATATATATATATATGTTTGTATGCATGTATAAACACATACAGTATCGCGGTAAACAGTTCACTGGGCAGCATCGTGTTCCGGTTGAGACATTGAGACGTTATGACGGATGCTGGGACTCATCCAGTTATTTGCTCTGAGCCTTGTGTTAGTGCTCTCATGTAAATATTATACATATACATATATATTATGTTAAAAAATCATTTTTTCTTATGTTAGGTTTAAATAACGTTAATAGATGTTAGTCTATCTTAATCTGAAACATACATCTTCATTTTTAGTAGGCGTATATATAAATTAATAAATGTATAAAGTAGCAAATCCAGACCATTCCAGACAATATTAATAAAAAATAAACAAAATAATCTTATTATTTTATTTTTATTTTTTATTAATATTTAAATGAGCAATATATAAAACCACACTAAAATATATATAGTAAAGTAAAAAAAAATGTATAGTAAATATAAGAAATCATAGCAGTTAAACGTCCCAGTTGATAAATTCAAGAGTATATATTATATTATAATACTATAAAATTGAACTTAATTTCTAGCTAACCTAGTATTTCGTTAAAGGCCATATTAAATGGACAGTACAAAACTTACTTTTAAAGCTTCACATGTGTTATATTTGTATTTGTCGAAAACCAAAAGTCCCTTTCGCGGTTTTGCTGTGAGAAGTTTATTCGTGATCAGTTCATATTAATAGTTTTTGTCATTATTTCGACCGTATTGCTTTTGGTAAGCTGAAATTGTACTTACTTTAGTACTAGTGGAAAATTTTATTATTAATTAAAATTGTTGGTAGTTTCGTATATAGCTATATAACAGTATGTACAAATATATAACAGTATGTACAAATATATAACAGTATGTACAAATATATATTCCAGTTTTAATAACGCTTTCAAGATAACAGATGTTGAGCTTTTTTAATTAAAAGCTCGTATTATTATACTCACATGTTGGTTTATATGAAATGCGACAGTAAATCTTAATTGTATATACTCTTCTTCCACTTAGCATTATCCCGGCCTATTGCCAGGCTCTGCTTTCCTACTTAATCTACTCCACTTTGCACGTTCTTGAGCATCCTCAGTGGCTAGTCCATTGGTTCTCATGTCCTGCGTCACGACGTCCAGCCATCGCTTCCTTGGGCGTCCGGGGGGTCTTACTCCAGGGACAGACATATCAAGGCATTTTCTTCCGACGTAGTTCTTAGGCCGGCGCAAAACGTGGCCATACCATCTCAGACGAGGTTATCAGACGGAGCTTATCCGCTACGTCACGGACCCCAAGACTACCTCGAATGAATGTGTTGCGTATGCGGTCAGCCCGAGTAACGCCACACATCCACCTCAGCATCTTCATCTCCGTTACGTGAAGCTCCTGAGTGTGTCGAGATAATGCTGGCCAACATTCGCTGCCGTATAAAAGAACTGGTCGGATCATGCTCTTGTATATCAGCCCCTTGAGTTTGGGCGGTATTCTGCGATCGCAGACCACACCAGTGACCTCCTGCCATTTGGCCCAAGTAGCGCTAACCCGGGCGTGGACATCGTAGTCGATGCCTCCGGACTCGTGCATAATGGATCCAAGGTACCTGAACTTCTCCGACTTAACGGCTGGCTCAGGCCCGATGTGGATGGTGCTCGAGTCTGGGTTCCCGCAAGCCATGTACTCGGTCTTTGACACATTCAGTTTAAGACCACCGTTCTCAAGCGCACCCTTCCAGGCATTCACTTTACGCTCCAGCATCAGTCGGTTCTCGTCAATGAGTACTATGTCATCGGCATACATCATCAGCCATGGAGGCTGGTCCTGGATGTGAGCCGTGACAGTATCTAGCACTACATTAAACAAAAGTGGACTAAGAGCTGAGCCTTGGTGAACCCCTACTGTAATTGGGAAGGGTTTGGTATCGCCAACAGCGGTCCTAACCGTAGAAACAGAGTCGTTGTACATGTCTCTGATAATAGCAACATAGGATTCAGGGATCCCTTTGGATCGCAGTGCCCACCAGATACACTGACGTGGCACACAGTCAAAGGCCTTCTGCAGGTCTAAGAATGCCACATGTAGAGCTCTCCTCTTTTCCCTGTGTGCCTCCATCAAATCCATCCATCAAACATCCATCAAATTGTATATACTATATAGTATAAAATCAAAGATAAAGTAATTTGAGAAATATAAAAAGGAAAAAAATTATCATAGGAATCTATCGTTTCTTTTATTTCATTGGACTTAAAGCTTACTATGCACTAAATATCTGACGTAGAAATATCTACAGAATAGAACGTTTTAAAATTGTATATGTCTACTTTTACAGACAGCCTAGAGCTGGCTAGAGCCCACAAAATTTCTTAATTTCAAATAGATCTATAACATACTTGAATCCTGACTACAATAACATAAAATGCACTTAAAATTCCATAATATATTTGCCTTAATACGAATGGGGATTGAACCCGCAACCGTCGCGTGTAGAGTCTGTCATTATATGTAGATAACATATACATATACTTAGGAATGTTTTGTAAAAAGAGGATAGTCTTAGATGACAAAGACTATAAAATCAATGAAAATATGTTAATCGGGGCAGTTGCTTGTAGGCAACGATACTTTTTGGAAGGGAATTGGAATCTGGTATATATATATATATATATATATATATATATATATATATATATATATATATATATATATATATATATATATATATATATATACCAGCCAATTATCTGTCCGATATTTGGTTTCCGGCATACGGGTACGCGACCCCGGGACCTCGAGCCACCACTTTCATAACCCGATCCAATCCATGTAAGTGGTGTCCCTCCCCTATATTCCAAGTCTTTCTGCCTCTTATTCCCTTTCCTTTCTTGGTTTCTCCCAGTAATGGGTTTGGAGGTCAGATGGCAATCGCTCCACAAAAAACCACTTCGCCACTCATATGGACCGATTGGTCTTAGTCGGAAGGCAGACCTGGCAAAAAGCCGGGACTAATGCCAGGAAGAAGAAGATATATATATATATATATATATATATATATATATATATATATATATATATATATATATATATATATATATATATATATATATATATATATATATATATATATATATATATATATATATATATATATATATATATATATATATATATATATATATATATATAAAAAATAAAACTGACAATGAAAATGAACAATTGGCCCCGACGCTGTAATAAATAAATTGAGACTTCACTTTCCGCGTGCAACGGTCAATTGGTACTGATTCAATGTACCGACAATTGCTCACTTTAAGTGATATACGAGTGTTTTTGGTTAATATTTGTATGTATATATATATATATATATATATATATATATATATATATATATATATATATATATATATATATATATATATATATATATGTATAAAACATATAACTTTTTAATAGCTCACACTGTATCCCGCATATAGAAGGATAGGCAGAGGGAACTTACTGTTAAGAAACTCTTGTTCCCGCTTTCTGTTAAATTTTCTAGACATACATACGAGAGTGGGAATCGAACCCGCAACCGTCGTTTTATCGTCGTATCGTCGCCGTTTTATCCAAAATATATTTATTATCACATATAAATTATAGGCAAAATTAAATTTAATATTCGTGGTTGCTCATGCTAATTACTATATAGGACAATTTCCATTGTACAGAATTTTCTGACGAACGAATTCAATTACTGATAGTCGAGAGCTAATTAAAATAATAATTAATATTATAAGTGCTTTTGGCGTCGCTAAGGTAAAGTCAAAATCGGTCCAATATTACTTGCTGCAAACAAAAAATATCTTACAAAAGTGTAGATACATAATTTAACGAGAGTGAAAAAGGTCTAACTTAAAAATTTGCAATTTATTGAAAATAAGCTTTTTATTGCGCTTTTGCGATTATAATCTTTATTTTTAATATTTTTTAATAATTATAATATATAAGTTATAATAATTTTAACATAATTCTTTTGTTATAGAATACAAATATTGAACTATTCCCGAACTTTACAGCAAAATGCTGGCGACTCTTATTTTTTTTTTTTTTAAGTTGTGCGTATTTTAAGTTGCGCATTGTCTATCAGTCAATTAATACCGGAAACGTTGTATAAATTATCAAACATTTTACTTTTTTAAAGTAGAGTAAAAAACTAGTGTTAAGAAAGAGATTTCGTTCCCTACTTTTGGCCCAAATACCGAGACATTGCGTGTTGAGTAGAACTCAACGCAGCGCTTACTCTTGTTATCGGAGCGAGGAAAATAATTAATTTCCTTTAATGGGTTCCAACTCACAACCTTCTCATTTACACTCAAGCTCTGTGTTATATATATATATATATATATATATATATATATATATATATATATATATATATATATATATATATATATATATATATATATATATATATATATATATATATATATATATATATATATATATATATATATATATTAGTTGTAAATTTATTATATTATTAATAAGTGATATTCGAATTGGGATGATTTTTGTTATATAAGCAAATATGACAGACGTTGAAATCAATATAAAATAAACAATATATAAAAGTTAATACTTTGGCATTAATATGACAAACCTTCTATTATATAAGTCAGATAAAAAGCAGATCAATCTGAAAATCAAAAAGAAAAAATCTTATTGATCCTTTAAACTATTTTACACAATAGTTTAAATTCTATAGAACGCTATTGTGACCGACTAGTCTTTATAGTTTCTGAATTAAAATTCTACTACGGTCTCATGAAGGTATACCTGCTATACCATACCTGCTATAGATTACTGTAGCCAATATCGAATTTGAAGTCGAAAGAATAGTTTCGGTTATCGATTTAAATTGATTTTCTTTGTGTGTGTGTATTTTTTTTAATTTTTTTTTTTGCATAAAGCCAGGATGAATAATTGATCTGAATCAAGAACCATCTTATTCTTAACAAGCCTTTTTATTTAATTTTCGTTACAATTATAGAGTAAAGAGATAGAGATTGACACGTCGATCGTCACTTGATGACGTACTTTATCTTGCAAGAGCTATATGAAAATAATTATTTGCCTCGAGTGAGAAGCAAACCCACGATCGTTTCGTTTATAATCAGATGCTTTCACAACAGTGTTGTTAAGTTTTATCTTACCATATTTCCGATTTATATTTATTTCTTTTCTAGATAGTAAAAGTGCCCCTATACAATAAATTTGAAATTGTCTGTTGTACGTTAATTTAAAACTATTTAATATATATATATATATATATATATATATATATATATATATATATATATATATATATATATATATATATATATATATATATATATATAAATATATATATATATATATATATATACATATATGTATATATATGTATATATATATATATATATATATATATATATATATATATATATATATTTATATATATATATATATATATATATATATATATATATATATATATATATATATATATATATATATATATATATATGTTTAAGTATTATAACACTACAGACTCTTGCTCCGTATCCTTTTTAACTTACAATTATTTCATCTTCTTATCGTCAATATATAATTGTACTACTATTATATATAGTACTAGAGATACTAAATATAAGAAACTGTTACCTCTATCTTACATATATACATACATACATATCTTCACGCTTTATACCTAGCGGGGTATTCAGAAAGAACGGAGCCCCAAACGCTGCGGTCCGTGCATACCTCTTTCGCTTCATCCAATATCATTAACCTCTTCATACAAGCTCTCCGGGGAGTCCTCATGGAATGTTTCCAGTATCTTCAACATTCAGATCAACCTAGGTCTACCCTTACGTCTTTTACGATTCACTTTTGCTTCATATATATTTTTTACCGTTCTTTCATCAATCATTCTCTCGACGTGCCCAAACCACCTGAGCACGTTCTTCTTCATTCTTTCTATGATATCCTCGCAGGTACCTACACAGAATGAAGAATCTCTTTGTTGCGGTATTCGGTCAGTTGAGCATCGCATCTCCACAGCATTCATCTTTCTTTCATTCTTCTTCTGCAATACCCACGTTTCACTGTCATATAACAGCGTCGTCACCAGAACTGCATTGTGTACGGCCAACCGTGCAGCTACACTGACGATCTGCCGTCTCAACTATGCAACTAAGTCACCGTTCATTCTGTTACCGGCAGCAATACGCCTTTCCACGTCCATTCCACCTCTATCTTTACATGTTTTATTATATGTTACTTAGAACTAGTGTTATCTATATATGTATAAATAAAATAAAGTTAGTCTTTATTCTCTGACCAAGACATCCTACAATATTATCTTTTTTAATATATAATGTTTTTAACACTTTATATTTTAGTATATATATATACATATATATATATATATATATATATATATATATATATATATATATATATATATATATATATATATATATATATATATATATATATATATATATATATATATATATATATATATATATATATATATATATATATATATATATATATATATATATGCATATATATTACCAATATACTGCTCTTCACATATCATAAGTCATATATTTTTCTTTAAAATACTATGCACACTACATTTGGAGAACATAATTCGGTCATAGTAAGGCCAGGAATTCCACAGAATTGTATTACGAACGGTCGCTTTGTAGCGTTGATTTTTGATCAGATTGAACACACCTGGCGCGAGCATTGTTATATGGCTATATGGGCTTTTACTCGTATTTATTTTTTGTTCCTACAAACCCCGAAACGTATTTTGATTTTAATTAATTATTACCGACAGTATAAAGTTGGTTTTGTTAATTTTTGTGAGCGTGTGTTTAATTCCTCCATCGAGTTAAATAAATGATGTTTAGAGAGATGTTTTTTTTTTATGAAATATATGTGATTTACTTCTTAATGCTATATATGTATGGCAACTTTTTTCTATAGTAATTCTTTATCGAAAGCGTTGTAAAAAATGTTTAGATTTTATAGAAGAGCTTGTGAAGTGAAGAAGAAAAAGTATTCACTTTTTCAAAATAAATAATAAAAAATGACAACTCAAAAATTCCAAAATCAAAACTTGTATTATTAAGCCATTAAGATGTAGTGGGCGTGTGACTTTAAGTGCCGTGGTCGTGGATTCGACTCCATTCGAGAAAATAAATTACTTTCATTTCCCCACTCTTGTAAGACAAATTACGGCGTTAAACGCCACCAATAAGTACACAATATATCAAACTAGACTATGAAAATAGAAAAATATACTATAAATTAAAATAAGGCCACTTTCATACTTAAAATTTACGTTATCCGATACAATATAATTTTCCTCTATTTGAGGAAAATTACGATATTAAAATACTTTATTTTATTAGAAGCTCAAATAAAGCTAACACGCACGTATTCCTTATAACGTACCTATCAAACCGTTAAACTATATTAAAGATTTAATACCTCATACAAAAACTTGGGGACACGCTTAATCCAACACGACACGCTTTATTCACCAATCACCATACAAAAACAGATGAAATTCAAAAGTTCTGACTTCTTTCAAAGCTTTTGCTATACAATTGAAAGCTCGATGGCGATTTAACGCGTGTAATGGCCCTTCAAAATTTTTGCCTAACAATAGGAATCTTGGGATTTTATTGCCTTTTTGAATGTATGGCAAAGTGTTATAAGAAATAGCTAGGTATATTTTATATCTTTCTGCGTAGAGTTCTGCAATATTTTGCATTTTATATATTAGGAGAAATTAAGCGTCGTAATTTACTCAGCTTATTTCCATTTTTTATGTATACATCGTTGTACATTGTAGACACGATATATATACACATGAACTAAATTTTGTGATGTGAAATAAAAATAAGATCTATAATAAAAATCTGTGGCTTTGAGATATTAGATGACTGTTGTGGCTGTCACATGAATATATATATATATATATATATATATATATATATATATATATATATATATATATATATATATATATATATATATATATATATATATATATATAATAAATGTATTAAATTTACCTACATATCTATTGACTAGACTATCTATCTACATAGCTATTGACTAGTTAGCAGATAGAGGAAATAAAAACAAAATGCCTAAATGAAAGCTGAACTCCCAACTGCTCCAGCTGCGCCACTGCACTACGAGACCCCAATCACCAGAAAATAAAACAGCATTTATCTCTTTATATATGTACAAACAGGTATATCACAGTTCTATTATTATTTCGTGTCTTATAATGTGCATGGTATAATAAATCACAATATGGTTATTGATCTAACCTCAGCAGGATACTTTAGTACTATAAATAGTATCCATCTTATAATATTAGAATTAATTTGGACCCAATAATTTCGTAGCGGCCATATTTTAAATGAAACTAATTAAATATAAATTTTTTTCCATTTCAGATACTCGCTTTATCGAGTAATGTCAAAATATGTCGTCCTTCGTTTTCCCCTATACGGGGTAATAGTGTTGAGTGGCGGAAGTCAGTCTCGCGCTTTGTCTTCAAGAGAGCGGAAATTAATGTAATTCGTTCCCCGATTGAGGTTTGAACCACCACAATGTCTTTATTATATAATTTTAAATGTATATATATATATATATATATATATATATATATATATATATATATATATATATATATATATATATATATATATATATATATATATATATATATATATATATATACATGTTGGCTGGAAGAGATCTGTTATAGAGATAAGCCCAACATTATCCTAGCTAATGCAGAAAAGAACATTACATTATAAAATACACAAGCATAATTCAGTTTATTAAGTGAATTATCGTATAGCTCTAGCAAGCGAAGCCGCGGGCGAGAGCTAGTAGTAAAAATATATTTGATATAAATTCAATTAAACACTTCTATGTTCTCTCAATCACACCCTAAAAATCTGGACACTTGTTAGTTTTCAAGACATCCTACTTCTATCTCGCTCTGTTTTATATTGAGAAATGCACGTGCGAAAGGGACAGATGCTATCAAATGCGGTGTTTGCGCTTTGTAATCTAATACTCGTGTGTGGGCTACTAGTTATAGTGATGCTCCTTATGTTATATCGATAAAATTAATGATCATACTTCAGTTTATATTTTATTTTTTAGTTTCGCAATTATAAAACACATATTATTAATTTATTACAAATAAATAATAAATAAATATTTTATAAACGTGTATGTATGTATGTATTTTATAAATAGTTATTTTTTTAATGGCATAATTATTATTAATGACATAATTATTAATTAATAATGACTAATATATAAAAGTGATATTTAAAGTACTCTAGGCAACAAAAATATAGGCTCCAAGTATATGCAATATCGTTGTACAAAAATAACTATTTCTAAATTTAAAAAAAATAAAGCAATAGGGACAATCTGGAATATATAGATTTTATCACTCAAATAATATTATATTTAACATTTATTTATTATTTATTAAAAATATATCCAGATATTTCGTCAGATATGAACTCCCTACAACATCCATGTCATGACATGAATAGCTAGCACTATAGCTATAAAACTTGTAACCCTTACATAAAACGTCGGTTCATCTAAAGGCATAATATAATAATGTAAACGCGCTCAGATGGCGGCGACTACATGGCATCGTTTTTAATTAGCTTAATGAATGTGCGGTACACGCGAGAGAAGTGTCATCACTATCTTAAAGTATAAATCTAAGTACATAATGTATTCAATGGTTTTATAGTTTGGTTATTCTATAGAAAAGCAATTTTGTGATCTTTATTTATACAATATACTAAATTTTTTTGATGAAATATAATAAGTGTTAGATATGTAGATAAAATATGTAGATAAAAAGTACTAACGTACATAATACTATAGTGTTAAACAAACATACGTATGTATATCATATATTGTTAAAAGCAATCAGGATATTGAAATATATATATATATATATATATATATATATATATATATATATATATATATATATATATATATATATATATATATATATATATATGTAATGGAATAATATGAAAAATACTATTATTAAATATAAAAATATACTTTTAATAATCACAAGCCAAGAATAGACAAAATATGACATATTAGCATATATGATAAGAATGTAATGCTCAAAATTTGTCGAAGTTTCGATTTTAGTTGAAAAAGTGTGAATGAAGCCTTTTTTTATTATAGTAATTTCTATCATATTATCTTTTCCAGTTCTTTTTTTTTAAAGATGCAAAAGTAATGCAATTTTATGAAAGTTCAAGAGGAGTCAATAAAAACAATAATTTACTATACAATTGACATATTTGACAAAGTGTTTAAATTTGAAACTTTTATATTTTAACTCTCACAATCATATTTGCAACAAAAAATCCTTGATACACATTAAAAAAAATCACTTAACGGTGTATATTTTATAGAGACACTTCAAATACGAGCTTTTAAATTATTCTTTAGACATAATTTATGAATATAGAGCTTAAAGCGTTTATTTTATTTTAAAAAAAGGATTTGTTTAGTTTTGCTTACTCTACAAGTATTTTTAAATATACCTACTTATTTTTTATCCGTCTGTACAAAGGATAAACTCTTAATAATATCTACAGAAAGATTTATTATAACAAATATCTGTGCTTTATTGAAACCTAGAAGAAGTCTAAAGATCCTTGCATGACATGACTAAACATGCGTTTCTTTTTCAGTTTATCGCTTTTTCCTGCAAGTAATAATCCAGATAAACCCTAATATACTAAGATAGAATCGGTAGAACCCTATTTCTCTACATGTTTTTGTACTACAGCCGGGAAATCGTAATAATTTTTAATATCACTATCTCCCTTAGGAATCGACCACAAAATCATCGTGTTAATATATAGATGCCTAACGTATACATATAGACCTATGCCCTATAATTTTATTTTTTTACTAGAAAAAATATGCACTCATATGTAATTGATTCAATGACCCCTCAACAACCCTGTGCTTCTATATTAAATAAGGAAAGAGGATTTGGAAAACTTTAATAAGCGCTATCATCAATTATGTTGTGGAAGTAGTTCATTTAGATAATTAAAATGGCACTTCAGACACCCCTCACTGTTCCAACTAGCACGATGAGATGCGGGTATTGTAATAAATATATAATTAATTCAATTTAAAATGTATTAATATAATATTAGTAAGATTAAGTAACAAACTTTAAAATATTTTTTCTGTTCTATACACGCGATAGGTACGAGTTTTTAATTTTTTATAGCTTCACGCTGTATCGTGCACATGAGCCGCAGGAGCCTTTTTTGAAAAATCATGGATGTAGAGGTTCATTTAATTATTAAAAAAGGTTCGATAGTAAATAAAAAAGAATTTTACTTACATGACTCCTCAATAAGCACTTCTTGTTGACTTTTTACACAGCACATCACTAAACAAAGAATTAATTTCAATATGAAACCCAATCTAAACAACATATTGGCACTCAAATTTTACATACACACATCACTAAAATGCACTGATTTAATAATAAATAATAATTTAAATGAATTTATCGATAGCTTTATGCATCACTAGATCAAACAATAATATATATCCATATTGCAACACTAAATTTTGTACACCGATGTCAAAATCTGAAACAAAATTAATATATTATTAGTATATAATGGACATTTTCTTCGTACTATTTGATAATAATAAAATACATAGATTTTTTTAAATTATTATTACAAAACAATTATTTATTAAGGATTAATTTAGTTATAACATTATTTAAAGTAGTCATAACATTGACGTATATCATACACATACATACATACACACACATAATTTGGTTACTAACAGCAATAAGTTCCATTTTACATGAGCTTACTTACGTACCGTAACGAGGTGTTATGTTTTTATATTGACAAGTTTACTTTAGGAAACTTATTGATAAGACACTCTGTTCTTAAATTTTTCGAGATGTGTAAGTGACTTACTAGACTGAGGAAGTGGATTTTTTTTAATATAATTTGAAAGTATTTGTAGCCTATGGGTTCATAGCGTGCGTAGCGTAGCGTAGCCACAATGAGTGAGGTGGGTCCATAGCATAACTTTACGCTGCGCTTTATCTACCAAATCTATATATATCTAATATCTATCCATATAATACAAATGTAACTGATTGCTCTCTGTACATGGGACATATATGAAGAAAATATATATTAGGGGCATTTATAATAGTGATAGAATCGAATAACGATTTAAAAAAATATCTGTCTGTCTGTGTTTGTGCACGCTAATCTCAGGAGTAGCTTAACCGACTTAAATACAATTTACTCAATTGTATTAAGGTAAGCGTCCCTTAACATTAAGTGTTTATTTTATTCCAATCGGCGTATGAATAAAAAAGTTATTATTAAAAATAAATTATGTACGAAAAGACTATAAGACAAGACATAATTTTACCAAGTTATGTTTTTTTACTCAAACACAGCTAGTGGTATAAATATAATAGTTGTCTTAATTCCAAACTGACTCGCAACCACCACATATACAATAAAATCATATACAATTTAATTATATATTGTTAGTGACATATATTGGTAGTATTAAATATTTTTTTAGTAAAGTAAATGGCATTGTTTTCTCATAAATTGTCATATTGAAAAAATAGCTCATATGTATAAGCTATATTACTGTAAAAGTTTCATCTAAATAAGTTCAGTAGTTCTTGGGGACGGAAACAAACATGCATCCTCACAGACTTTCACATATAAATGTGAAAGTCTGTGAGGATTACTAGGATATCTAACACATTTAAAAATACAAGAAAATTTAATTTTAACGTGAGTTTATGTTGACATCAAGTAAGTTTAAGCCCACGGTGGGTAGTACCACCCATTTCGACCACCCACTCTATATATGTTACAGATTAAGTCGCTATATCGAACACATAAATGTCAAACCTACACTTAAATTCATTACTAACAATATACTTGCTGTCGTATAATTTACATTTACAAGTTTATTAGAGCATTGGAGAGTTAAGCCTATATTGGTCACGGGTTAATAAAGTACTGAAGAAACAATTTTTTGGTGGCCTTTCGATTTTTTGCCCTAATAATAGCTTCAAGCTATTTCCCTGATAAAGCAGTGTAGATAGAGGGAACATAGTGTTAAGACACTCCGTTCCTCACTTTCCGCCCAATGCTAAGACACACGCGCTTTGCCTAGTTACAATGCTCCCATTATTTTTTGCCCTAACATTCTTGTTTAATCAGGAAAGCTTTTGTTACCAACATTAGCAGGTTCGAATTTCATACTTTCCATATTAAAAGTAAACCAATCGAAAATTTTATTCAGTTGGATCCAGATTCAATAAGAATTTGGGTGCTGGCATACAACTATAGTGTTAAAATATGAACATTATAGTAAAGAATAAAGTAGTAATTTATTAACTTATTGCTCACAAAAATCATACCGTTTTCTTTTTTAATTTTACGATGTTTAAAAGAATATAATAAAAAATAAATCAAAATAATTATTTCCCCCAGTGGGTACCAAACCTATCCGACCAACCTACCTATCTATCAGGTTACGAGCTTCAAAAAGCTTCAAATTGTATAAGCTTTATGGCTTGTATATCATGTAAAATTTATTCCTCTAAAGCAGTCTTATTTATGAAATATGGATATAACTTGATATATTTCACAGCATTATTCACTTAAAATATTCTCTATATGGCACTCTAGCATGAGATTCCGTTCAGAATAGCGCAGTGATAAATAGCGAGCTTCCATTTATTTCCGGTAATATGAATTAGAAATCAGTTACAAATTATCTTTAAAATGCCATCGTAGTGCGTGAAGTGTTTCACACACGATTTGGTCAATAAGTAGATATCCCTTATCTCATCACTAGATTGTCTATGAAGCTGAAGATGTCTTCCCTTAATGGGAAAAGAATTACAAATCAAATATAATATTGCTTTTTTTTTTTTACTACAGTCTTTCAATAATTGCCATTACAAATTGCTCTCATAAATTTATTTAATCATTTTTTTTTTTGTAAATTTCAGTAGTAAATGCTCCACAATTCAGTCCTCGAATTCAGGTAACATTCGTATTTTATGTGGCTTTTAATTATTTAAATTGCTTGTAACTTATTTATTCCTTTAGTAATGGACATATTTATAGATTTAATTGTTGTAGCATTTACCGTATTTACCTTTTACCTACATATGTTACAAAAAAAAATACACACCGCATAACGCATACAGCGTGTTTTTTTTAAGTAGGCAGAGGGAACCAAGTAGTGTCAAGACACTCAGTTCCCCACTTCTCTATTTTATAGACTTGACTTTTTTAGTCCCAAAGTCAAATCTATTTTCAATTTTCCATCCGAATTGTAGACATTGCGTGCTTAGTGATTAAACTCTCGCCTTTAATTTTTTTAAGGGCGTAAAAATAAAAAAAAATCGATACCTCAACACATAGAAACAAAATAAAAGAACAAGATATCGAGAAATTATAATAAGATATGAATTTATACTATTATAACCCGTATATTACACCGAAGGCGAAGTTTCGAAGGCGCATCAACGTTCTCACGTTAGCTCCTTGTTTGTTTGATTACAGTTATTAAACTATTTAAAGCCCCTGGCAGTTCTCGGCACGAAGTTATTACGGACATTCCGATGTTTTATTTTTATATTTGTATTTTTTTTTTGTCGACTTAAGAGATGTAATACTATATATCTTTACATAGCAAAATAAAATCACTTACCATTTATATAGACTCAGTTATCTGAAACGGATTATTACACAACGGATTTTAATGCGGTTTTCACTAATAGACAGATTGATTCAATACAAAAGCTAATTTTTATAATATATTATATATCTTCATATCATTCTAAAAAAGAAAATAAAGGTAGGTTCATTTACAAATATATCTTTTTTTTTTTAAATAGAAGAAAGATATTGTATATACGAGTAAACGTTTTGTATCAAATTGTTTGAATTTTAGCTTGACACTTGTTTATCGTTTTATTTTACATTAGAACGCATATAAGCTTTAGAAATAGCAACAAGCTTTATATTCTCGATTGAAAATCATAATTGTTATAATATTATCAATTATTTAACATCCGATTATTCAAATAAAAATAGGTTTAAATGTATGCCTACTCTATGGAATTTAAATGTCTATGCTTAAACTAGTAAACCTAGGATAAACGTTGTATATATATATATATATATATATATATATATATATATATATATATATATATATATATATATATATATATATATATATATATATATATATATATATATATATATATATATATATATATATATATATATAGATAAATTTATGAAAAAGAAAATTCTGAGCAAAGAATGAAACTGAAAGGCTTTATTCCAGTAATGATTAATATGAAGCCTGTAATGAAGCTAGTGATGGATTTTTCCACATTTTTAAATAAATAATGACTATATAATAAATAATACTATTTAATAATTTTATTTAAATATATATAATTTTTTTTATTTAAATTATGAAAATAATTTTAATACAAAAAAAAAAAAACATTACTTTATTTTTCAAAAAGTCAAACTAAACCAAAAGAATTTATTCAACTCTCACTCCATATTGGAAAGATAATTTTATAGTCTTGTAAAATGTATTCAGATGCTTAAATTACTGGGTTGGAGATGAGAAGATTTAATTTGCATGCTACAGCCAGTATAATGATAGGTTGAGAGCTGTTAAATGTTCAAAGGCGGTAGTAGGTTCTAGCCTTGTTAAGGGCTCTGTTTACTTAACGATTGTATTACGGGTAAAATAAAATGCATTTGAGGTGCATTGAATGTGATGAACATATAAAAATCTCTGTTGAATTTCTTTAGATTCGAAGTTTATCTTGATATATGCTTAATAGAAAGTTATTTTTAACTTCTCACGTTTCCTCGTTCCCCAGTTCCCGCCTTATCGAGGCATTGCGTGTTGAGTGGCGGAGCTCAACGCCGTGCTTTTGCCTTCTTACCAGAGCAAAGAAAATGGAAATAATTCATTCTCTCCGAGTAGGAATCGAACACATACAATGTCACGTAAACGCTGTGCCTCTGCGCCATGACGGTCCTCCTTTTTTAGATGTTATTAATAACAATATATTAATATATATTTTAAACCGAATTTTAAAAAGGAGGAGGTTCTATGTTCGATACCTAGGTATATTTTTTTATATGTACATTATTTTTTATGTTTATTTTATATGCTACACAACCACCACAGCATCTTCATATCCGTGACGTGAAGCTCCTGAGTGTGCCGACATAGTGTTAGCCAACATTCGCTGCCGTATAAAAGAACTGGTCGGATCATGCTCTTGTAAATCAGCCCCTTGAGTTTGGGCGGTATTCTGCGATCGCAGACTACACCAGTGATGTCCTGCCATTTGGCCCAAGCAGCGGTAACCCGGGCGTGGACATAGTAGTCGATGCCTCCGGACTCATATGCATAATGGATCCAAGGTACCTGAACTTCTCCGATTTAACGGTTGGCTCAGGTCCGATGTGGACTGTGCTCGAGTCGGGGTTACCACAAGCTATGTACTTTGACACATTCAGAGGGTACTCGTACGTATTCATACCTTGGTGAACCAAAAGGAAGGAAGGGGAAGGGTTTGGTATCGCCATCAGCGGTCCTAACTATAGAAACAGAGTCGTACATGTCCCTGATAATAGCAATATAGGATTCAGGGATCCCTTTGAATCGCAGTGCCCACCAGATACACTGACGTGGCACACAGCAAAGGCCTTCTGCAGGTCTAAGAATGCCATGCAGAGCTCTCCTCTTTTCCCCGTATGCCTCCATTAAAGTTCTGAGGGAAAAAATGGCGCCCATAGTGCCTGATCCTAGCTGAAATCTATATTAACACTCAGATACATGTTATGTTCTTATATGCCTTTATAGGCAAGTATAATATTTGTAATTTCAAGTACTTGGCACGACTTGATGATACGTCACAATCTTGCCATATATTTTTCTTGGCGCAGTATCAACACATTGTTACCAAGAAGCCGTGAATCTTAAGTATTGTAAGTAAAAAATTTATATTATGAAGAATCAGGTCAAAGTTATTTATAATTTTCTCTACTATTCCTACAAAAATTAGTGAAAATTAGTGAAAGGTGAGTTGAAACTTAACGTAATATTTTCAGACGAGAATCCTATTTTATTTAAAGTCAAGACCTAACCTATACTAATAGTTTTAAGCCAAATATTTTTATTTTATTAAAAACAATTAATCCATGTATAGATGCAGACTATAGACTAACATTTAGTTCATTTGTCTTGTCTCTACCATAAAAGAAAAAAAACTAACATCACGTTAACAGCAACCTAAGGCAGTTATAATGTATCATTTGACATATATAAATCTTATATATTTTAATTTGACAACATGGGCAAAGTCGCACGTAAAAGCTAATTCCTTCTTCTCACTCGTCTCGCTCTTGACAGAACACCACATTCAGGTAACTTTATCAGAATAAATTTTGAAATTCAGTGATTATTTAAATTTGTCCTTGTTAAATATACATGAAAATATTTAAAAACATATATGCATATTATAATAATATATGCATATTATAACATATGAAAATGAGTGTTTTTCGTTCTTATGAAAGTAAAAGTAAATAAGGTTAATTAAGTTTCAAAACAAGATGAAGATACAACGATTTAGTTTTCAATTACATCATGTAATCCTTAGACAGTCCGGTCTTAAGATAGATGTTTCAAGAACTCGTGTAATCCCACTGTGGCTCAAGCCTACCTGACCTATGAAGCTTACAATCCCTTTGTATAAGATCTAATCCTTATTTACACAGTAGTTTAAGAAGTATATGGAAAGAAATGGATATAATTGACCTGGAAATGTTGATGTTTGTAGATTCATAATTTGACTATGAGACCAGAAACTACTGTCGTGTTCTCGTAAGACAACACCCGGCGTTGAGTTCCGCCATTGAACACACAATGGCTGAAAGTGGAGAAACAGATTGTTATGATCACTCAAAGAAACATAAAAATTAAAAAAATAAACGCAGCAGGGTTTGTACCCGCGCCTCATGCAAACCGTCCAAGCGCTCTGACCTCCACCACCACCACCAAGCCACGCGTTCTTCCTCACTCTGCTTTGAAATTTTGGTATGCTTAATCATCTCTGTAGGGATATTTTTACAAATTTCGTCTACCCAAAGATTATTGCAAAGAACAATCATTTGGCAAGTGAGAATGTTATTTTTAATAAATATTTTAGAGATTTTTAAAGTATTACTCCACACTAATGATACAAAAAATACTCTATATATATATATATATATATATATATATATATATATATATATATATATATATATATATATATATATATATATATATATATATATATATAAAAATATATATATATATATATATATATATATATATATATATATATATATATATATATATATATATATATATATTATTTAGAATAAAAAGTACTAATAACGTAACAAAAAGACCTTTTAATTCAAAGGTCATGAGAAATGTCACGTGATAAGAAACTTTGGTCTGCTTACAGGTATTATTGTTTCAAATTCTAGTACTATGAAGTCGTAGGGACGTAGTGATAAAAAAAAATAATTGTGAGCGACGATTCTGGGTTCAATATTGTCTTGAAAGTGTAAATTATTTTTATTTCCTCGCCCTCGTAAAATAACAAAGCACGTTTTGAAGCAATTTCTCGAAGTGAGGAAGGGAGTGTCTTCCTTCTCTCATCCTATATGATACATCATTGAGGCATTTAGAACATGTTATGGCATTCCCAACTTTTGGTATATAATATACATACACTAGTTCCTTAAGTTCATTTATCATACTCATTTTATGATATATAAAAATAATATAATATATTTGAAAAAATAATGAAAATCATAATAAAATATTACAATCTCGAAGCTACATTATATAGTAAGTTACATTTGGGCCTATCTTCAAAGCCGAAGGCAAGATCCTAAACAAATTTATATTGGACCTTGAGCTATTTCCGAAATGTCGCTTTAATCATACATATTTGAAGGGTTACGATGAAAATTATAGAGAAGTTGAAATAGTAATCGAAAATTACATATGTTATTACCGAATAACTACGTATGTCGAAGGCGGCTCTAGTAGAATAATTGGGTTAGGTAAAGAGCTCGCCTCAGACAAAGGAGGCGAGCTTTAATGTGTATTTTAAGAGGGTCCCTTAAATCTAATATTGGATCGCAGGATACTGTTTCTTTTTTCTCTGCAATGCATCATACATCAAGGCCCCGATTGAATCTATGGCGAGAAGTTTCTTCTGTATAAAATCTTGCTGTAAGTCCTATATTGTATACAAGAATAAGTTAATTAAACCAAAGTAATTAAATTTTAATCTATGGCTGAAAGCTGGAATCCCAATTTGTGAATTATATTTATGTAATACGTATTATTTACGTATTTATGTATTGGGATTTTCTTGATCTGGTTAAACAAAATTGTTAGTAGTAAGGCCATTAAAACGAAGGGTATTGCCACTTGACTCTATGTGGCTTTATGTTATGTATGTATGTATGTATGTATGTATATATATATATATATATATATATATATATATATATATATATATATATATATATATATATTACTGCCACTTGACTCTATGTGGCTTTATGTTATGTATGTATGTATGTATGTATGTATATATATATTATATATATATATATATATATATATATATATATATATATATATATATATATATATATATATATATATATATATATATATATATATATATATATATATATATATATATATATATATATATATATATATATATATATATATATATATATATATATATATATATATATATATATATATATATATATATATATATATATATATACAACTACAATAATATTTCTAACATAACATATACTTTTGTATGTATATATTTTAAGCTTTACGTAGTGAAGCTTTCGATATAACAGAGGACTTGTCAGCGTCTTAACAGGAAGCTTTTACGGTATTCAGAAAGTTTTAATGAACTTCAACCTACTTGGCATGTTTTACATTAATCTTGTGCGCATGTCCAAGTCGATATAAACTTGAATATATCGTTGCTATTAAACAATTAATTATGTATTGTATTACTAAATAACTAAAGAAATTATACGCTTCATAATTGCTAGCATAATTGTAGTATAATTCTCTATAAAGTTTGGTTTGTATTTTTTGTTAAGATTTTCTTTCTAATTGATTGATTTATAATGTATGTAGCTACGAGTTTGATGTAGCTATATATGTTTAGGTTATTTATTAAACTGTTTTACAGAAGTAACAGATTTCAATCTTCAATTCTTTAATAAAACATCTTAGATCTTATGTTAATTCCGCTTTATGCTCGGACGATATCAGTAAGTGCATAATTATTGTACATAATAAAATAATTAAAAATATATAATTCAGTTAGGTATCTCTCGTAAAAATAGAATAGTCTTAGATGACAAAGACTATAAAAGCAATGAAATTATGTCAATCGGGGTTGCCCACCTGGTGTCGCTGTCAAGACCATATGCGGTCAACAGCATAAAGTCATTTCGAAAAAAAAAAGTATCGAGGCTGTTCCAATACGTACCGTTGCCTACATGCGGCTACGGTACGTATTGGAAGGGAACTACTCTGCTTATTAAGTGATTTATGTCATTTAGTGCAATTACGTAGAATGTATGTCCAAATACGCTCGAAACATATGCTCTACATATGTGTGTTTTGATATTTTTCTTTAAAGAAAACTCTAACTATTTCTGATTTCTAACACTTAATTATTTTCTTAAATAAAAAAGAAATAATAAAAGTAAAAATAATATATTACTAATATTAAGCAAAGCTCAACGTTGAGCTTCGCCACTAAACTATCACTCGAATTTGTACAGGAAGACTCTCTCTATTTACACGTTTATACGTGGGATGAAACGTAAATCTAAGTAAAATGTTTGTAGCTACTTACAGCTTACTGTAACTATAGCTTTTAACGTGATCGATAGACGCTAGCGAGCTTGATACATACATGACAAATTGAGCTGTTACGCCCACTACTTAAAAGAAATGTATGATATTAAATCAGTATTTTTAGCTTATCATGGTTTTCCAACGAGTAAGTAAGAATAGCCTGTATACATAATGAAATATTATGATGAGGATTTTTTTTTAAATTATTATATGAGATTTTATTCAAATATATTGAATAATGTCGTTAAATATACATCTATAAAGATATGCTTTATAGATGTATATAGGGTCATTATTACACTAATATATAGTAATGTTATCAAAAAATAAATTCAATTCAATTCAATTCAATTCAATTCAATTCAATTCACAGCATAAAAAATATTACTTAAAACTTATGTAATTTTCTTTTACAATATATAAGTGATGAGCATACGTGTATTTTTTCACATACAGTATAGGCACAGTGGCTCAGCGTCTGATTGTAAAATCGACGGTTGTAAGTTCGGCTCCCACTAGAAAAAAAAAAGAATTTAAATTTTCCTCGCTTGTTACCAAGATAAGACGTGGCTCTGGGTTTTGCCATTCAACACGCAATGTCTCGAAAGGCAGAAAGCGGGGAACAGACTGTCTTAACACTAGGTTCTAGCTACCTATCCTGCTATATGCGGGAAATAGCGTGAAGCTATTATTATATATATCCATATACCATTGCTTTATAAATATAAATACAAAGCAAATACTTTTCTTAGTATATGTTATAATTAATCAAGAGACATCATTATGAAAACTATATAAATTTAAATTTTTCTATACAATCCATACGTATACCAACTTTGCTTGTTAAAAGTGCACATTATTCTTCCACAACGTGAACTCGCATCCGACATGTCGGACTCTCATTTTAAAACACCACATTATTGTTTGAAAACAATATTTTTAATTAAAACTCATACAGCTTTTAAATTAAGCTGTTATGAAAATATATTTATATTCCGCACTGTTTCCACTTCGACCTCGACCTATAAAACTTTAAGATAGAGCTTAACTCTCATTTTAATAACTTTATAAGTAAAGAAATGTAAAAAAGCTTTAATTAAATGTTTAAAAGTATATTTTTAATTTAATCGAATCACATTGTTGGATAGATTCCTAGACTATTGTGATTTTTTTACTTTTAGAAGCAATGTTTCTATTTTATTTTATTGTATTAATTCTTAGCTGAAATTCGAAACTGTAAGGCGAAGGCGAACCGATGACGTAAAAGATGAAATTTGGCATATAGGTTGCTAAAAGAGTGTAGAAGAGGACCGAGGAGAGGATCATCCTGAAATCTCTCATAAAAAAAATTATAGAGTTAAAGTAAAAAGTTACTGGTTTTAAAACTCCTCGTTTTGAATGACATAGATAAGGTAATTTGACATTGTCTGTCTGTCTGTTTGTTTCATTTGTATTTATAACCATAAATACCATCATATTAAAATAAAGTATCTAGTACTAATAAAGAAATAAATAATATAGTATCTTGTACAAATAAATAAATAAAATTGTACAGACTATAATTTAACGCTTAGAGCTTTCTAGTTGTAGGTATTTATTTAAATAATACTCATTTCCATAATTTCTAGGGAATGCTAAATAGCGTCTTGTATAATAGATTACTCCCTTGCGTCTTTCAATGCTTATCGAGTACCAAATTTACAATAGCCTGTCACTCTAGTAACTATGATTTATCATTGAAATAACGATTTATTACCAGTTTAATATATGGAAAGCTTTTGAATACGAATATAATAATGTCAGAAGCTTTTACTTTATCTTAGTCTTTTTGAAGAAATTAATGTAAGAACGCAACGATTGTGGATTTAAATCCCACTCGGGGGATGAACTTTCTTTCTCTTATAAAAATCGAAAGCATGTTGTTAAGCTCTACCACTTAACGTGAATCGCATTCTTTGGAATTGGACGTAGCTAACTAACTTAATTTTTCGGGCGAATATATATATATATATATATATATATATATATATATATATATATATATATATATATATATATATATATATATATATATATATATATATAAATTAAAATTTTTTCGTTATTTGTAAGTAACCGCTTCCAAATGTCTCATCTCTAAGTAAACGGGAAGTACCCTATAGGTTTTGATTACGCGGCGAATTCATACTAAACGCACTATAAATTAAGCTTACGCTTATTTTGATGGCGTTGACTGCGACGGTAAATTTTTTTCTTGCTAGTATATTAGAAATTAATTTTAAGTAAAAAAAAATGGTCCTGCCAGACGGACAGGGGAACAAAAAGTAATTTTATAAGTATATTTATTCTAAATCTACAAGTGAATCTCTTATTCCGTTTAAAATACAATAAATATATCATATCATACAATTAAGTTCTGTAAACGTCTCACTGCGCCACGCTAGTGTCCATAATAATATTAAAAAAAAAAGTTGAATTAAATTAGTGGGCAGAAAACAATTAAACGGCCTCGATTCTTTTACCAGTGCCCAGCTTTTAATTAAGTTCAGCAGTTTAAAAGTTTAAAAGCTTTATTGAATGTTTTCATTTTATTTCAACTTGCTGAAAGTTTCTTGCTGCATTGTGAAAAGGATGGAAAAACTGTGCTTCTGTGTTAGAATTAATATGAAATTAAATCAAGTTACGGAAAGCGATCTCTAAGAGAGATTAGTGGGCAAACATTATTTTCTCTTCTTTCTTCTCACATGGAGGCACTGAGTGCTGTATAAATGTAATTAATGTGGTGGTTTTCGGCTGCAATAAGATATTACTATGTAGATAATATTGATTTAAATAATTCATTTGTTCCTTTAGTAATAATATATGTAATCGTGTAATATATGTAATCCCTATATTTGGGGTAGTTAATTATTATCATTTCAAAATAAATTCATTCCCTTTAATGTCTGAGCGGAGAACATAAAATCTTGAATTTAGATATTGTGCCTACAAAATAAAAGGTTCAACCGGAAATCGAACCTGCTGCCTCTACACAGAAAATATATCGACACAAAATATCTAACATTCATATAGTATGATAAAAAATTACATAAACGTTTTTCTACAAAGAATAAAAAATAACCGAGGCGATATCGGAAAGTACCTTACGTAACATCCACTTTCAACGCTCCTTGAGTACATTGTCGAACAAATAAATGGTACGACATTACAATAACTCTTATAATATTTTATTTCTTACAATATATTTTTTGTGTGACTGTACATGCGATGGTTACGGGTTCGATTCCCGCTCGGGGGAATGAATTAATTTATATCCTTGCTCTGGGAAGAATGATACGCGATGTCTAAACAATTGGGTGGAAAGTAGAGAATGGAGTGTCATAACACTAGGTCCCCTCCGTTTACCAGTGTCTACTATTAAGTGAGGGGAACAGACTAAAGCATTGTATTTTCTTTAAAAAATTAGGATTTTTTTAAAATACAATATCATTTCTAAAGATTATTATGATAATATTGGTTTTTAGTTATTGATTCTTGAATAGCGGAACTTAGCGCCGCATTTTCACTAGAATTGGCAAAAACAAATAATGTTAATAGAATCACAAACGGGGTTCAAACTTTAGACCATAATGACTCCAAATATAGAAATATCTATATATATAATAAAAATGTAACTGGTCGTGTTATGTTCATGGAAAGTATGATTTAGGGCATATATAAATGCAATAGAACCCAAAACAATAATAATTAATAATAATTTCTGTGCTGTGTGTCTGTGCGCTTGTGCACGTTTATCTCAGGAACGGCTTAACCGATTCAAATATAGTTTTCAGCACTGTATTATGGCAAGCTTCACATAAAGCTTTCAATAAAGATCTTATATAAAATTTACAGGGTCGCTAGTTTAAAACACATTTGTCAAGAACACATCGATGATATATTTATTTCACATGATGATAAACTAACGTCGTAAGTTTCTTCTGCCGTGATACGGGAAACTTGGTATTTATCCTCTCCCTCATATTCTATTTTATATATAAGGTTGTATATAAGATTTTTCCATACGAATATATGCTTTTGTTAGAAAGGATATTGGTAAATTGTATTATAACATATAGTATGTAATGGTGGTATGGTAAATTGTATTATATTATAACATAGATGATATCTTGTTTGTATCTTGTATCTTGTTAAGTGATAAAAAGATGCCACAAATATATATATATATATATATATATATATATATATATATATATATATATATATATATATATATATATATATATATATATATATATATATATATATATATATATATATATATATATATTTATATATATATATATATATATATATATATATATATATATATATATATATATATATATATATATATATATATATATATTCGTCAATAGCATTGAATGTCTGTTACGCGATTACTACGCAACTAATGAATGGATAAAGATTTTTTATTTCTTCAAAAATTTGGTTAGCGCTTTTTGAAAAAATTAACAAAATCTAAAATAATCTATACTTGTATATTGATCATGTATAGTTCAAATTATGTTATAACTTACATAAATTTAAAATATAAAAAAATGTATGCGGAAACTATTACAAAAAATTCTTCATAAAGTAGTGTGGACATTTGTTTAAATGTATTATGCAATAAAATATTTTACTTATAATAACATAAAAGCTTGAAGCATCGTCTTTGACGCAATTTATATGAAAATCGTCGCGTTACCAAAACTCATAGGACAGACAGATCGACAATAAAGTCATCCTACAAGGGTTCTTTTCCTTTTGAGGTACGGACCCAAAAAAAAGTTGTACCTTACTTAACTTATGGTAATATAAGGCACTAATCACATTTAAATCTTCCTTCCAAAACACAATCTATATTAAATTATAACAACAAACAAACGACAGGTGCTACTAAAGGCAAGCCTATACGGACATAACTTAACTGACAAACTTATCGTCAAATAACTTAATACTTATGTATTTATACACTAAGCTGTTATTATCTAAATTAGTTATAGAAGTTAGAATTATTCAATTTCTATATCGATTTAAGATTTAAGTAAGGAAAAAGAACTTTGTGGTAATATATTTCGTTATTTATACTTAAAATTGATACTTATTGCCATAGTAGGGGAACTCAAAGCCGCAATGTGTTTTAGCATGCCAGGGAAAAAATATATGAAACGTAAAGCTAAAAATAAAAAAAATATTTTTGTTTTTAGCTCTTCTTCTTTCTTCAATATGAATTATACTGACTATTATACTGACTACAGGAAAACACAATCGTTGAGGACGTCGATATAGGTTATGATTGTAAGCGCCGGTTGTCGGTTCGATTCCCTCTAGGGGGAATAAAAAATATTCATCAAAAAAACGTTAAGTATCATCACTCATCACGCAATGACACGAAAATTGGGCAAAAGGGAGTGGAGGCAGTTGAGAGAGTCTTTAGTCTAGTTCCACCCTGTTATATGCAAGATATAGCGTGAAGCCAGAAATATGAAAATAATAATAGTTAGGCAAAAATTGTACGTACCAAGTACATAGTATCAAAACATATTGAAATCAAAAACCATTTATTTTACGATATAATATTTAATCACATTTGAGATTAATTAATCTAATAACCTCTCTTTAATTTTATGTAAAAAAAAATTTAAACCTTGAAGCTCTCGAGTTCATTACAATTAATTAATATTTTATAGGTAAGGGGTCTATTTATTTATCAGCTTTAAAATATCGAACACGTACCTGTCAAAGCTATATTCTCTTGGTATATACACAAAGGAGTTTTATTACTGTACAGTATATTTAAAATTAATAATATTTGTTTGTAATAATTAATAATATTGTTGTTTACCTTAGACGTTAGTGTCGGACAAATCGATAAAAAAATTAAAGTTTTGGTCTGACGATGGTATTCCAAGAGCACAGATTACTTCGTTATGGCATATTGTATATACGTGAATACAAGATATATATATATATATATATATATATATATATATATATATATATATATATATATATATATATATATATATATATATATATATATATGATTTACTGCCGTGGTGAAGAACATTTTTCCTGGTGGGATCGACCCGGGGCGGGGATCGACTCGGGGCAGTAAATTATTTTACGTGCGCCAGCTCTAGTTGGCGTCGTTGAATTCCACAATATCGCAAATATTAGACAGATTGTGTAAAACGAAACAAGATTAAACAAGATTATATCGTGTTAAACAAGATTATCTGTGTTATATAAGGAAATGTATAATTTAAAAAATATATATTTGAATACTCTAACGAAGATAAAGGAGTTTCTTTATTCAATTGATATTTACAGACATCCGACAAGAAAAAAAACAATAAAAAAAAATATTTATATATATAAAAACTCATATCGTATGCCAATTTTAATAAAAGTAACAACTAAACAAAACAAGTGTGAAACCTATCACATAGTATAAAGAAAGCTTTGTCTGGGAAACCCACCACGCTGGAACACACGTACTGTTTGCTTTAAACACGGTATATCCTTATCTTATCACAACGCTATTTCCTGGTCTTATCTACCCCAGGGCAAAGGAATTTCTTCCTTAAATCCAAGATCTAATGGTACATATCGCGTAATAGGTGAAATGCATCCGACTTATAATCGCTATGTTTAACTTGTACATTTAAAATGGTTTGAAGCTGTGCTAAGCTTAAGTGGCTTTATTTGCTATGTAGGTGGTCGCTAGTTCGATTTTGTTAAACATTTTATGTACCATTTATTATTTTCTTTACTTAAGTAAATATCAAGTACAACGGTTTTTGCGATGAAATTTTGTTAGTAGTAGTTTTGTAGAAATTTTGTTTGTTAGTAAGTAGCATAAAAAAAGATTAGATTTTTAATCAACGTTAATTTAATATAAGAAAATCAAAATGGAACTTAATCTAACCGATAATGTCTATAATTGGGATGTAAGTAAAGAACGCATCAGGTTTAAATCAAGTTATACCTGCTTACTGCACAAGACACGATTGCTTAGCCATTAATGTATGTTTAGAACCATTACTTATTTAAACTTACACTTACTTACTTTACATATCAAGACTTACTGATAAGCTACTAAGCTGTAGCTTCAACACATCAATATATTACACATTTTAAGTATCTAAGGTAACCGCAACTACAATAGCTTTCTTCGAAAAAAATAGCGTTACAAAAAAAATACCCATTTTCTAATAAATGGACTATCAAATACAAAAAGCTTTTTTATTCTAACCAGCGTCTTCAGCCAAACAAAATCTTCTAATTTATAGTACTACGAGCTTTTTATATATGTAAAGATATAATAAAAATGTAACTGATCGTATATCTTTACATGGAGCATATGAGAAAATCTTTTACTAGCGGCATTTATCCACGTACAGACAGCAAAACATAACTATTTTAAATTTTTTGTCTGTATATTTGTGCAGGCTTATCTCAGAATCTGCTTAAACGATTTAAATACAATTTTCGCTGTAGTAGGCTTCCACACTAAATATTAATTTAGTGTTTGTTTTAAAAAAATCTGTACATAAATTTAAAAAATCTCAAATATATTATTAAATATATACTTTTATTATATTAGAGTAAGTCCGAGGACATCGATCAAGCGGGTGAAGCCGCACACAAACCCAGAGACATATAGCTTTTCTTACTAGCATCGTCTGTAAATGGCATAATAACTCAAATATTACCAACCGATGACATCTGACAAAAGTATACTGAAAATTCGAACCCATTATAAAACTTACCTTCAAAAATGTTACAGCGAAAATTTTCTTCGGCACGCCAATTCACCGTGAACTAGTTTAAAGCGTCTATTAAAGTTGAACGGCGTCAATAGGTTCATTAATTCAGTCTAAAGGAACCTTTGTTCTCCCGTTAACATCTCTATTCACGACCTGATTTATTTATTTCACACCTTTTATTTACGTGAATGTAGGGTTTTAGGTGGAAATGCAAAATACCTGTTTTACAGGAAACCTTGGGAATTTAATTGTTAAACAGAATTGTTCTCCTTTCACAAATTCTCGTAAGGAAAGGAAAGAAAATGATTAAATTAGAAAATAAAATAGAATTAGGTCACTTCACTTTTCATAACTCGACTAAATTTATAACGTATATGCTAGATATCAGAGCTCAAAGCTTTAAGAAGCTTATTACTCTTCTAAGCTTAATACTTAATAACTTTGCTAATGTGAAAGAATTTAAACGTTTGCCTAAACTAGTTACAAGTATTTAAAAAAATCAACGCAAACGCTTAGAATGTTTGGACGAGGTCCAAGAGGCGTGGGTTCTAGTTCCGATAGTACAAAAGTTTTATATATATTTTTGTACTATTTTCTTTATTTAGTACATAAAAAATATTAAAAAATCTTTAAATAATTTAGCTCAACTAACAACTAAGAACTTAAAAATAAGCTCAACGTCCTAATGTAATTAAAATTGTAATTATGTAGTATGCACTATATATTACAGCATTTGGACAGTTTCCAAGAGACGTAGGTTCGAATACCGGTAAAGTAAATTTTTTTTATGTATCATTCAACGAAGTTATGCTTAAACCTTGCTGCTCTTAAATTTCTATTAATTTATCCACTTTCTTTTGACTACCATAAACTTAGATTCCTAAGCCACATAGATTTACAACATCGGGCTCTTTTCCCGTTCACTTTTATATAGCTTCCAGCTAAATAAGGAGAAAAATTTTAATAACGTCTTTAATTATGCTCAGCTTAATTGGACTTCCCGTTTCCCGTAATAGTAATTATTGCTTTTGGAGATTTTTATTTACAAAAATGTATAAATTTTGTTATTCCCTTGGTCATGGCGTCGTAATATAAGATGTACAGTATAATAGGCCACCCGTACAGTTAAAAAAAATGAATTTAATTTGTAATTGAATAGCATGTTTCTTTATCCTCATTAATCTGACCAATATTGGATAAGTACATTTTTTTTAGCTTTACTCTATGTCATATGTCATGTCAAGACATTCTGTTCTTTTTTTCGACCAAATTTGAAATGTTGCATGTTGGATGGTGGAAGCCAATACGACTTTCAACTTTGCAAAAAAATGTTCTAAACGCGGTGTTTAAGAATACAGAACATATTATGTATAATGTGAACTTAAAATCATTATATAAGTAAGGTGTAAAGCTTAAGGTGGAGATCTGTAGAGTTAGAATTTATTGAAAAATGTATGTGTTAAGATGAACCATTCTTCTAAAATTGCAGAATAAGACCGAAAAGACTGTTCATTAAGTTCCGTCTGCCTTCCATCTGAATATCGAGAGACGTAACAATAGTGAAAACATAACAAAAATAAAATATAAAATGCAAATAATAATTTCGACGAAAACTTAGACTATTAGGCTTAGCTAGAGTGTTTCGACAATTTGTAAAGAGTCACGAGTTCGAGTTCCGCTGTTTAACTTTTTATACTAATTTTTAGTTAATATTTAGTTAATTAATATTTGTTAGTTAGTTTAGTTTAGTTTTAGTTAATATGAAGAAGGTAGGTAGGTTTTAGGTAATAGGAAGGAACATGAAGGTTTTGGGTTCAATTCCCACAGGAAGAGAATGAATTATTACCATTTTTCTCGTACTGGCAACAAAAAGGAACGCGGCGTTGAGTTCCGTCACCCAACACGCAACGCCTTGAAAGGCGGAAAGCGGAGAGTGGTAAACTAGTCTTAAAAACTATTAAAATGATATAAATTAACCTAAAAACTACCTATATTTATCTCCAGTACGACAAATATAGAACACCCGCAGTCATATAAAATGCATATATAAACAAATAATGTTCATTGTAACGACGCGACAATAAAATATATCATACGCAATAAACTTTTACAAGTATTGCTCTATAAAACATACAAACAGTGTTTTTTTCTACGACTTCTTAACCAAAAAGTTACGTAATTTCAAATCATTAATGTAAGTTAGTCGGGTGTAATTTAGGGCTAGTACTAACGTAGCGATTGGCCCACATATTTGATGATTAAGAGCATTTGTATAGAAATGTAATATATAATGATTATTTCTATTGTAAAGTAATCTCCTCCTCCTGTAGCGTTCTGGGCTTTTATTTTAATAATAAAGCAATTAGCTCACTTTTAAAATGATAATAATCCATCAAAAACTTGGCAAAAAAATATCTATAATTTGTAGCTGTTGGCTTCGTACTTATATATTAAAAAAATAATTCATTAAATTAGCTTCACGCTGTTTCACGCACATAGCAGGACAGAGGCAGAGGGAACCGTAAGAACCGTAGGAACCTAGACACTCCGTTCACCGCTTTCCGCCGTTTGAGGCATTGCGTGTTGAGCGGCGGAATTCAACGCCGCGCTTTATGCCTTGTTACCAGAGTGAAGAAAATAAAAATCATTCATTCTCCCTGAGTTGGAATCGAACCCACAAACCGTCGCGTTTACAGGCAGAAACTATGCCTCCTCGCCACGATGGACTTATATATTATAAGCAAATATTTCTTATTGTAAGTAATCTTTTGTGTGACATGAGCACGGGCTGCTCAACAGCTGCACCACGACCACTTGTGAACTAACAAAACGCTTTTTTATTCATATTAGATACTTATATCGAGTAAATAATTTGACGATTTTTTAAATATGTATTATTCAATAGTAAAATATATTTTTATATGAAAGTAGTAAAATAAAGTATACATAATATTAATATCTAGTAACAACAAGCCTGTCTCATATCAGAATAAATCTACGACGTCCTTACAAACGCTCCGTTTGTGAGATACCCTTAAGACGGTGTCTGATTTATGATAACACCCGCATACAGTGATTGACGTGTGGCCCATTTCCGTCAGACATAAAGAATTTCCATCATAAACTTCAGATGCGTCAAGCTAAGTGCATGCTTTTAAAAAAAATTGTATGTACATAAGTACAAAGGAAACCACTTAATGAATTGTTTTCCATTTTTTTTTGGATATTTTGTTTTATATCAATCAACCATTAAAATATTCTTTATTCAAATAGGCTATTACAAGCACTTTCGAATCTTAATCGATAAATTAACATAAGTGTCAGTATTGTCAGTCCTACTAGAAGCTACCACCAGCTCGGAGGGCAGTTCTGCTGAGAAGAGCTGGCGAGAAACTCAACAGTTGCTATATCCTACTAGTGGTAGCATATAGCTTTGTTTTTATCATTTTATCCTGTTCTGAAGGCATTTCGAGAAAATACCTCTTAACACTGCCCTACCTCTCTCTACCTACAGGCCAACTGAGTCACTCCAAGCTTTCATCTCCTTTCAGTTTCGGCTGTACATTGTCTGTCAGTCGGTCAGTCAGTCCAAACAGTATCGGAAGAGTTTTATATATTTTTATATATATATATATATATTGTATATATTGTTAAAACATATTTCAAGAACCCCATTAAGGGTTCGTCTACACTACCCGTAATATAATTTTTATCCCCAAATCCAAAAAACCTTATACAAAATATATTTATTTATCTATGCATATTTAGTGATCATGGTGATAGATCATTCTATATTATAGCCACGAAGCCCATCATGGCATAGTTAGTCAGGGTTAGATTGCAAACGCGGTAGTAATAAAGTCGATTCCCTTTCGGGACAATAAATTATTCTCATTTTCCCCTACTACTGAACACGCAATGTCTCGAATTCGGGCGTAATATGGAGAAAAAGTTGTTTCAATAGTTTCCCTTTGTAGTCTGCTATATACAAGACATTGCTATAGACAAGATATTGCTATATACAAGCATGGAGTTGAGATCAAAGAAACCATACGTCATATATATATATATATATATATATATATATATATATATATATATATATATATATATATATATATATATATATATATATATATATATATATATATATATATATATATATATATATATATATATATATATATATATATATATATATATATATGTATATATATATATATATATATATATATATATATATATATATATATATATATATATATCTATATATATATATATAATCGCTATATAGATCGTATATTCTATATATAGTAGCTTTCAAAATGAGCTTCTATGCACAATCATTGTTCATACAACACATATAAGAACTATAAAGAGTAAAAATAACCAATTTGCTAACACAATAAAGCTTTAAAGGATTTTACGTGGATATACATATATGCATAGTAAGTTAAATATTTAAATTACAATAAAAACTTTAATAATTGGTTAAGTTAATTACTTTTGGAGTTAATTAGCTCTGTTACATACGCTATGAGAATTTAACAAAAAGTGATTATGGAACAAAATAAAATTATTAATTTTTAGTTTCACTTACAAGCTAGCTTTTATATGTGGAGTCGCTTGCATGGTTGCATAGAAATACAAATAATTGTGTATGACACAGGACATATACGAAATATCCGAGGATACTCTTGGATTATAAAATAATAGGCAAAGACATTTTTCATACAATTCACGTTTTAATATGGCAGCTAAAAAATCTAATACAAAAAATATAACTTTAACATAGTTTCTTTTATCTATATATACGATTTATCTGTATAAAGTTGTATGTTTCAATATTTGCGAAATATCTATACATATTTACATTTGGCCTCGGCTGGTTCGAGGCCTTGGTGCTCCGTAATAGCCTCGATCTGGCATCACGATTACACCGTCACGCCACGTCTCGCTTAAATAATGTACATCTCGATAAGTTAGTTCTAGTTGAAGTGTTTTAGACAAAAGGTTACAAGAACAAGTAAATTATTAAAAATTTCGATTTAGAAGTGGCTTAGTAGCTAGAATGATTTAACATAGGTTGTGGAGTCGATTTCGGATTAAAGGACTTACTTACTTAGCCAAAACTAACTTATGTAACTAAATATTGTTAGATATTGTAATCAAATTACATATACGGTTTCTTTTTAAACGTGAAAATAAAGTGCTCGGGCTGTATTAAGAGGAAAATTTTATATTTATAATATATCACTCAAAATTTATTGTGAGAATTGTCATGCCACAGAAGCACATCGTCTGTGTGTAAACGCAACGGTTTGTGGGTTCGATTCCCAGTTGGAGAGAATGAATTATTTTCATTTTCTTCGCTCTGGCAATAAGGCAAAGCGCGGCGTTGAGTTCCGCCACTCAACACGCAATGCCTCGTAAGGCGGAAAGTAGGGAACGGAGTGTCTTAACACTAGGTCCCCTCTTTCCACCTACTGTTCCCTCCGCCTGCCCTGCTATGTGCGGTATACAGTGTGAAGCTAAAAAAAAATTATCCGGAAAATATCTTAACACTAGGTCCTCTCTGCCATTTCTTTTTAAACATTTCTCATACATTGCCATTGTACAGGATTTCGTGAAGATAAAGAAAAACAAAACAATTTGTCTTCATTAAATGCGATTTAAATCACAACGCGTAACACAAGATTTATGATTGATAAGTAATATAGTTATAAGTAAGTAGAATTCATTATATACCCCAAATAGATACTGAATGTAGCTTTATTTGTAGGTATTAATTTTTTTTTATATTACGGTAAATACCTAATGATAGGACACTCTATTCTCCGTTCGCCTTTATAACTATTTGTATTAAATATATGAACTATTTGCCACCCTTTTTCCTCTAACCAGAGCCAGGAATTAAACTGATTCATTCCCCTCTATGTGAATCGAACCGACAACCGTCGCGTCTATACTTAAGCATTGTTCTATTATTACGATTCTGTAATAAAATCTCTTGCGGCCTGTAATATATATATATATATATATATATATATATATATATATATATATATATATATATATATATATATATATATATATATATATATATATATATATATATATATATATATATATATATATATATATATATATATATATATATATATATACGTTTAACTTTAAAATTTTAATCAATATCATAATCAGAATCAATATTATATATTTGAAAAGAGAACAACGTGACTCTGATGGTAGCTCTAGTTGGCTATATCAAAAACGAATATAATAAAATATAGGCTATATAGCCTTTATATAGCCTTTCTATTAAGAGGACTATTGAACATAAATAGACTTTTCAATACAACCATTAGTTCCCAGATTTAATTCAACCAAACAAAATATTTTATTGTATAGTGTTAGTATAGATACAGTATCCCGAGTATATAGCAATATAACATAATATATTAATAAGGATAAGAGAAAGTACGGAAATTGGAACCTAACGAAACTCGAACCCGTGACTCTTGGAAACCGCCCAAATTCTTGTCGCCAATTATACCATACGTTCTTATCTAGAATTCTTATCTAGGTTAAAATAATTTTGTGCTTTTACAATTTGGATTTATCTATATTCCTTAACTAGAAACAAGAAACTCCAAGAAAGCAAAGGATGTGAAAATAATTAAGAAAAAAAAGCATTTTTTTTTAACGAAACCCACAAGCAGGATATTGTTCATTATTGGGAAGCGTCACGCTGTTTCATACAAATCAATTTTACGGATGACCGTAACTATGAAAATAAAAAAAAAATATTTAACCAGCGTCTATATATAATTTTTAAACGAAAATCTGTCAAATTTTAATAAGGAACTTCTTAAAAAAGTAACCCTATATATTTAAAATTTATCTACATTATTCTAACTTATATATTTTCTAGAAAAACAATTTATACAGTATTCCTTTCCCAGCTTTGCCCACTGGGCTACCCTAACATTATACATATATACATGGTTTTATATACATGGTTTATTATACGTATATATATATATATATATATATATATATATATATATATATATATATATATATATATATATATATGTATATATACATATACATATATATACTATATGTATAAGACATACATATAGTATATATGTAGTATATGTAGTCTTGAACAACTAAATCAGTAGTGAAAACCACATCAACATCTGATGGTTATTTTATACGATCTAAGCGGATCTAATTGAAAGGAACTTTATAACTTTTCAACTGCGGATAATATTTTATTTTACAATTATCAAAGAGCATCATAATAGAATATATTTAATATATTTTCATAATAATTTCTGAAATTAACTTGCAATAATATCGAATTCAAATTTAAATCCACAGCCTACTGCCAAGCTACTCGTATAATTAAGCATTCTTTATGCTATATCCCGTGAATCATGGCAGGCAAAAACACCTAGCACTTCGTTATCCGCCTTCTATCTGAATTCGAGAGCCGAATATGAAAATAATTCACTACCCTGAATCGGAATTGTATCCACAACCGTACAGTCAAAAGCTGTTCCAAAACACCATAATATACTTATAATTAAAAATTAAAAAAAAATTTTAAGCTATACTGTACGGATAAAATTAAATCCTTTTCAACATGTGAAAATAAAATATTGAAACGTGAAATGTTTGTAAATAATAATATTTCTATGAAAAATATTATTACTTAATTATCTTTATTGAGACACGTGTCGTGGCACAATATACTCCATTACATTATGTTTAAATACAATTTTCAAGACTCAAATACTATATATATCAATAAGCCTACAACTTTACTTCAGTTTACTTTTATAGAGAATTTCGAAAAATAATAGCTTTTTATCCCCAATAGTTTCGGTTGTGCGTTGTGGGTCAGTCAGTTTCATATATGTGGACGTTTTGACAAGATTTTGTCTACTGCTAGGTACGAACAGAATATTACATGTTAAACAAAATATCTCTGAATCAAACTAACGCGCAATATATTTTATTTTCCTTTTTTCTTTCTTCTTGTAAATTGAATTGAAGCGTAAATGTAAATAAAATACAATAATAATAATAATATTCATTGTATAATAATAAGTTTTTTCTTAAGTTTCACGCTGTATCCCGCATACAGCAGGATAGGAAGAAGGAAAGGAGTAGGAATCGAAGCTATGACTATCGCGTTTAGAATCAGACGCTATCCCATTGAGTCACTACGGCTTTTGTAATGCTTCTTTTAAAATTAAAAAAAATATAACAAAACTGTAACTGAGGAAAGTTATTAATACCTAAATTTAACCTTATTTGAGGCCACAGCTATAAATTTAATTTTAAAAAAACAATCTGAACTGGACAATAAAAGCTTATTTTATTTGAAAAAAAGCAAAATTGAAGCAAATCTATTTATTACCTGTAAGCATTTCAAATTTTCAAGTCTCATTAACTTAATACATTAGAGAGATATAAAAGCTTTTATACACTACTTTATACATTAGATGAATAAGAAGAGTGTATATAAAGTAACTATTTTCGTTAAAGCTACTCGTTAAATTCTTTGTCTTTCATTTCAAATGCTCCTTAACTTTTAATTTTGTGATACAAGTTGTATATATTAATCATATCTTTTTTATAATAATTTACATTTGCAATTGTAAAGTTTTAATTTAACTGTATTATTGTTTTATATGTACATATCTATATATGAAGTGGATTTTAGAACTAATCTAGCCTAATAAAAAAATTAAAGCATACTTTTCTATCTCGAAATCGATTTTCGATATCGATAAATCTTTTCCATTTCTTGATTTATAACAAATTTTATTCATACTTTTGATAGTTGAGCATGGTATTATTATATCATTTATATTATTTTCTTAACTTAAATTTTTGCTAGCTATCATCGTCATCTTGGTCAAAATAGAAGTAACTACGATTGTAGGTATATGGAAAAGGTTTATTGGACAATTTTTTTTTAAATTTGAACCAGCTTTATAATTTTGACATTTAAATCAAACACCTAATGCGGTCTATACATATATTTATGTAAATCAAATGTTACGTATCAAAAAGTGTCAAAAGTATTTTTTTTTATTTATATATATTTTAACTATAATAGTACGTTAATTATATTAATAGTCAACTAAAGTATTCCGCCGTCGCATCGTTTATTTTTGTTAGACTGTACTATAATGATAATTTTACGTGTAGACCAATTGGTAAATACAATATATATTTAACATTTGAGTATGTATTTTACGAAATACAAAATCATATTTATCAAATTTTACTAAACTTTAAATTACATAGGAAATTTCTCTTTCTAATATAAAAATTGAAAAATTATTGTAGATATTAAAACTTGTAAACGTTATAATGAAGTCATTTATTATTTTCAAATATATTCCTTTTTTTATTTTTATTAAATCGTCCTCTTTCCGAAAATTTAGACTTTAGAGTCTATATATCTATATAGCTAAAATTTATTGAAAAAATTATAGTAATTAATTAATTTTTATATGAAATAATTTTATTAAAAAAATATATTACTAAAATTTCTCAAAATAATATTTCTTACAATGAAGGTTCAACGTTTTTACACATATAGTGTACTTACATCGCTTAAACGTATGACATCCACATTTTTTTAACTATATTTTAAAAGCAAATGAATTATTAAATACTAATTTATAACCAATTAGAGAAGCTTCTGTATCCAAGCTTTTAACTACCTATTAAAAAAATCTACCTAAAAAAACCATTAAGCCCAAAATTTCATACTAAAAATCTTATAAAAATTACCTTTATGTTTAGAAACAAAATCACAAATCACAACAAACACAGCACAAGCACGAACACGCAACGTAATCTCATGTGCCAAGCTTTCTCGAGCTTTACACGTCCTTCCCTTTGAGGCGCCGACATTCGACTAACGCTGCTCTCCTTCCCACTAGCCTCACCCCCGATATCCCTGGCCTAAATGATAGTTTTATCCTTATCTTATTTTTAAGGAATTCTAAACGGATAGTATTTACAACAAAATAATGATTATAAATATAAAAACATGTATTTTTAATATATTATAATATAAGTTATTATATATCTAGACTATTGTGGGATACTACAATTGTAACTGAAAGAAATGACAATATTAAAATTATTTTCATTTTCTCTGTAAATCAGGGCGTTAGGATCTGGGGATTTCGAAATTGAGTGAAACGTGCAAAACGGAGAGATTTCATATATTCGTAGTTTAATTTTTTATGATGAATCCCATGACGCGTACCCTCTTAGGGTAAGCAGGGTGAACCTATAGTATTAAAACACTACAGCTTCTTTAACGGCGGTCAACGCCGCGTTTGACCTGTTTATTAGACATTCATCCCCAACTGGAAATAGAACCCACACCCGTAGTAATGAATAGAATAAAATGGTAGCCTCATATTATATTTTCTGCATACAGGATAGGTAAAGCGAACCTAGTGTTAGCTCCGTTTTCTCTTTATCATAATTATATTTATATTCTTAATTAGAATATATTAAAGTATTAATTTATTAAAAAATGATTTCTTTAAGGAACATTTATATAACTTTCAATTTGAAATATTTTTCCTTCCTTTGCCAAGCAATTAGTAATTAGTAATAGTAGTAATAAATGATGTAGTTTTTTCGATTTGTATTAATCAAACAGTATTTTATAGCAATAACCTTAAAAAAATCATCTAATTCTGAAAATAATATTTTGACGGTGTTAATATATAGTATCAAAATGTAGTCAAAACTCACGTCAGAAATGCGAGGAATGTAATAATTGTAAAATTATATATCAAAAGGGAAAGTGTTTATTAACTGGATCGCTGGATCTTTACAGTAGAAGTGCGATAGTAACTTCTAACACTATATCAATTGTCATAACTGTTTGTTAAAGCCAATTGTTTTTTGGTAATTTTTTAGCTTCACACCTTCAACCTAGTCTTTCGAGATATTGTGAGTTGAGTCGCGGAGCTCAACGTCGCGCTTTATCTAGCTGTGCGAGAAAGAAAATAATACATTAATTCCCTCAAGAAGGAATGGAACCTATAACAAACGTGTTTATACTTAGATGTTGTCCCACTGCACCACGTAGGCCTTAGTTATTGCATTATTATTTATTATTGTATTTAATTGTCATAGGTAAGTAATAACAATTTTATTCTTTACCAAAAAGAGATACGTAAGGGAGACCAAGACACTCCGTTTCCTACTTTCTGTAAGTCTGATTAGATTTTTTTTTTAAATATTTACGTATACATATTTGTTAGTTATTGTGAAATTATTTATAAAAATACATTCCTCTAACTTTTTTTTTAATATAAAAATATAGTTTTACGTATGTGTAAACACTAAAAACGATTACTTTCTCTTGCTTGGTTGCTTACTTTTCTATTGATGTTATTTTTTATTTGATTGAGGATATTTTTATATACGAGTATGCTATATAGCATACTCTGCTAGCTTCTGCTGCTGCAAGGCAGGCGGAACCTCCGTTCTTGTTAGAACACTCCGTTCTCCGCTTTCCGCCTTTCTTTCAATGCATTTTATGTACAATAGCAGACTTAACGCTGCGCTTTGTTTTGTTACTAGAGCGAAAACAGATTTAATTATTATGACCATAATTGTATACGAGGAACGGAGTGTCTTAACACTAGGTTCCTACGGTTCCCTCTGCCTACCCTGCCATGTGCGAGATACAGCGTGAAGCTAATTATTTAAGTTAATTGTAAAGTAAAACTTTATTTGTTAAATACAACTGTCACTTGCTACATTGTTTATTTTATTCATTCATATAAAAAGGATTGAATTATTTAAACTCAAGAGTTCTTATTAGAGTGCTGTACTAACTATCGCATGAGAATAAATCAATTTATATTAGTTTGTATTTACATTATGAAAAATGTTTTTATGGTTTTTAAAGTGTTACTCCACACTAAGGACAGAAAAAATGCTTAAAGAAAGCATATAAAATTTTTGGACGGTTTCCAAGAGGCGTGGGTTCGAATCCCGCTGCGTTCAAAGTTTTTTATATGTTTTATTTAAGTATTATGAAAAATGGCCTCCCAACATCGAAACATATACCTAGCTAATTGTATTGCTATAGCGAAACCTCTCTCAGTATATAATCCTGTTAACAATAACATTTAGACTGTGATTTGTGGCTGGGTGCTTGTAATGGATGCCTTTAATGGCTATACTAAAGCCATTGTCTGAATTCATTTGATTAGATAGCTTCTATTCATTATACTTATATTCAGTGTAGGCTTGAAATTGAGAGGCAAGTATTATTAGTTTTGTTACTTTCATCTAATTAAAAGGGTGTCTGACTAAATGCGACGGTTGCAGGTTCGATTCCCATTCGAGGAGAACTCATTGTTTTCGCTCTTGTAATAAGATAATAAGCGCAGCGTTAAGTTCCGCCAATCAACATGTAATGTCTCGAAAGGTGGTAAACGGAGTGTCTTAACACCAAGTTATCTCTATCTTCACTTAAAACAGTGAAATTAGATGACTTTTTATATTATCTGTTTATTTTTTAATGTTTGATGAATTTAATTCATATAAGAATAGTGAAACTGATATAAGCTAGTAATAATCTTATTATACTGGTACGAAGAAGAGAAGTAACTCTTTGTAAATGTAGGCTTAAGAATTAATAGTACGTAGCTTAGCCATACATACCTTATAGTACGTAAATGCAAATTATATGTTTATGTTAATTGGTTTATTTCATTCAGTTTCATATTGTATTACATATATAGAGGTATAGACAGAGAGTATGGCGGAGAATACAACGCTACCTAAAATATTCGCCTATTTAAAAATTAACAACATTAAATTCTCAATTTATTACAACATAGCCCTTATGTGATTAAGGGTCACATAATCCAATTAAATTTTTTTTTACTCAAATCAACTTTTACTCAAGCACTTTTTAATCGTCGAATGAACATGTTGCTACCATCAGTTCAGAAGTCAGTTCTGCTGAGAAGAGCCGGCAAGGAACAAAGCAGTTGCTCTTTTAAATATAAATATTACAAATGGCTTCAATTCCACAAATTTTTATCAATAAATTATTTAAAACAGTATAATTAAAATTGGACTAAGTGGGCTTTACTCACGAGCACTGTTCTAAAATTTTCTTAAAATTTCTGTTGCAGAAAATTTAGAGTAGATTGCAGAATTTTCCTATAGAAGGGATATGATTGATATATCAAAAGGTTATCTGTAATTTATAATACACATTACATTAAAACCAAAACGTAGTACGACTTTGTGTTACGCCATTCAATATTCAATATTTCGAAAGGGCGGAAAGCGGAGAGCCGTGGTTACTTTCATATCTCTCTACATTCCCTATTATATACGAGATAAAAATATAAACACATTTAAATGCTCATAAATTAAACACTTAAAAGACTTGTTTGTAATTTTATTTATTCACATCTAACTTATTTCCATTCTGATTTTATCAAGAAACATATACTTATATTCTAGAGTCAATTAAAAACTGCCACCCGAATAAATACAAGCATTCATTTCCATAGAAGCGTTAAACATGAATTCACTTAAATGTTATAAACAATTAATTAATTATTTGTACAACTTAGTCTATTTGTTTAGAATAAATTTATCGTTACGTTCAATTACTTTTAGAAATTAATAGGGTATTCGAGTGTTTTTTTTTTTAAATTTATTTATCCATTTCATTTTCTTATTGATATTTATTTATTTTACTTAGTATATTGTGAATAAATTCTGTTCAAAAATTTGTATAAGCTGCTCAGTTAAAAATAAAAATAAAGCTTAAATTTTCTTAAATAAACATACCATACTGATAATTTATATATTATACGGACACTACGGAACACCCATTAGATCGGACGGACTCAAGACCGACCGTTTTTTGCTTGTCCAAACTATTGACATTGTCAAGTACATAAGGTCAAAGGCATTACTTTGTCGAGAATTGAGATTGATCACAGAAAAAAATACATTACTTCAATATAAAGCACAACTATACTTTTATACCGATTCTATAAAGCTGAAGCGTTTGTTTGGTTAAAAGCTCTTATATTAGAATGACTGATTAAAATTGTAAAATTCATTTTGCATTAAATTGTTAATTTATCAAAGAAGTAAAAAGCAAAAAAAGAACCCATATTAGATCGCCTTATTGTCCCGTCTGTCTGTCTGTCTGTCAATATTTTCTTCTAATCACGTGGAAGAAGAATCAACCTGAAATTTATATTGAAATTTATATCCAAGTCGATAATATTTTAAAGCATAGGTAAAATCAAATTTTTAAGTCAACGCAATAAAAAGATATGAGCTATATGATAGAATATAAGATAAAAGAAAATCAAAACCTACAGGGCACTTCCCAACCACTGACCAAGAGTCGGTCTCTTCGTCGGTCGGTCTCGGTCGGCCACTGGTAAAAATGGCTTGGTAAAATGGCTTGGCTATATGTAATATACATAGGATGTAACATATGAGAAGAAGAGAAGAAACTACTTAGCATTCCAGGGATTCACCGTGCGGATGCCGGGCCCATGGCGTAGTAGGAAGTGGAGCTCAGAACAGCGCCAGGGACTTGCAACCCAAGTGTAGGTTTAGAAGTGTAGTTTAAAAAGGCCCCCCTTTAAAATAAATACCCCTCTAATCCTTCTAGAAATGAATTAATTTTAATTCTAGACAGGTGTAACCGTATATAAATTGAGAATGTGAAACATCAGCGAGATTTCATTGTTATAAATTGAGAATTGATTTTGGCTTAAATATTATTTAAAGAAATATTATATTTATTATTTACAAACTATCCTGTCATAGTGTCACAGCGTCTGTTTGTATGGGCGATTGTTTTAAATTCGATGCAAAATCGATGCCTACTCTGCTTTGTGCGGGATTAAGCGTGAAGCGTGAAAATATTTTGATATTTATGATATTTTATATCATGCAACATTTGACTGTGATATACATGTACTGTTTTAATAAAGCTTTTATTTCAAATTGAATAATTATTATCTTCTATGGCATTAGAATAGTTAAAAATTTAAAATACATTTTGTTTCACTTTTCTCTTATATTTATTTCTGTAGATAAATAATTAATCTACGTCTTACTTATTGTCATAACACATATTAGTCTACATTATACAAACAAATCAAACGTTTGTAAAATATCCCTGGTAAACCACTTTTAGCGTAAGCAAAAAAAAAATAACCTTGAAACTGATTTCATATTTTATTCATTGAAAAGCAAAGCTTCTCAGCGTCTTACAAATCCATACACAATAAATCATTATAATTAAAACGTTCCCGCTAATAAGATTCGAACCCACACTCATCGTAACACACTGTAGGTACTTTATCGTATATTAATCAAACCACACATAATCAATTGCTATGCAAAGAATCATATTAGGTACTCTTTACTTCGTAGACCTGCTGACTTCCGGTATTAGTAAACGGTATCTATAGATAAAGCTAGTGTTGAAACTACTAAAATATGTACGGTTTCTTTAATAAAATAAATGATTGGTGGTCATATTTATCGTTTCCGGAATAGATAGAAAGATTTAGTGACAGATCTCTATGTTTATTTTCAACTTCCAGGTATTGTATGCGATACAATTGACGTTTTGATAATATGGTTAAATAATGGAGATGGTATTGGGCTCCGATCCCGTTTGAGGCAATATTAAAAAGTAGAGATGTTTTTCAGCGTTTATCCTAAGCACTTAATGTATTTAAATAAATAACGCTTCAGGTTTTAATTCACGTATAGCAGTGTTGCGCCTGTTATCTGTCCCCCGAGTGGGAATCGAACCCACAACCGCACTATCCCATAAATTTTACCCGGAAATTTACCCAAAGATATTTTTTGTTTATAATAACTGCGAATATCTTATGTGTGTATACTTAAGGAAAATACATTTTAATTTGTTTATACATCATCTATCTATTTACCATTCATAAAGTAATTTATTTAAGCAAAAAAAGCATCAAAAATGTACAAAACACAAAGTGTTTTTTATAAGTGAATGTATAAAGCTTTATTACGGATTCTGTAGCTACGGGTGTAAAATGCTTTCCAAATATTGCTAATTTAATACTTATCAATAAAAACAGCTTTACTGTCGTTATTTTTTAATTTTATCTTGAGCTTCAAAATGGATTAAATAAAAAATTGCTTTACAAATGTGACATATAGGTACCTACGGGACTCTGAATTTGTCGTCATCAACAGGTAGGCAACTAGCTATTACTTCTAAGATCATTGCCGATAACTTTACGAAGTTTAGATCTACTTGTTTATCGATACACAATATCTATGACAAACCTCGTTAAATTTTATCAACAAAAACACGCTATAAATAACTTAAATAAAGACAAATTTGCACCTCAATATCTTTCACAAACTTATTTTCCCGGTACTAAATGTGATAATTTAAGATAGAAAATTTATATGGCAATCGAATTATATAACTTACTATAGACAGTAGATGAATTTTGCATTTTACGATATGTATCGTCGAACCGGTGTGTCCAACGTCCATGCCACGTTGAACACACCGGTTCTCGTCCGATCACCGAAGTTAAGCAACGTCGGGCGCGTTCAGTACTTGGATGGGTGACCGCCTGGGAACACCGCGTGGCGTTGGCATCTCAGAGGGTGTCTAGCCAATTATCTGTCCGATATTTGGTTTCCGGCATACGGGTACGCGACCCCGGGACCTCGAGCCACCACTTTCATAACCCGATCCAATCCATGTAAGTGGTGTCCCTCCCCTATATTCCAAGTCTTTCTGCCTCTTATTCCCTTTCCTTTCCTGGTTTCTCCCAGTAATGGGTTTGGAGGTCAGATGGCAATCGCTCCACAAAAAACCACTTCGCCACTCATATGGACCGATTGGTCTTAGTCGGAAGGCAGACCCTGGCAAAAAGCCGGGACTAATGCCAGGAAGAAGAAGAAGAAGATATGTATCTCCATACAAACACCCCATAGTGAACCGTCGCGTTAGTAGTGTGCCGATACGCCAAGACCGCCATAAATCTGTGATAGCCGATATTTAAATGAAACGCAATTAAATTCACAATTTGAAAATATTAAAAATATGTACTTTTTATAGCTTCACGCTGTATCCCGCACAGAGCAGGGTAGGCAGAGGGAACCGTAGGTTCAAGAAACCTAGTGTTAAGACACTGCGTTTCCTACTTTCCGCATTCCGAGGCATTTCGTGTTGAGTGGCAGAACTCAACACCTCGCCTTGTTACCAGAGCGAAAAAAATTAAAATACCTCATTCTTTTCAACTGGGAATCGAACCCACAAACCGTCGTGTTTACATTCAGACGCTGTGCCTCTGTGCCACGACGGTCCTTGACTTTTTACCTTATTTGACTTCCACATTTGTTAACTAGCAAACATTTTGAATGTATCATTTTACATAATATGAGAAGCTAAGTTCAAAATTTTAAATTGATTATACTCATAGCTGCCAATAGTGATCGATATCTTGACACCAATGTAACGTAAATATGACTGAAGGTGTAATAAAAATTATATAATAATTATAAAAAGTTTTTAAAATGACTACTTGAACATATAACTTTGTTTGAAGCAAAAAACTAATATAGATTGTATGGAGAATATATGTTACTATGCCGCTATTAAAAAGCGATTAACTGATATGATAGTGGGTTCTATTCTCAGTTTAACATATATATAATATATATAAAAATATTTTCCTTTCTTGCCACCTAAATAGCTAAAAAGTGATTTTTAATTTCGTTACAATTCGTTACGATTCGTTTTTTTTTAAATATAGAGCAGAATGCCTAAAAATCTTTTATTAACATATTAGAAAACCCTCTTTATAACCTAACCCTACCATAAACCTCTTAAATTCAATGTACAATCTCAATACACGAACATTTCACACTTTGCTTGTTGTTAAGACACTTCATTCTCCACTTTCCGCTCGAATTTGAGACACAAACGTCGTGTTTTGTAAGAAAACTCACTGTTCCGAGTAAATATTAAATCTACAATAAACGCTATAGCTAATGCTCAATTATAGATTATTCTATTAACACAGACAAATTTATACCTTTTATATATACATATTTATTTGATCAAAACCTTATTTAATTAAAACCAATGACTGATCATAAAAAATATCTCGAAATTGCCTCAACAAAACTAGTTAGCTATGTCAATGGCAACAGCCTAACCGGAAACATAAAACTACACTGTATATATTAAAAATCTACGCATATAATAAAACGGTATCGTTCTATATTATATTAAAATGATTATCACATTGTATAAGTAATAAGCATATATTATTTTAATGTGTTTTTTTTTGTTGAACTGTCAAAATTAGATATTTTATGTTGTTGATGAGATTTTTTTTTATTGTCAATTAAAATAGGTTGTATATATGTAGGTATTTTTTTATTAAAGGTCGTCGTGGTGAAGTGGCAGGGCATGTGAGTTCGATTTCCAGTCGGGGAAATTTATTGTTTTCATTTTCTAGCTCTACTGTACTTCGCTTTCTTCTCTTTTTACCCTCTGGTATAATTCCACCGTCCAAGTCTTAGCACTAGGTTCCCTTTGACTACCTTGCTATATGCGGTATATGCGGAAGCTAATTTTATTAAAAGCTAACATAATATGAAAACTTGCCTTGTTGTATATTTAAAATTTTTTTACTTCATATGTAATTTATATATTTTTTTGTGTAATTAAGTGTATATGTATTGTTTTGTATTATATAGAATTGGTATTTAAAAACTCTTAATAATGAGAAGGAGGACGAGGTGTGAAAGAGCGTCCTGCAAAACAAATTGTAGCTTTAAGTTTCATCACTCAAGTGATGTCTCGAATTTGGTCGAAATATGAAGAAAGTAGTGTTCAAAATTTAAAATTCTCTCCGTCTATTCTGTTATATGCACTATACAGGTTGAAGCTAAAAACAGACAGCCTGTTAAGTTATCCTTGCTTAAATCGTAAATGCTATGGAAACTCGAATACTATATATAGATATGAATAAAAAATATAAGAACAGGTTTCAAAAACTGGAATGATAAGCAATTCGTTATATTGGAAGGTAGAAGGTAGAAATTAAATTCCTTTCAATACCTGTGTACGTTTTACTCTATGGCGTTTCGTTTTCTATACTTGTTCTACTTAAATCTATATAAGTGTCTATCGTGGGCTCTTAGGCTGTATTATCTTTACTAATATTGTAAGGATTGAATAGTTATTTTTTGACTGAACACTCTTATTTTTTGACTTTTTATTTATACTTCATTGCACACACATAACAAAAAACACACAAAACACAAAACAAATAAATATAAAGTGTATATGCAAAGGCGGTTATTGCTTCAAGCAATCTCTTACAGACAACTTTTGGCAAAAGCAGGACTAGTTGATACAGGAATAGGCGAATAAGGCTCTATCCCGCCTCTAGCAATGTAGGCAAAGGTAACCGTAGGCGGAAGGAACCTAGTGTTAAGACACTCTGTTCCCCGTTTTCGCTTTCGCTTTTCGAGGTATTGTGTGTTGAGTGGCGGAACTCAACGCCACAAATTACCATTTGCCAACATAAAAAAACAAAATGGCATTTAAAATATAAATCAATGTAACATAATATGTAACGTAATGATATTTTTCATTTACTTTATGATTATGACGCCTGATTATTTCAAGTTTTGGCACAAAATATTAAAATTGAACTATTCTTAAAAACATATATACGTAGGTACTGCCAACAGAATAATGCCAAAAACGAAAATGCAAATCGATTTGTCCTTCTGATAGCGTATGCGTGACCTACATCAGACCTTTGGCTAAGTTGGCAATACTTACTAACCTTGACATGGAATAGCAAAAAGGAATTGTTTTTTGTATAGCAGCCAAAGAACTGTCAAATTCTAAATTAAAATGCAACTTACTCCTGCGCTAGTTTTAATTTGTTTTATTAAACAGGAACTAAATAAATGTAAAATCTCTTAAGGTTTTTTTTTCTATTGTTTCTCTCTTTGTTCACAACAAACTTTTGACGTCCATGCCATTGTTTTAGTGTGAATCGATCCTCTATATTCCAATTGGCCGATAGTTCTCGTGGACAATATCTTCAGCTGTTATCTTCCTTGTAGTTACTTTTCGTTTCCAGGTACCATCTTAGTGACTTTATTGCCTCCTCGTCTCTATAGGAAATAGTGTTTTGCACAACACAACTCTTAAGTTTTTTTATAATTATGAACCTGCGTATATAGTTTAGGAACTACTACAGCAACGGGAGAGAACTGTCTAAGTTTAAACAAAATTTAAGTTATTTGTCGAATTACAATATTGTAGCCACGCGGGACAGCGTCTGATTATAAGCTCGACAGTTTTGAGTTGGATTCTCATTCAGTGGATGAAGTATTTTATTTACGTCGCTATAGTAATAGGTGAAATGGTATTAAGAGAAAAACCTTGACGTTAAGCTCCGCCACTCAACACACAATGCCTCTTACTATCTAACCATACAACAAATATGAGAATTCAAAATCTATTTGTTAAGTTGTACATAATCAACGTCCTCGTAATAATAACAGAATATTAATTTATATAAGATTACCGTTTACGATTTTACCTATGATTATTTTCGATTTTTCATAAGAAATAACCAACAAATTAAAAAAAACCGTCAAGAATTTAGTCTTTTGTTAGCTTTAGAGTTTAAATTTTAAAGTTTCTATATTTGAAAGCGACGATAAATTCCTTATATAAGCTTCCAACCCCTATTTTATTACCTTGGTTTTCCAAAATTCCAAAATGATTTGAGATTATATATACTCACAATGTATTTTATGATTCTAACAACGTAATAAGTTGTAATATAAGAATTTCGACGCAGCATAAGGCAGAACGCATTGCTTAGTGGTCAGAGTGCTTGGACGGTGTCCATGAGACGCGGGTTCAAATCCAACTGCGTTCAAATTTTTATGTTTTCTTTAAGTATTACTCGTAATGTTTCAAATTTGAAATGTATAAAGATAACTTTCAGCATTCTGCACTATTACGAGTGCAAGTATACTATTTTTACTAAGTACTTTCTCCTATAAAATGCAATTATTACTAATCAACTACTACTACAGATCAACTATTTCAAATTTCGTAAATTATACTGAGACACTAATTGACTCAATGATTGACAAAAGAAAAAGAATTGATGTTATTTATTCAGATTTCAGTAAAGCATTTGATCTAGTGCCTACTTCAGTCCTACTTCTTAAATTGTCCACGTATGGTCTGGCGGTTGGCTAGAGTCATATTTGATCAATAGATACTTTTATGTTGTTGTAAATGGGCATGAATCCACTAAATTTAAGATAACATCCGGAGTTCCTCAGGGCTCGCACTTAGGGCCTTTGTTGTTTAATATCTTTATTAATGACCTGTCAAAATGCTTCAAGCATTCTACACCTTACATGTTCGCTGATGACCTTAAGCTTCTAAAAACCATAAGTAACATTAAAGATGTAAAAGACCTACAGAATGATGTGATAAATTTGTTCAATTGGTGCAAGATAAACGGAATGGAACTTAACGCAGAAAAATGTTATTTCAATACTTTCACTCGTGATCATATTGAAGTAAATACCCAGTACTTCATTTCAGATTTATCACTAAAACGCAGTTAGCACTATTAGAGATCTTGGTGTGACATTCGATGAAAAGTTGAGTTTTATTCCACATATAGATAATATAGTCACAAAAGCTTCAAGGATGCTAGGTTTTGTCCTTAGGAACAGCAAATTATTTCGAAATTCTAATACTAAAATATATTTATATAATAGCTTAGTAAGAAGTGTTTTAGAGAATGGTAGTGTGGTGTGGAGACCTCATTATGCGACACACTGTTTGCGAATAGAGAGGGTACAAAAACGGTTTCTTTATCATCTGGCATTCGCTCATTGTAAGGCTAAAGAATCTAGTTCGTACAACGACAAGTTGGCATTTTTTAAAATGCTTTCTCATCTCAATCAAATCTCTAAGTAAAAGAAGAGACTTGTTTGATTTAATGTATTTACACAAATCTCTTAACAGCACAAGCGATAATCTAGAACTATTATCCAAATTTAGGTTAAATGTAGGTTTAATGTAATGGTTTCGGTATCCACGCAAACCGATTACTCCTCTCGTAGGACCTCTTCGTAGAACAGTGTTAGGTAGAAGCTCACCGATTTCACGACTCTCTAAAATACTAAACGACAACAGCGAAGTTCTTCGCCCATTTGGAGACTCAATGTTAAAATATAAGTTTAAAATTTTATTCCATATTTAAATTGTTTTATAAATGTCTACTTTCGATAATTTTATCTACAAAAAGTGTATTAATATTGTTAAAAATATGTTTGTCAGTGTTATATTACTATTAATTTAACGTCACGCTTGTTTTTTTCGTTGGATTAATGAACAAGTGCTTAGTGAATTAAAATTGTATAACTTCATAATTTTTGTTATATAGCATGCTGTATCCACTTTAAAAGATGGTGCATTTAGTTTTAATATTTTTTTTTGTTTTTCTCTTTTTTCTGGATTTTTAATGTTATCATCACTTGTGGATCATAATAAATAAATTAATAAATAAATAAATAAATAATTATAAAATAGAAAATTTGAAAATTGGAACCACCACGAACAGACATCGTATCGTTAAAAATCTCCAAATTTTTTTTTTACAATCTCTAGTTAGAAGTACACATTGACATCAACATTTAAAAACTTACACACATACAGATAAAATATCATAATATTTAAAGTTAAAGTTTACCCAAATACTGTTTACATAACGGATAAATACCAAAATAAACAGAACTAAATCATCGTGTACCGTTAACAACAACCTAAATAAATAAGTCCACCTGTCGTCACCTTCATCAAAAATGTGTACTATCGGTCCTTTTAATGTGAAAGGCCTTAATTAACCTTGTAACACCGTTAATTTGGTTCTAAATAGTGTTTTTGTTGTGTTCATATAAAATTTAACTGGATTTACACTCAGTTCTCCGTTATTTAATTGAGTGATACGATTTGTAAATAAAAATTAATAAAATATTTATTTATCATACATTTCTTCTCGGTCTTTAGTAATTAGTTACTGTGTTTATTATAAACCAGATGGTTGCAGGTTTGATTCCGACTAGAGGCAGTGAATTTTAATTTGCCAGTTTCTTCGTTTTCCACCTACCTACATTAGAGACCTTGCTTTTGCTATAGTAGGTATAGTACAATTAATGCCCCCGAATGAAGATCAACTTAACCTACATGTACTCAGACGAAGTTCCAATATGGCTTTAATTAAAACATTGAGTTTCAAATACATGAGGATCGTCGTGGCGCGTCTGCCCGTTAACGCGACGTTTGAATGAATTATTTCAATTTTTTTCGATCTGGTAACAAGGCAAAGTGCGGCGTTGAGTTCCGCGACTTAACACGCAATGCCTTAAGAAGGCGGAAAGAGGGGAACGGAGTGTCTTAACACTAGGTTCCTACGGTTCCTACGGTTCTCTCTGCCTATCCTGCCATATACAGGATACAGAGTGATGCTATTTTTATTATTATTATTCAAATACAATAAAACGTAATTAATTATTATTGTACCACTGAAATAACTAAAATGTTAATTAAAACAAATTATTGATAATTATATTGTGTAAAGTTTTAAATAATATATTCCAAATAAAATAATAAGGTAAGTTAATTATAGTAATATTGGATATATTTAATTAAGCTCTAACGACTGAGTGGGAATATAAAGCTAGTGTTGCAACAATTTGCATTTCCAGTATTAGTGATGAAATCAAAATCTACTGTTTTTTTGTTACACACATACATACATACATAACTTCATGCTTTATCCCTAGCGGGGTAGTCAGAGAGAACGGAGCGCCAAGCGCTGCGGTTCCTGCATACTTCTTTCGCGTCGTCCACTGTCATTAACCTCTTCATACATGCTCTGCGGGGGGACCTCATGCTTTTTACATGACCTGCCTCCAGTATCTTCGACATCTTGACAAGATTCGAACTGCTACCCTCTTGGATATTAAACAAGTAAATAAAAAAATACGTCTTCTAAAATATCATACAATTTTTGTTTTGCTTCACGCTGTATCCCGCATATAGCATGGTACACACGACAAGTAACAAACAGACAAACAGACTTAACATCGCCCTTTTTGGAATTCCGTAGACAAATGTAAAATACGGAACCCTTATAGATTAGTCATGTCTGTCTGCCTGTCTGTTTGTCTGTCCGTATGGCACAGCCACTCATTTCCGAAACTTAGAACTATACTGTTGAAACTTGGCAAGTCGATGTGAATACATGCACATGATTTTTACATAAAAATTTAAAAAGATACAGCAAATTTTGTGGCTTCCCCGTACCAAGAACTGAAACTTAAATTTTTGAAATCAAACCCATACGTGTGAACTATCTATGGATAGGTCTTCAAAAATAATATTGAGATTTTTAATATATTATATTTTAAAAGTTACAGCCAACCTCTCTTTAATGGTAACAATTTAAAAAATAAACGTAACCAAACGCCGCGCTACGTCTACTAATATATGACCTGTCCCTTGCACCACGACTACTTTCATCAATTTATAGAAGTAACGTTAGCTTACAATTCAACTACACACTGGTACATACTGCTGACATTTATTTATATACTGTTAAGTTTTTGTAATAGTTCTAATTTCATAATTTAAATTTATTACGTTGCAGAACTCAGTTAGTACTAGACGGATACATAAATAATTAATTGCGCATATTTTATATACAGTTGCCAGTTATATATCGTGTAATCTTTTACTATTTTAGAGGTATCTTGGAAGAAATATAAAAATATAATATAATATATTTTATACTTTATATAACATATACAATATAAGTAATGCAGACGACTAGAGGTAGTATTAGCTTAGACTTAAACATTTTAAGTGTAGAGGTATTTATATAAGAAGATGGATTTTAAATGGATTAATAGTGTATATATAGGTGATATTCGTCTGTCAGTTGATACAATTATCATATGAAACTACCACTAACAGTACAATTCCTGCAGAATGAGCTAAAGCTTCCAACTGTCTTTAACAATCTAAGGATATATCCTTTTTCCTTAGCGAATATATGAGGTTCCATAAAGCTTGGTGAAATGGTTGTGCTTATAATTTTTTAAATAATCTCAAATCTGAAATATTTGCTTGATTGAGATGAGATGAGATCTAATTTTCATTTGCTGCGTTTAATATATTTAGAGAATCAATCTGAAACTTGGAATTTACAGGTAAATAAAAATCACCACAAACTTATACCTGTAGCTTATTTCATACAAATTTAGTGCATACGCTCGCAAATTTAAGTTGACCGTTGATATACAATCCCAAAATTGCTACTGAACCCTCGATCCACGATTCAAACTCGTCCTTGACCGATATTTCGATTATTAAACATAATGAATGATACATTCATAATATATCATTCAAAATCTACAAAAAACATATCACTTTTAAAAGAAATTTATTACACGAAAATCTATTTCTACACACGTAATCTGTATTTAAAAGATTAAATCGTGCTGTAATTTAAACATTTAATGGTCTAGCATACATTGCTACGTCAACGCAGTGTAAACAAACCAAAACACGTCTAAAAATGTACGGCTTCAAAGTAAATCATACTCGCGCTGTGGATTCCAGTAAGCCACGTTTGATGACCCAAATGTTCATTAGTACGTGATTTTTTTTTTCATTTTCTCCTATAAGAAAGCAGTGGGAATTTACGTAAAATGAATTTAGCTACTTTTTGAGCGGAAATCAGCACCGTGTTTTGTCTACCACGTTAGGGGAATAGATATTATTGCTCTAAGTGAGAATCGAACTAACAACCATAGTGTGCACTCGACGTTGTTCACTTCACCACACCATTTCCAGGCTAAAGTAGGCAAAGCGCGGCGTTCGGATCAGCTACTCAAAACATAATGTCACGAAAGTTAGGCGGAGAGTGCGAATGGAGTGTCTTGACACTAGATTCATGAAAACACATACATACATATAAATAATGTTTATGGAAATGATATAAAAAAATGTGAACCCCATTGCTCATTGCTTCGCTTTCCGCCAAACGAAACATTGCAGCGTTGAATGGCGGAGCTCGACGCCGCTCTTTCTCTTGTTTCCAGAGCGGAGAAAATTAAAAAAATTCATTATCCCCGACTGGGAATCGAACCCACAACCGACGTGCTTACAGCAGACGCTGTGCCTCTGCACTTTGATGGTCCCGAAAAAAAATCCAAAGATCAAATATTAATTTTTCATTGCTTCCAATCGTCATCATCGCTGCATCAACTAAAAGCAAAATCAATCACTTAAATCTGTCCAAAAAAAAGAACCTAATATCGGCATTTGAGAGAAAATATAAGCAAAATATATTCGTTTTAATAAATGTTCTAAATATGTTCCGTCCGGCATTCGGTCAAGGGATAAAACTGTCAGTACGTATGCTATGAGTATAACGCTCTTGTATATTTAGAAGGAAGTGACCATGGATTGATGTGTAACATTAATATCAGGGTAGACGCTGGCGCCAACCAGTTTAACCGATGTCAATAAGAAAAATGGTCTGCATTTTATTAACAAACAATATAAATATATATATTTATATACACACACATATATATATATATATATATATATATATATATATATATATATATATATATATATATATATATATATATATATATATATATATATATATATATATATATATATATATATATATATATATATATATATATATATATATATATATATATATATATATATATATATATATATATATATATATATATAACTAAGGCTACCTAATTGCTAACACGATATTAGTGAATTTTCTATATACTTCTATTCCGATTCGGGAATTCATTATTTTTACCATTTTTATATGATCGTTCTGGCAAGAAGACAAAGCGTGGCATTGGGCTACGTCACAGTACAATGTCAAACTAAGCGAAAGGGGAAAACGGAATGTTCTAACACTATATTCTGTCTGCCATGCTAAATACGTGAAGTTGAAGCCTTACACACACACACACACACACGCACACACACCACTCTCCAATCGACAAATTGATTTCCACATAATAATCTCTTTTAATATTCTTTTACTATAAATGTTCCTTCCATATACATTTTAGTGTAACAAATTATCGTTCTAAGTCTAAACATTAATCAATAGGGTATGTATTTGAAATTTAACTCACACCGCACAGACCGCTCAGAGCCCATGTCTACTTAAGTAATTGCATTTTACTTTGTAAAGCTATTAGTGGAATTAAACTAGAAAATATACCTTACTTTTGTTTAACTTTTGATATTTACTTTAAGTATTTAATGAACAATAATTTTCTAATTTACTGAATTATGTAATATAATAGAAGAGATATATATATATATATATATATATATATATATATATATATATATATATATATATATATATATATATATATATATATATATATATATATATATATATATATATATATATATATATATATATATATATATATATATATATATATATATATATATATATATATATATATATATATGTATATATATATATATATATATATATATATATATATATATATATATATATATATATATATATATATGTATATATACATAAATGTATATATGTATATATATATTTCAGGAGCTACACGTCACGGAAATGAAGATGCTGAGATGGATGTGTGGCGTTACGCGGTCCGACCGCATACGCAACACATTCATTCGAGGTAGTCTTGGGGCCTGTGACGTAGCGGATAAGCTCCAAGAGCGTCGCCTGAGATGGTATGCGCCGATCTGAGAACTATGTTGGAAGGAAGTGCCTTGACATGTCTGTCCCTGGAGTTAGACCACCCGGACGCCCAAGGAAGCGATGGCTGGATGTCGTGACGCAAGACATGAGAGTTAATAGATTGTCCACTGAGGATGTTGAAGACCGTGCAAAGTGGAGTAAGCTTAGTCGGAAGGAAGACCCTGGCAAAAGCCGGTGTGTATATATATATATATGTAGACACTTGACCTTTTTTATGTGATCATACTATCTTATCGTTCTCCTGGAACTTATTGGCGATGTTGTGCATATGCTTGTGTGTATGTGTGTGTATGTTGTGTATAGCCACCTCAGCATCTTCATGTCAGTGACTACGACATCACGAATGTCTGATATTTCAATCTTACAAAATAATGAATATGAGAAGGGAAAATATAGAATATAATAAAATTTTACATTAAATCAAAGTTCGATAATGACTACTGTACTTAAAGCTCTCCTCTAGATGTTTTTGAACAATTCCATAATACATTAACTATAACGTATTATAAGTGGGTGTGTGTGTGTGTGTATATGTGTGTGTGTGTGTGCATATGTATACTTAGGTATTATATCATAAAATTTTCATTTTCTCATATGTTACAGTTTCGGTTTGAAGATATAGATCTTTAAATAAATAAATAGCTTTACTCTATTTCTCGCAAATAGCGGTGTAGACAGTGGGAACCTAGTATGCAGACACTTCGTTCCCCACTTGCTGCTCAATTTTTGAGATGTTGTTTGTCTTGTTACTAGAATGAACAAATTATAATTCATTCTCCCCGAGTGGGAATTGAACTCACAACCGTAGCGCTTACAGTCAGGTACTGAGCCAATGCGCCACCACGACTCTTCAGATATTAACTAACCCTATTATAAAATTATATAGCTATAATACTGAAAAAGAAACGGTATCTAAATTTAAGTAATCTTCGTCGAGTGTGTCGTAAACATCCGATTGGGGGGGACGAAATTAAAGCATTATGAGGTAAAAACAACTTTGTTGAACTTCTCAAAGTTTGACTTAGGTAAGTTAAGTAATAAAATGTTCAGAATATTTCGAGGCCTTTTAGGCCTGTATAGTGGCACAGTGGAGGGAATCTGTGAATGTGATGGTTATAGATTTGATTCTTTATGGGAATGAATACATTTAAAAAATAATAATGTCTCGAAAATTGTAGCAGTAAGTAAGTAAGTAGGGAGTGTTTTATGACCAAGGATCTCTTTATCTATCCTGTTATATGTGAGAGAAATTTTCAAAAATTTGGCACTATAACTAAGGCTTACAAAGCAATGTTCAGATGTATTATTAATACTTAATTATATCTGATTTCCTTTAATATAATAATATTGAAATTGCATTGAAGATGGTAGTTCCAAATGGTAGACTATAGCTGATTTCAATTATTATTGCTATTTATTATTATTATTTTTTTATTTAAAATTTTAAAAAAAGTAGCTACACACTGTATCCCGCACATGGCAGGGTAGACTGAGGGAACCGTAGGAACCTAGTGTTAATACACTCCGTTCCCTGCTTTCCACCTTTTTTGAAGCATTGCGTGTTGAGTGGCGGAACTCAACGCCGCACTTTTATTTAAATTTATTTATTTATTTCAGGTGTTGATGGTAATAGATGAAAGGATGATAGATAATTAGGGCGAAACAGGTATGCATAGACCGTAGCGTTTGGGGCACCGTCCTCTCCGGCCACCTTGCCAGGGATAAAGCGTGAATCTACTAATAACAAGTACTTATATTCAAGCTCATAATACTCGTATATACGTCAAGCAATGTTTATGCATATCAATATTTTTGTTATTAATGAAAAATTTTGAACATTTTGAACAAATTTTGAACATGTGCATGTGCATGTGCATGTGCATGTTGTATTATATACTGGTTTGTGTCTAAAATGTAATAATTAATAATTTTATTTGCTTTTTTTTGTTCAGATTTATTTTTTGTTTTTTTTTTTGTTTTATATTATAATAGTGGCATTAGTTCAAAGTACAAATTAAGTAAGCTTAAGACACATTAAAAAATCGTTGTGTTACCAAATACAACACTCTAGAATGTTCTATATATATACAATATTTTTTTATATGTGTTGTTTTAGTGTATGAAGTAATAATAACTTTTTTATCTAACAAATAAATAAATAACAGAGCTTGTTGAGAATAGCAGGTAGTCGAAAAAACTAAGCAAAGATTCTAGGAGCTAATATATCATTACAATCCATTTTCCTAACAGATTCCACAGACAAATATCAATTACAGCAAAAACTAACTTAGAAAATTGCTATTTTGAGCTTTATTTTTAAATATGAAGTAAAAAGAGTCAATCTAATCATGGGAAATCAAACTATAAACGACTATGGCGGCTACTTTGGACGGAGGTCATGGAGTTGTCCATATATGCACAAAGGATTTATTAATAGAGCGTGTCGTGGCCAGCGAAGCCCGACAGTCTATTATAATGACAAAGATTCCGCCATCGGTTACCCATTGTGTTGTGTCATCCTGACCGTTGAAATTTTCATAATAACTGGACCTAAATACGATGACGACCTTATTGTGGGTATAGGTTGAAAACCGAAAACCGAAACATTGTACCGAATTAAGTTATTTAAGACTGATATATTAATATCAGTCTTAAATAACTTAATTAATTTGATTTATTAAAAATATATATTATTATTATTTATCTGTATCTGCTTTTGTGTGATTTAGTTGGTTTAATACTATGAAATTATTATTTGTGCTTGTACGGTACGGCAGGAGAAAAAATATGAGAAGTGAAACTAAGCCTCATTGACAAAGTGCGTGGTGCCTGTCCCTGATCTTGGCTAAGCGGACAAGTGTACTTCCATGTCCTTGGTGTCAAAGACCTCTAGTGAAAAAGTCACTAGGAGAAAAGCAAGTACGCTTTGGTATAGTATATGGAGAAATGGACTCGTTATATGGAGAAACACGAAGGAGATATAAATATGATAAAAGAAAAACATAGCTTTACATAATAATAACAGAATGCATGTAAAAATGAGATCCAATAAATGATATTTTCTAAAATATATAACCTATTACCTTTTTTTTACCTTTGTCAATGTTTCTTTCTTATTTGGGCTAAGAAAATAAATATATATATATATATATATATATATATATATATATATATATATATATATATATATATATATATATATATATATATATATATATATATATATATATATATATATATATATATATATATATATATATATATATATATATATATATATATATATATAAAGCCGACAACGGAATATTTTGACACTGGAAGAAAAATAATCTATTCCACCATTGATATATAGGATAAGCTGTGAAGCTACGCTTGCAAGCTACAATTTGTCATTAGATGTAATGATTTTTTGACATTATTGGTGAAAATGTGTTCTTTTTTTTGTGATATTGTCAAATGTATTATCATTTACAGAGGACCGTCGTGGCGCAGAGGCACAACGTCTGCCTGTAAACGCGACGGTTTGTGGGTTCGATTCCCACTGGGGAGAATGAATTATTTTCATTTTCTTCGCTCTGACAACATGGCAAAGTGCGGCGTTGAGTTCCAACATTCAACACGCAATGCCTCGAATAGCGGGAAGTGGGGAACGGAGTATCTTAACACTAGGTTCCTTCTGCATTATATATATATATATATATATATATATATATATATATATATATATATATATATATATATATATATATATATAAAAATTTAAAAATGTTGGGCCCACTTTCTTAAAATATTTATATAATAGCAAAAATACTCTTATTCAAAAATACAATATGCTTGTATTTCGGTGAAAATTATTTAATAATGTTTTTGAACAAACTAATTAATTAACTATACACTCGGGTGAATGCTAGTTCACAGGACCACCGGCACCGGTACCATACATTTAGACTCATTTGTCTTTTCATAGAAACGAATAAGTCCATTAGTTAGAACTCCTTATGGAGTGTTCAACTTTACCAGCATTATATATAAAATTACATTAGGCCTTCGTGGCAGTACGGCAGCAGTACGGCATCTGACTGTAAACACGACGGTTGCTAGTTCGATTCCAATTCTCGGGCAAAATTGTTTTCATTTTCATCGCTCTACAAGATCGCTCCATCGATAACAAGGCAAAGCGCGGCGTTTTGGCACAGTGTCTAAAAATGTGGAAATCGGGAACAGAATATCTTAACAGTAGTTTACCTCTGCTTACCCTGCTATATGCGGGATACAGCCTGAAGCTAAAAAATATCTATCATTTTATAGAGGTATAAATCCCTTATCCTTAATTTTCGATACTTAAGGGCATCACTCAAGCAGTATATTTGATCAATGGTTCCCAAATAGTGGTCCACAGATGCCAAATTATGGACCACAAACAATTGAGCGAATGTGAGCTTTTGGTGATGGCAGGTAGTATAGTATTCACTTTAATTACTTAATTTATTTTAAACTTACACCGTGGTCTAAAACAGGTCCCTGGCCATATATTATTCTGTAATTCACTCTTGTTGCCGCTATTACAAGAAACCTAAAGTATTATACTTTATCTATCTATCTATGTATCTATCTAACCATATCGAGAAAACAAAAAAAATACTTTAAATTTTCCCAGTTGGGAACTAAACCCACTATCAAGATCTCCCGCTTGAACAATTTAAAGGTAAAAGGTAAATTATTAACTTTATCTTATTATGTAAAGCATATTAATCTATCCAAGAATATTACAATAATATATGTGCGGAAAATTAAATGTTGAAGCTCCATCCGGAAAGCTTACGATTATTATATAAGCTTGGAGCAACAGCTGAGCTTCTCGCCAGCTCTTCTCAGCAGAACCTGCCTCCCGAGCTGGTGGTAGTTCCTGTATGACTGACACTACTGACACCACAATATAATTGTAAAATTACTTGTAATGGCGTAGTGGAATGAACAATATTTTTATTTTTATTTCTCATTCCAGTTGTCATTGGCACTTGCAGAAGCAATCTTTAACTTGTTTCGATGTCTTTAATTGGTTCTTGTAAAACTTGTTCGACCTTATTTTCAGTCTCGTCATACTCTGACCGAATAGTTTTGCCGAATATTCGATATTTGATATTGGTTGCAAACCAATTGTGCACCTTTTCTGTTATAATACATATACGTCAGAAATTTTTCAAGGTTTTTTCAATTTACGCTATTCATATGGTATAATTATTATAAAGAAATGCTTTAAAACAAACGATTGTGACATATCCAGCAGAATATACTGTTGACCCACATACATACATCGACTGTCGAAACCGAAAAAAACGTTTCCATTGTCGGAATTGTTCATCGTCAAGTATAATGGAAATATGATATTTTCTACTATTATATATGAAAAACAAAAGAAAATGTGAATATGGAATTACATTTTTCATGAAGATTCAGTAATTTTTCGTCTTTTTTGCATTTTGTACAATTCTTTGTGTTTGTTTGACCTTGTACATTGGATGTGTGGTTAATGTTGCTCTTTGGTTGATTAAAGGTCAAAGTTATGAAATATTTCATATATTATAAAAGGTTATTATGTCACAGTGGAATAATGTCTATCTGAAAGCGGGGTGTTGTGAGTTCGATGCCAACTCGAGTGAACTAAAATTCAATGCGTGTTCAAGCAGAGCCGGGGATTGGAAACGTAGTTCCCCAAGTGAACATCGAACCTGCTACTATCGCGTTAAGAGTCCATCGTCATCCATTCATTATTCTAGAGACGTTAAGTAATTAGGCTTAGGTGTGTATAATCAAGCTACATTTATATATTTTTTTAATAATATAAACGTATTATATAAATATTGCTAACAACCTAAAAGACCAGAACGCATAAGTGAATCAATAACTTCATAAAAATATATTTTATTGTAAATCAATTAATACTAAACAAAATCTCAGATTGTCATTTCAATAATTACAACATAAACGCTTATCCATTCACAAAAACCACAAATATGTTTTCAATTACAAAGTAACCCTCCATTTTCGATCCCAAACCAATTAATCAAAAGAAATTAAAAAAATAAAGTATTTAAGCCGGGAAAATTAAAATTCATATCATGTGATGTAAGGGTTGAATTTTATTAATTATCGTCGGGCGCGCTTGTCCTTACTCGAATAGAGCTCGTTTAAACATTTCTAGTTATGATTAAATAAGTTATTTAATTTTTTTTTTTATGAAATATAAAAATATGGTATTCAGGCTATAATAATAAGTAATAATATGGTATTCAGGCTATAATAATAAGTGAATTGCGAAATGTCTCGAAATATATCTTAAAAGGTTATAGCTTTACAGTAGGATCAAGAACCGTGAGGAGGTTCCTGTCACTCTGGTACGGTAGCCGCCAACGGCCTGAACCACCGTCGGAGGAGTATTTTCCTTTGTTTTTTAAAGTATTTTATCTTTTTAATCTATATATAAAAATGTAAAACTTCTTATATAATTAAAGTTGATAATAATAATAACAACTCTTTCTCGTACATCCAGAAGAGAAAAAAAAACAAACACAATAAAAAACAACAAATGTAATAAAGGCAACCTTATTGCTTTTTATATATATATATATATATATATATATATATATATATATATATATATATATATATATATATATATATATATATATATATATATATATATATATATATATATATATATATATATATATATATATATGTTCAATTGTATCATTTACAGAGGACCGTCGTGGCGCAGAGGTACAGTGTCTGCCGGTTTGTGGGTTCGCATTCTCACTGGGGAGGACTTATTTTCATTTTCTTTGCTCTGGCAACAAGGCAAAGCGCGGCGTTAAATTCCGCCACTCAACACGCTACGAGAAACTGAGTGTCTTAACACTAGGTTCCTTCAACCTAAGTTTCCTTGTGCATTATTATTATATTATCATTTACAGATATGTTATATGTGAAACAAGCTAGTTAATATTATGAATAACTATGTAAGCTCATAATTGAGCGGAAAGTGGGGAACGGAGTGTCCTAACACTATGTTCCCTCTTTTATATGGGAGAAATAGTGTGCAGCTGAAATTATGTTATTTTTATGTGAAGTTTTTGAAAAAACACATAGGTATACAATATTAAGAGGTCGGGATAAGTACACCATGCTGGAAATGCCACTACAATCAGTTGGGCAAAGCTAGCTGTTTGTACAAACAGTTTTATCATTCTATATAATTTGGTCGGTTATTTCCGTATATCGGGCAATAGACGCCGCGACGCGATTGAAGTACGAGTATACCGCAATATGTAAAGTAATATATTTTTAGCTTTACTTTTAAGTAATATATTTGAATCTTAGTCCCAAGAAACTCCATTCTTCGCCTGCCGCTTACCGTGCTGGATGGCGGAAGTCAAGGCCACGCTTCATCTTGGTAATTCTTTCTCCCCGAGTGGGAATCGAACTCACAAACGTCGCGTTTAATATCAGACACTGTGCCGCTGCGCCATGACAGTCTTTATTATTAAATTTAAATACCCTATGTAAATATTATGATACTGTTAATGTAAATGCAAATTAAGCTCGCCAGTTGTACATTTTATTCGCGTTAATGGTAACTCGATATATTAAAAAGCAATAGCTTTATATGCGTTCGAGTTTTCAGTCGTCATGGTGCAATTGATAAGAGTCTACTTGTAAACGATTTTTACTTGGAGCTGCTTGGAAACGGTTGTATTGGGTTCGATTCCCACTCAAAATCGTATGCCTAGAATTTGGACAAAATGTGGAGCACTGAGTATCTTTTCTCTAATTATGCTTGAACCTGGAAAAAATTTTTTTTTCAGGTTCACGGTAAATCTGCTTTCTTTATTATTTTCTATTTTGAAGTAGGTTTAAAAATATAGTTAAATACATTGGTATTGAAACTATTAACTATATAAAGAAAATATCGGTTGTAAAAACAAATATAATTAATTTCAAATAAATATAAATATTATTATTACCTTAGCAATAAAATGTGAGTGAATTTCCATCTCGTTAAGTCCGTCCACTGTTCAGTAGTGACTCAAACTTGGTATACTGTATCGTGCATATAGAAGGGAAGGCAGACGGAACCCAATATTAAAACCCTTTCACATATTTCATGTTTAATGGCGGAACTGAACTTGTTACTGGGGCGAAGAAACGAAAATAATTCATCCTCCAGTAATCCCACGAGTGGGATTGAACCCACAGTACCAGATGATATACCACTGCGCTACGATAGTAATTATTTGATATAAAATAATGTATAACAGACTGAATCATAACATCTAGAACAAAACCAAATACAATGCGTTTAATTTCTAGTCATCTGGATTCTGGGTTAAATAGGGTAGAGGATTCTCATAAGCGAATTTGTCTAGTAATGCATAAGCGTTGGTGTACACTAGATAACGCGCTATAAAGCTATTAAATAGTTTACATACTTCTCTCTCCAACATACGCCTTAATTTGAGACATTGTATGTGTGTGTGTGTGTGAGTGTGTGTGTGAGTTGCGGAACTCATCGCCGCGCTTGCCCCTTATACAAGAACAGGTTAAATAATAGAATAATAATAGAATTATCGTGGTTACAGTCAGAAACTATCTCATATCGCCACGTTAAATGAATTATATTGAAATACATGGTTAAATATATTGTATTCACACAGTTCATACGTTTTTGTCATATTTTTGTTGGCAGTTTACTATGTGTAGTTAATTTCCTTGTACTATTTAAATTTCTTCTCATTTAACATGCTACGTCTTGTATATAGCTGTAGGTGAAAAGTAGAAAAAAAACTCTTCGGAAAATTTAATAATGAATAAATACATTTGAAACGAACAATTATTATACCGAATTCAACTTAAAAGTAACTTCAACAAGATATTTTTTTGTATTTATTTAAAGAATCTATTAAGATAAGCTATATTGTTAAACATTATATATTTTTATTTATCTATTTATTTCACTTACACAGCAAACAAATCGCTATATAGCACACTAGTTAGTGGACTACGGGTACTATATTCATAGTAGGACTTTAGTGAAATGAATTATTTCGTACAGCCCAAACCCACAAACGATCATTATAAATGTAATGTTGATAAACTAACATTAAGTGCGTACAGTGGACATTATCGAACAGTTCAGAATCAGCAATAAAATGATTAGACACACAGTGGTACTGAATTCGATTTTCACTCGAGGACATTTTTTTGTGTTAATTTTTTTACCATTATCATCCTTTCAAGGAAATTGCAATTTAAATTAATTATTTTTAAAAAATTAAAAAGAATACATTTGACGCTAACTAAAAACAAAGACTATACTCTCGTTACCCTGATCTGATTACATAGTGAGAACCAAAATTAATTATATTTGGGCCTATAAAGTAATTTTCTCTAAGAGAAGTTATTTACTACTTAATTTTTAGATAATGTCCATAAAACGGGTATAATAATAATATTGTTAGATATTTACCCACCATCACTATTCCCACTCTATAAAATAAGCGCTCAGTCGGTAGTCGTCGGGATAGGTGTTTGGCGTCGATATTGTAAGTTCGTTCTACTTGTAGTATCAATTTATCTTTAAGTATTTTTGAGATTTTTAAGTAATTATTAGAGATCGTGTTTCTAAGAGATCAAAGTATGAATATTGTTAATTCAGCGTATTAAATATGCCTTCGGCCAGTCTAAATTGTCTTTTTATATACTCACCGCTTCTGATTTCTATAACATCATAATAAGAAATATAAACGTAATGTACATCCGACCTCATATACTGTAACATGCCGCCTTACACTGTCATAAACACGCTAACCATGAAAAAAAATTCTTAAAATAAAATGTTTTCACTAAGTTTCAGAAACCTTACAGAGCGTGGTCTACGTGACCCACATGTAGATGCGAAGAACATTAGCCTCAAAAGACTTTTCGCATGCCATGAAAAAATACAGACGGCCACTCTCTAAAGATTACTGTACTGTAAAAATGATATATGAAATGAGTCAAGTGGATTAACTTAAATATCACTCTTGGCCAATTTTCGGACGATTGACGATGTTTAAGCGTTTATAGTAGGGAAGTTGATGAACGCTTTGCCATTTTTTAGTTTGTTTTTATTATTTAAAGAATGTAATTTTCAGACTGTCGTGGTACAGCGGCACAGTATTTGACTGACCAGACGGTTGCGGGTTCGATCCCCATTCGGGGAAAGCAATTATTCTCACTACCTCGACCTGGTGAGAAGATAAAGCGCGTTGAGTTCCGCTATTAAGCAACAATCTTATGCAGGAGCTAAGATGACACTGGCTGTCATACAAGTGGATGGCTACTTACGGAGCGTATATCATATTTCCAACTTAATAAACGTACTGGATAGTGGAAAGTTATAAAATACTTAAAATACTTGAATTTCTCCTTCTTCTCCCACTTTCTCTACCATCCGAATCCTATATTCGAAGATAACTAGTGATATATCACTTTACATACGGTCTTGCGACGATAAAACGTTACTATTAAACATATTACACAAATTCTAATACTAGGCTGATTCATTCTATTCGAAATAAAGCAAATATTTTGATTAAACGTTAGTAATTCGAGAGACGAGTACTTTGTTAGTCTGAAAGGAATACCAAAATCAAGCTCCAGGCAGTAGATGGGTGACCGTTTATTGGAATAGCTGGAAATTTTTCAAAATCCTTGTCCCAAATCGAAAGTTCTTTAATAGATTTGTGATTTACTATAGTATATGTATACTATTAAAAAAAAGTTTCCATATTTTTCAAGCATTTACTAACTTTATCTGTTTATAAATTTATTAGTACATGTAAAATAATTTCCCATATTATTATGACCTACTTATATATATATATATATATATATATATATATATATATATATATATATATATATATATATATATATATATATATATATATATATATATATATATATATATATATATATATATATATATATATATATATATAAATTATTATTTTATTTAAATATTATACTCGATTTTTGGGTATTCGAGATTGGAAATTTTTGGAAATACTATGTTTTGGATACTATACAGTAGTTTTTATTTCCACCCTTCAGTATAACAGTACTTGATTAAAATGAAATACTTGCTGATGTCAGATGCTGTGCCGCTAAGCCACGCGCAGCTGTTTTAACCGTAATTGTGGTTCAAACTTTAAAATTGTGTTATGCTCAATTTTAAACGTACACAAGGTAGTTTCACGTTAATAGAGTATATCAGAATCTAGTTACATTGTTAGACGGCGACGGCACAGTAGAGTATGCCAACAATTACGGGTCATGGAAGCTTGTTTGAATAACTTGATAAATATCCGACGTTGACGTTTTAATTAATGTTTTAAAATTTTATTACAAAGGTAATTTTATTAAATGTTAATAATATAGAATGTTTTGTGTACCTTCACGTTGTATCCCGCATATAGCAGGGTAGGCTTAGGGTACATAGTGTTAAGACACTTCGTTTCCCGCTCTCTGTCTCCGTTGAAAGTCAGATTGTGCCGACTATAAACGCGACGAATTCCGAATTCTGAGTAAGAGCGTGTCTCGAATATAATAGGTTCAATTCCGGCAAATTTTGATTAATTATTATTATTATTATTTGCATTTTTATTTTAAATTACACTATAATTTAAAATGTTTCGGTCAGTTCTGTTCGTGGTCGTGGACGAATAAATGTTTATATTCATAGTACACGGAGTAAGTTGGCTGTGGTATTTATTATATAAGAGATGACATTAAGAGAGAGAGAGAGAGTTTCAAGACACCCATTTGCATGTTGAGTTTGAATGGCAGAAATACTTCGTGAATTATTTCTAAATGAACAGAAAATTGCAGAAACAAACATATTTGTAATTCTTGTTGATAAAGGACTCCTTTGTTCGATTTGCTCATTAGCCCAGTTCGCTTCGCTCTATTGTAAGGAGTACTGTTTTATTTTAAAATCACATTGTATGTGTTCAGTATGCTTGTATTTACTCTAATATAATTTTTGTTTTCTAAAATAAAAGTAGCCTACGTTACTCTTTATTACATCAGCTACCTGTTAGTGAAAGTCCCGTGAAAATCGGTTCAGCTGTTTTATAGGTTAGCCGGATCAAATAAACAGACAGACAAAATTTGTAAAAAATGTTATATTTAATACCGTAATATATATATATATATATATATATATATATATATATATATATATATATATATATATATATATATATATATATATATATATATATTTATATATATATATATATATATATATATATATATATATATATATATATATATATATATATATATATATACATATAAAATGTTAAAATAAATCAGTAATATTAAAAAAATTAAAGAAAATACTGAAAATTTGTTAAATTTATATGTTATAATGGACAATATTCTACAATACAATTTATATACAAACGAATGCAAAATCAGTTTGAACTTTCAAAGGACCAAATAACTACATATATTCAATTCTAGCAAACGAGTTTGTGAATTTTATATTCTATTTACATGAAACTTAAAACATACAAAATTATTTTTATATGTTCAAATAAAGTAGATACGATGCTACTTTACTTTACTTTACAGTCTAGTATATCGACATAGTAAGAAAATATTTTAAAAAATCATAGTCAATTTGGAAAATCTGATCTCAATGAATCTTTTGAGATAGTGTTATAGGTATAGATATACGTAGGTTATATCTATCTCTAAATGCGAGTGATTTTCAATACTTGTTGTATATGTCATAAAATAAGTTTTGTAATATTTGTAATACGAGATATGTCTACATATATATGATTGTCATAAAATAGTTTAAAAAACTTAAAGCCAATTAAGAATTTAAATATTTGTAATCTTCACACATTTTAAATTCAAGTATTTTATTTTAACCCAACCTAACCTATAAAACAGCTGAACCGATTTTCACGGGACTTTCACTAACAGGTAGCTGATGTAATAAAGAGTAACGTAGGCTACTTTTATTTTAGAAAACAAAAATTATATTAGAGTAAATACAAGCATACTGAACACATACAATGTGATTTTAAAATAAAACAGTACTCCTTACAATAGAGCGAAGCGAACTGGGCTAATGAGCAAATCGAACAAAGGAGTCCTTTATCAACAAGAATTACAAATATGTTTGTTTCTGCAATTTTCTGTTCATTTAGAAATATTTCACATAAGTATTTCTTCTATTCAAACTCAACATGCAAATGGGTGTCTTCAAACTCTCTCTCTCTTCTTTTTGTCTCTTATATAATGAGTGACACCACAGCCAACTCTCTGCATATACTGCGGATATAAACATTTATTCATTCAATTTAACTCGCACTATTATTAAAAAAACTATGCAAACAATAACAATAATTAATAACAAATTGCCGGAATCGAACCTGTATTATTCGAGACACGCTTAAATGTTCTTAGTTACAATTCGGAATAAATATAATGTCTCGAAGACAGAAAGCGGGAAACGGAGTGTCTTATCACTAGATTCCCTCAGCCTACCCTGCTATATGCGGGATACATCGTGTAGCTAAACAAAACATTCTATATTGTTAACATTTAATAAAATTACCCCTCTAATAAAATTTTAAAACATTAATTAAAACGTCAACGTCGGATATTTATCAAGTTATTCAAACAAGCTTCCATGACCCGTAATTGTTGGCATACTCTACTGTGCCGTCGCCGTCTAACAATGTAACTAGATTCTGATATACTCTATTAACGTGAAAACTACCTTGTGTACGTTTAAAATTGAACATAACACAATTTTAAAGTTTGAACCACTATTACGGTTAACGGCACAACATCTGACTGTAAACGCGACGGTCGTGGGTTCGATTACCACTCAGGAGAGACTTTATTTTTATTCTCTTCGCTCTGGTAACCAGACGAAAGCACGGTGTTGCGTTCCGCCACTCTACTTTTAGATGTCTAAACGAGGCTGTAACTTGCATAAAATAAGCCAGGAAAGAGGCTTATTTTATGGAGGTTGCAGCGTGAAACTAAAAAAGTACAGATTATGACTGTATGTGACACTGACACGTTATAGTTTGGGACTAAATCTCAGACATGATTATATTTATTAGAAATATTTTGATCTATGGTTTTTATATATAATCGGAACATGCTCATCATGCAGAGCAAATTTAAAAAAAAAACATTTATTTCTTAAAATTTAGACAAAACGTAGTATCGAATTATCCAATGCTGTTCAATATTTAAGAAGAAAACGGAGAAATATATCACTACATTCTCTGTAATTAATTAAACAATTCTGAAAGATGTAAACACCAGATATAAGCTAGGCTGTTGGCTACAAAACCTATGGCTATTTTTACATAAATACAGAAATAGGTACAGCGTCTTACCCTAGAAAAATCCTTTTGTTTTAAACAAAGCGTAAAATTTTCTCGTTTCTTAAGTATTGAACGATGAAAAGAAGTGTATCGTTGTTTTTTTTTTAAAAAAAAATCTATAATATACCTAATGGAGGATAAAATGGTTTAAAAAATTTAATTTTTTTAAACCGTTCTCCCTGACTACCCCGCTAGGGATGAAGTTATGTATGTATGTACATATGTGTATGTAAGAAACGAAATGCCGTTTTCTAGTAATAAAGTTAATTCAGATTTACCTACCCTGCTATATACGATATACAGATACCTGCTATATAGCAGGATAGACAGACGAAACTGAAAACAGGTGCGAGTCCACCTCGTATCCTTGGCCATATAGAAACTTGATTTTAAGAAACTATTTCACCGGTTGATAGCGTAATTAATTTTGGTATACAAAATATATTCTAGAAAACCATACGTTTTACACAGTTTATACAAGTAGTTGCTTGGGGTTGCAGTTATATATCCTTATATACACCACTTTATGATTAATATACTGTTAATACTTGGGATGGCATCACATCGTTCTCCAAATACATATTTAATATTGTTGTATATTTAGTTAGCTGCATGATATAATTCATTATCATCACATATACCTTGTATAATAAAGAATGTCGTAGCCGAGCTATCATTTTTACTTGAGTATTTTTTGTTATAAACTGATTAATTCAACACTAGGAAAAAAAAATTAAGTTTTCTAAAAATTAATTTCCTTTTTTTTTAATTTAAATTATTTTATATTGAAAAAGTGATTTTTCATGTCAAAAAAGTATATTTTGAACATTCCAACCCTACGAATCGCAAGTGTAAACTCCCGATCATCACTTGTACATAAAAGACCTTTCCTCGAAACATTTGTTGTTAAATCCTCAAACATTAAGCGTCCGCTCAAATCCTTTTCTGATGGAAGTTAGATTTTATAGCCGTTATTACGATTGAAGATAATATTATATGGAACGGTTTCAGTCCACGATGTGATTATTAATTGGCATTTGAAGTAGGAATTTCGTGAATTCTTTTGAAATTCATGGCTGTTCTGATTACAGTAATTTTGGGAATGTCAAAGATTTAAATTAGAATTCAGAGATATCTTGCAAAGTAATAAATAAAACATTTTGTGCATTTAAATTTCATAAAAATTTTCATGCTTGAATAAATAAATTATTATTATTTGTACACATTCTTATCACTTCTTGGCGTTTTTACATAAAACTTTTTTATAGTAGGTATAGTTGGCAAATAAAGCCTAGAAAGCACATAGGGTGATTTTAAATACTGGAACACCTAATGCAGAATGGACCTTGCGACTCAAGTATAGGTTTAAAGGGGCCCTTTTACGATGGGCATTAACCTCATATCACCTCATCTTGTTTTCGATTCTACTAAAGCCACCTTAGAAGTATATTCTAGAAATGAATTTATGATAGTTCTAGACAAGCCGAGATCTTTAAATAAACTATAGAGATTTCGCTGTTATTCTATCTCTCGCTCCTACTTCTGCAGCGTACAAATTAACTCTGAAACTATTCCTGGTCAGTTCTTTAGTAAGATCGAAATACCTAAGTTTAAAATTATGATTTTTAGGATATTTGTTTCTTACGGAACTATAAATTCTACCAGAATTACGCGCTTTTGGCTTCTATAATAAAGTATGAAATACAATCTGGATGACAAAATTCCAATATCATCAGGGATTTTATACTGTTTCCAAATATGAAAATCAGAACATCTCATGTGAAATATAAGATTAGATACTAAACGTAAAAGTTTATGACAATCCACTTAAATGAAGTAATGAGCTCCAACCAGCTTAAAACCAGCTTTCTCTGATAAGACCATATGAAGTGCAGTGAAGTGTACTCTTTTTTATTACCTTTCTAAGTTATTTAGGTCCAGACTAGAATATCTAAATAGAATCGTGTTTCAGATAAGCTGTGGTGGGTGTAAGTACCGATGCACTGTTTGATAATTTGAAGAGAAATCAAGTTACGGCACGACACTATATCACAGTAGATAAATAAAATATTAGGAATAGAATAAGAAATTAATGAACCCTTTCTTCTTCTCCTCATCTTCATGCTTAATCTTGCATGTAGCTTATAGGCAGAACGTAGCGTAACTTCGTGCTAAGATACTATATTAGTATGAATTAGAGAAATTACGTATTGCTATTCAGTGCTCAAAGTCTGGAAATGATAATAATTTACTCCCTCCGTGGGGATTGAACCGTTGCATTTACAGTCTAATACTGTAAATACAATATCGAGTAAAAATAATATTTCTTTAAATATGAAGTGGATACCGCAACAGATACTAAAAATATATTTCACCTTAGCGACACTCCAATTAAGATCCAATTTATATCTGATAAACCTTAAATAAAAATTTTAAATAAATAGAAATATATATACTTTTTACATTTTCATCAACTGATGGAACAATTTCGCTAATTCTAATTTTGTTGTGTTAATTGTTGTAAGGAGAAGGTTCCTACGAAATAAGATTTGGCTATCTATCTATCTTTCTGGTTGTCCGGGCCAATGCCCTAAAGAATTGAATTTTATTGGAATGAATTGTGTGTACAATATATTTTAAATTAGAGCAAATCCGAAACTTCTATCAAGCGGGTGATACCGCAAATGGGCCGCTACAACATGACTAACATTCGTCACAGAATAACTAATGACAACGCAGAGCCGAAACTTGAAATTCGGCATGACAGGCAGGATATGTAGGGGAACACTAAGAGATGATTTCCCGTAATACCAAGGAGAATTCTACAGGAATAGAATTCTATAGTGGATTCTACAGGAAGATGGTTTTTAATACTTATAAAAAATATATATATATAAAAGATATTGCTATCGTAAAAAACATATCTTATTATGGTGTAAATAAACACTAAAAAATACGTATTTCTCCGTGCAATGATTTAGTAATTAATAATCCTGAAGTATATAGCAGAGTAGACACGAGATCCTTGTTTTAAGACATTTCACTTTTCACTCTCCGCCCAATTTTAATACATTGCTTGTTGAGTGGCTGGTGAAACTCAGCTTTGTGCTTTGTCTTGTTACAAGAACAAATAAAAGAAATAATTAAATCTTCCTGAGTAATTTTTTGATAGTACCATGAGCAAAATATTCCTATATTACATTTTGTTTAGATTTGAACCCGTAATCTCTGATTTAAGTACCTGATTAAAACCAGTCACGTTTCCAAAGTCAAAGTCATGCCAAAATCGTCATATACGCGTTTTACCTAATATCGATTTTCAAACGAAAATTAAGCGATTTTTCCTAAGCTATAGCAAAATATATCTTATGCCTTGTTTTTAAGGCTCATATATAGGCAGCTTTAAAAGGTCAACTGTGAATAGGCACGCGTTTTTGTGGCATACAAAGCAGACTGGAACATAAAATGGATAATATATATGTGTTAGAGATTCCACGTTCGGTTATGGGAGCACAGCTTGATAACTCGTTTTTAAATAAAAAATATGATTTTAGGTGTAAACGATTTTATCACCGAATTTCATTTCTTGTGTTCATCTGTCATCTCTTTATGATTAAATGTCTAGCTGGCCAGTAATTAGTAAACACTCAAAATTAATACCATTCATAATCTATTTAGGTGTTTGGTATGTGTATTTTTCTTCACGCTGTATCCCGCATATGAGACTATGTAGACTACGCGAACAAGAATGCGTTTTCCGAATACTCATAGTACATTGTCATTTGCTTTTTCATGGGAGTGGAATCTGTAAATAAATCAAATTAGCAGCCTGCGAGGACAGACAGTTTGTTGTTATTCATCACTTATTTATTGTGAAGTACCTTTCCGCAGTGAAGGATTTACCAACAAGCGGAGTAGACTCGAATTTGGCAGCGAACTTGTGATTATTTTTCTGGCTGGCTTTTATGCCATTTTATACTTAGTTGTATATAGTAGAAAGAAACAGAAAGAGAGACCTTAAAAATATAACACTCAGCTTTCCACTATCAACTAATAATCGGCCTCTGGCCACACTATTCAAAAATGAATAAAAAACAAAATTGTGGAGTATATAGTGACAAAAAGAGATTTGTCACGGAATTTCAAAATATTTTTTATAAACCCTAGAGGATTAACGATCTTACGAAAGAGATGAGGGAGTTAAAAATAAATAAATTGTGAATCCGCTACTGCCATCCTAGCATTTCTAGATAAATTCTTCAGTGGTGAAACACAACGTCAATCAAATTTGTCCAATCAGGCCAGGAAACCAGGACTAGGGACTATATCAAATATATTTGGATTATTCTTGAATATTATGGAATGATGTAGGGAGCTATTATTTATATTTATCGTTTATCTAATATATCAGATATATATGATAAAATTATAATTTGTTTGTTTTTTCCAGGACTAAATAGATTGGTTATATTATAAAATAATATATTTAATAGGGCAGATCTAGATATTTTCCGACAATCCAAATCTTGTTTTAAACTGAAAGTGAAAAAAAATGTTCTCTAGCTAAATTTGATTTTAGAAAGTGTAACTATAGTATTGTAAAGTACGAGGGCGAGTCAATAAGTCCGTGACTTTTGGAATAAAACACAAATTTTTTGATAAAAATAAATAAATTTAATTTTTAACGTAGTCTTTCTTAAGCTCTATACACTTTGTCTAACGTTTCTCCAATTATTTTATCCCTTCCAAAGAAAATGATTTGTCGAGGTCCTCAAAATAGTCTTTGTTTGCGGGATGACTTCATCATTGGAGTCATATCTTTTTCCACCAAGCCATTTCTTCAGGTTTGGGTACAAAAGTAGTCGCTTGGACCCAAATCTGGATAATAGGGTGGATGAGGGAGCAATTTATAGCCCAACTCATGTATTTTTGTAATGGCAACTGCACATGTGTGCCCGTACCCTTGCATCGTCTTCATGGAAAAGAACTTTATACTTGGCCAAAATAAGGTCGGTTCTTTTCAAATTGTCGTTGAATCGGTCCAATAAGTTGGCATAATATTCCCCATTGATTATTCTTCCCTTTTGAAGGTCAGGAAGTCAACTTGGATTATCCCGCGTGCATCCCAAAAAACAGTCGCCATAAGTTTATTGGCTGACAAACCACCAGCCTTCTTTGGCGCCGATTCACCCTTAGAAACCCACTGTTTTGACTGTTGTTTGGTCTCTGGTGTGTTGTGATAGATCCATGTTTCGTCTACGGTTACAAAAGTTTCCACAATCTCTCGCACTTTCAATTTTCGGTCAGCCAACACTATATCGTAAATATTTTCGATGTTTTTGGGTGTAAAGACCTCAACTGGGCGTCCAGGACGTTCGGCATCTTCAGTGCTTGTTCGGCCACAATGAAATTCAGTAAACCACTTTTTTACCATTGAAATCGATGGTGCAGAGTCCCCATGTCGTATTCGTCCCCGTATTTATCAAGCTTAGACTTGGTCTCGGCAATGGTTTTTTTTCGCAAGAAATAATGCTTAATAAGCACACGAAATTCAATTTTTTCCATTTCCTCCTCAAATTACTGAGTAATCTGATAAAGATAGCTGACAAATACAAACTAACTGACACAGAAAGTTCAAATTTTGACAAGAGTCAACTGACAGATGCCTGTTGACAGGAGCAATGTTGCTGTTACAGTAAAGAAAAATAAATAATAAAAAATTACTTATTTTTGGTCAATGAAGATAAGAGTCTTTTTTGTTTCCAAGCAAATATTTGTAAGAAAACTGTTTAATTAACAAACAAAGTAATTTAGCTTTTACATCATATAATTATTTAGTCTACATTTCCATGCATGCCTTCAATTGTTTTTCAGGTTCACAATTCATCCCCACTATAGTAGAAAAATCCTAGTGTCATGGCATTCCGCACTAATATAGTGTCTTAAATAATTTTAAGACAATTATTATTTTATATTTTTACTATACTGTACCTATGCATGCTAAGTTTAACATTAAATAGTCAAACAAAGAATATACCCAACTAACTTACGGACGATAGCTGTGTTTGAACAGCTTGCTTTGTTCAGTAGATGTAGTACCCGTATATATATATTTATGATTATTCTTGGTAAAGTATTTTCTTTACATAATATTAAACAAAGTTACTTCCAGGTGATGTACGCATGTAAATTTTACATTACGGTACGGATTTTGATGCGGTTTTTACAAAAAGACAGAGATAGAGAGATTTACCATAAAATATGTATTTTCTTGTGTTGACATTACGAATGCTGGGTAACTCTGATAGAGTGGAATAATTTACTAAGGATTGTATATCGAAAAAATAAATACAAAACCGTTTTCAAAGATATATATATATATATATATATATATATATATATATATATATATATATATATATATATATATATATATATATATATATATATATATATATATATATATATATATATATATAGTTACCGAAATAAAGGCTCTTGGGACCATTTTAAACCAAACCAAACCAAAGCGATTATATTATTATTATTATAGTTTCACGTCGTATCCCGCACATGGCAGGGTAGGCCGAGGGAACCGTAGGAACCCTAGGAACCTTGTGTTAAGATACTACGTTCCCCACTTGGGACTATACCTTGTGCAGCTAAACTAATTAGCTACGTTGGCGCACTTAATAGAGACCAAAATTAATATTTACAGCATTTGAATTAAATTAATGTCAGAAAAATTAAAAGTAGAGAATTACTTGGCAATCCACAGAATCCCTGAGCGAGTACACTCCACGTTGTAGGATGAGGAGCTCAGAGTAATGCCAGGGACGTTGGTCCTGGGCCCCTTTGAAATGCATATGTCAATATCTCACATCTACTACTGGAGCTACGGAGGTGACAGGCAGACTGCGATGTAATTTTTATTAAACATGCATGCAAAACCGACTCTGAAAAATAATAGAATAGATGCTATTAATCACAAACTCTTAAAATTATTGCAGGGCTCTTAATTAAATTTCAACGACGCCGGCCTTGTTCGTATAAACTAATCGAGATATCCACATAGTTTGTATTAATTTATATTCTATCGGTAGTAGGACGAATTGCATATTAGTTTATCACTATTTGTACATTTTTTAACTCACAAGACCTAGAGAGTAAAAAACTTTAGAATCAATTTATATGTGATTTTTGTATTTGTAATTAATATGGAATATATGTTGTAATCATTGGTGTAGGAGGGAGGGGGGCCAGGTGGGCTGTGTCCACCCCAGAGTGTTCATTATCAAAAGCATAAGGGTACGGATTTTTTGTAAAACCTAAAATGCACAATTTATATGTTAGTTAGGCTAGGAGCTTAATAAGTTTTAATAGAAACTGTTATGTTTAATGGTGAAGATTGTCATTTTTTAAAGCATCTATATCACTTTACACAAGTATGAGAAGTTTCCTTTTTTTTTCTTAGAAATCAGTATAAGTTTCGGGAGAATTTTAACACCTGTTTTTTGTTAAAAATATTTTTTTTTAGAAATTAACATTTTCAATAATACATATATTCCAAACGCGAGCTCACCGTGACCCCTATGGAAAATGCCTCTACAAACGCCAATGGTTATAGTTCAAACGATGGTCAGGATGATTTATATTGATAATTTGCAACATACAAACAAAAGCAGAAAAAAATCAAACTGTCACAATTTTGCAATCTACAAATGGTGGTACCATGTCTTGTGTACTATTTGAATCTATTTTTAAGCGACTTAATTCATATCCATATACGTTTATATTCTAGGCAAAATATTTTTAATAATAAGTCAATCCGTTTTTCACTTACGCTTATTTTACTTTTGCCACTTTATTATAAAAATATCGGCCGATTGCGAATGGTACTCGCTCACCTAGGGTTCCATACAAATTGCGATATGTCTATAAATTTTAAAACTTCGGGACCTAAGCTGGATAAAACTGGCTTGACTGGCGCCCAAGTACTACTAGCCGAGTAACCCTTAAATCAAACTTGGCACATGTTGTAGAAGCATATAACAGATTTCAACGTGAACTCTCGGTACATTTCTCACCATAATGATCATTAAGCTAGAAAAAAACTACATTTATATTATTTTATAAGTAAAATATATCATAAATATCTCGCATAAATTTTTCAAATAGGTCAATATTAATTCATCAAGGCCTTCGTTATTTTACAATAATGTTATATAAACATTTTATATAAAAGTTATCAATAATATTGAAGTTTTTAATTACAACCTTGTATCCAAATTCAAACTTTAGAGGACCAAAACTACGTTATAACGAAAACTAAAATTAGTTTACGTAGATAAAATATTTCCTCGTTATATACCAATCAAAATTTTTATTAAATTGCCACTCATTGGAAACGCGAGGGTTATGGGTTCAATTTCCACTTGGAAAGTAATAAATTCATTTTCACGTTCTAGTAACAATACATAGGGCGGCGTTGAGTTCCGCAACTCCACACGCAATGTCTAGAAAATTGCCATAAGTGGAGTGCCATAAGTCATAACTCTAGGTAGTTTCTGACGTATGTAAAAAAAATGCCACTAACTGAATAAAAGAATTAAAAGTTACATAGAAACCTGAACTATTTTAAAGCTATCAGTACTTAGCCATTAGCACTTAAATATGATGTATAGTGATTTTAATCGAATTAATACGACCAGTTAAAAATGATCTTTCTTTAAAACAGATTTTTATGTGTGACAAAGATCATTTTTAATTGGACTGTGTAATAAATTCACTGTAATCAAATTTGTACAATGCCGTGGGCAGATTAAAGTATATTTATTAGCACTTTATCTAATATTTTAACTCTATTATAATGAATAATCAGTATTACGAATCTATAAGTGTTGGGCAGAAAGAACTTACGGTTGAGAAACTATGGTCCATATTGAATTACTTAACATAATTACGTTTACACATATACATAGATAGACAGTAGAAAGTAAAATTGTACAAGAAAATATATTGTATATACCAGCATATTATAAAAAGCAAATACATATATATATAAACAGTTATATATATATATATATATATATATATATATATATATATATATATATATATATATATATATATATATATATATATATATATATATATATATATATATATATATACATTTTCTTTAATATTCTAAAGGAAAAATTACAGTTATTATGGGAAACTTGAGAAAATAAATTTAAAGTTTCAGACAATTCGACAAAACAGTTATTCTGTAACAATATGATGTGCAAAATAATTTAAATTTACATAACTTTTTAATTTATGAACCATTTGAATGAATGAAACCATTTCAAACCTAATAGTGAAAACTGCATTTAAATAGACATAGAAGTTGCTGAGATTATCTTGAACAAACGCACAGATTAACAGTTGGAAAAAAATTGTTAGGGTATTATGACGTTGATAAATGTCCTCAATAGAAGTTTTTTTCATATATCGTCCTTGTACAAATAGCGACCATTTACATTATTTTATTATATGTATAGATATATAGATTATTATCTATCTAGTTATACTATATAGAACAACTATAATAAGCATTATAGCGAAGTATGGAACTATCGCATTAAAATTTAAATTACTCTTGCCTATAATATTTTATTTTGCAAGTCCTTTTTTATATAGAAATAAAGCTAAAGTATTTCCTTGGAATTATTTTTGTGGCGCATAGTTCTAATTGAACAAATATATTTTGTATAGGATAGTTGTTTATAGAGGAAAGCAACATTAAGTAATGATTTTCACATTTTATCACAATCACAAATTTCAGTCTAAGATCTGTACTTTAACTTAACTGTATCTGTGGCCAAAGTTACGCGCGAAGCGTTACAGAGTAAAGAAGTGAAGTAAAGAAATACAAGTAATATTGTATGTATAAATATATATATATATATATATATATATATATATATATATATATATATATATATATATATATATATATATATATATATATATATATATATATATATATATATATATATATATATATATATATATATATATATATATATATAATATTGTGAGGTTGCCCGGAACTAATCGCTATTTTAGTGATTAAGCCGTCTTACCCTTTTTTTATTTATTATACACAATTTTTTTCCTTAATTTTTATTATTATTATTATTATTATATACTACTACTACAATAGTATGAACTAAGTGCATAATTTAATATTTAAAAAAGAAGTTTGCTACTCAATTATTAAAAAGGCCTACAATTATGTATTTAAAGTACGTTAATAATCTACGCTTCAAGCTACATCACAAAAATCTTAACATATCTTTAAATTCATTATTTTATTTCTCCAAAGACATTAAATGCCTTTAAGCAATAACAAGGTGATAAGGCTTTATCGTATACCATAATATATCATTTCATTACAGGTTTGACGTGAAAATAATTTGCTCCGTAATAACAACTCTGTGTTGAGATACGTATGTGTGCCGCTACCGGTCATGAATATTTAAAGCGTTTTCGGTAATAATTTATGGATATTTGTGTACTAAGGAGTAGCTTACAATAGTTAAAAATATAGAGCTAGGTTGCTATACTATGGATATGTTTTAAATATGAAAAGAAACTGGAAAATTGAAACACTATGCGTCTTGCTAATTTTTAATGAACTTCTTTTATTATTTGTTTAGTCTTAAAATATTATTATTATTATTATATTATATAAATATATAAATAGAGAGGACGTTATGGCGCCGTCAAACTGTAAACGCGACGGTTGTGGGTTCGATTCCCATTCGGGAAGAATGGATTTCCTTATTCTGGTAAATAGATAAAAACACTAATTGGGCAGAAATTTGTGAACAGAGGGTCTTAACCCTAGGTTCCCTCTGTCCACTATGTAAGCCATTTTAATCTCTTCGCTCTAGTTGGAAGGTTAAGTGACGTCGACAAGTAATATCTCTAGAAAAAAGTTAAGAGTGTCTGAACAGTAGATTCTACTATACCTAAAATATTATACTATGTAAAAGAAACTCTTAATTCTTTGAATTGATAAGTGGACAGACGTACGGAAAAGGTAGCTTTTAGATAAGAAGGTATTATTACAGTAAGGTTTTCAGAACACTACTTGACCGGTTTCAAATAGCATTACATTTTTTGTATTTTATGTGATTTTTTATTTAAGATGACGATACGTTTGAATTTATCATGGTAATGATGTATCAAAAATCTCTTGCGACTGTAGGACAAGGGTCTAGGCCATCGGTAGCTAGGGCTCGAGAGGTAGGAACCTCCTTACTAGCCTCCTCACTACGTTCAAGCAGTACTGCCTTCTGCATCCGGTTCATGATACAACAGCTAAGCAATAATCTCTTAAGACGTTTTTATTTCTCTCACTTCTACTATCCCTTTGGAATTATATACGGGTGATGTAACAGTTTATCAATTATATAGGTAAGTATTAAGTTTCGCGTCTTCACCCGCTTTAACGATGCCTCTTAAGTTATTGGTAGAGTTTATTCGCTGTTCAGTCCTTAATTGAAACCAGTAGGTGAAATTTATTTGACCAAAGTGAAGAATAGAGAGCTCTCACTCTAATTCTAACCTCACGCTTACCCACTGAAATCCGCGGGAAGAAAAGCTATACAAAATTAGCAACTAGCGGCTTCGATTTAGGTCAAATCGAAACACCTAAGAGTTTTGTATGACACATGTGTCATGACACATTCAAAGTGTATTCTAATACAAAAACAATTCTTCTATTCGGTCTAGTTGTTCTTGAGCTTTTTGTGCTGAAGAAAAATTTTCATTTTTTATGAATTTGAAATATATAATTTGTGAAAATTTCAGCATTCTAGCTATCACGATTTATGAGATACCGCCTAGTGGCAGACGTACAGACAGACGAACAGGCAACAGAGGCATAGCAATAGGGTCCCGTTTTTTACCTTTTATGTGCGGTAACGTAAAAAATATTCAGAAAAAATATGAACTTAATTTTATTCACAATATTACACACCCACACTGTAATTAACACGTTAAAAATTATCAGCCATTCAAACTAAAACACGCATATAATTAAATTATAATAAAATTCACGAACCAATCGCATTCAAGTTCGCAATCCAAAGAGGCACCACCCCAAAATGTGAGACAGAACATCGTAACTCTATTAATACGCACGATAATTAACCGTTTACGTCCATCTTGTTCGAGAAAACTCGAACGACAAGTTGACAGAGCTACTTTAGTAGTATCCACTGGTAAAACGACCTTTATTTTTTAATTTAAAACCTATTTTAAACCTTTTCCCACATAAATAAGATTGATTTTGGTTCGGGTGTGTTTTTTCCTTTTTTTACCATTAAGTTTTATGTTATACCGCTGTCAGGTCGCCTTTAATCGAGACGCGGTATCGGGTAGTTAAGATAATGATCGGATATTAATTATTTTGTACATTCCTCATGGTTTAAGCCGGAAGCACGAACCGCTATGGAAAAGAAGTTGAAACAAATAGCAGGTAATTTTGTTGTCCGTCTGTCTTCGTACACTACGTGATACAGTGTGGGGTTTCTTAGGAGAATGCTGTAAGTGGTAATTATTTTATCACAAGACTTCTCCATTGCAGTGGCGTCGTGGGGCAGTGGCGCAGTGTGTGCCTGTAAACGCGACGGTTGTGGGTTTGATTCCTACTTGAGTAGAATGAACTATTGTCATTTCCTCGCTTTGGTAACTAGACAAAGCGCGGCGTTGACTGCCGGAGGACGGAGTGTTTCCATAATTGGTTGGAATGTTGGGAATAGAGTGTCTTAACACTAGGTTCCCAATGTGTACCTTGTTATAAGCGAGATACAGCGTGAACCTATTTTTAATAAAATTCTATTGAAATATTGAAATGAAAATTAGCCCAAAACGGTCTAGTTGTTTATTATGTAATCAATTACATCTAAGTTAAAAACACACATAATATATGTATATGTATATATATATATATATATATATATATATATATATATATATATATATATATATATATATATATATATATATATATATATATATATATATATATATATATATATATATATATATATATATATATATATATATATATATATATATATATATATATATATATATATATATATATATATATATATATATATATATATATATATATATATAAGATATAAAAAATAACTAAACTAAACAGGCACGATTCAAACAGACGGGGTGCGGCGATCGTAAATTAATTAAAATTTACAACATTTTACAGTGTTTGATAAACGTGTTTTTTTTATATATTTATTCTACGTACAGTCCGTTTGTTTATTGGATTGAATTCAATCACTCGTGAAAGACATTGATTACTTTTCAGTATTCCTATAAATTCGGATTTGTAATACTACGAATTAAATTCATTATATATATATATATATATATATAATATATATATATATATATATATATATATATATATATATATATATATATATATATATATATATATATATATATATATATATATATATATATATATATATATATATATATATATATATATATATATATATATATATATATATATATATATATATATACTGAACTGAACACACTACTGAACATTACATTACTGACCATGCAACTTACAACGGGTTCTATGCCCACTCAAGGGGAAGCTTACGATATTGAGATTAAATTAAAAAATAAATTAAAACCATATTTAAAAAAAGGTTTTATTTAAATGATGGTATTTATAATCCATTATAGCCTAGATCGTGCAAATAAAAAAAGTTCAATTTAAATCCGTCAAGTAGATCCAAAGATGTGCGCTAAGAGACAATCAGACAAACAGACAGACAGATATATGTATATATATATATATGTAAATACAAGAAGATAGAATATGTAAGTCCCGCCCGCGCTTCAATTATGGCTGTTCTTCATATAAACGTACCATGCGTGTAGTATATTATTTCACCTTCCACTAACATTACTTCCGTAACATAAACACGTTAACAACTTGACTGCAACTAGAACAAACTAAATTTGACTACATAATAGCATGTTCGCGTTAACCATTGATCGCTCTATTTTTAGCTATCGTGCGTTTGAACTTATTATTATTTTTTTTTAATTTCACGTTTAATATCTTTCGTCAATGTCGGCAACGTAAATGTTGTCTCTTATTTTTATATAACATAAAAAAATAAGAACGGTATAGTTGAATTTCCAAAAATTATTCTTTTTTAGCTTCACGCTGTATCCCGCACATAGCTGGGTATGCAGAGGGAATCGTAGACAGAAAGAACCTAGAGTTAAGACACTCCGTTTTCCACTTTCCTACATATAACGTGTTGACTGGTGAAACTCAACGCCGCCCTCTGACTGACTTGTTGCCAAGGTGAAGAAAATGAAAATAAATCGAATGACTTATCCGGTCTTATGTCGTCGGGGAGAATTTTCCGAGTGGGAATCGAACCCACAAACCGTCGCGTTTACAGCCTCTGCCCCCAACGACGGTCCTCAAAGTTTATTTAATTTAAAGAAAATCTCTAAAATGAAGCTTTTGATATCACTTAAAACTAGTCTCTTTAAGTGTGTATTGAGTTCGTATGAATTTCTAAATAAATAAACGACTATGCCATAGTAATTTAAGACGGAACGATAACACTCCTTAAAACGCTATTAGCAATCATCAAAGGGGAATGAGCACACACATTAAGAATTCGTATCACGACGCGACGCCCGTTCAGATAGCAGTATGATTAAAAATACCACCTGCTTTTAAAGACGGGAGACTTTCTTTAAAGAAAATATTATATTATATTATATTATATTATATATGAAAATTTGTTAATAATAGCTCGTATTATTTAATATGTTATATTTTAAAAGTAGAGATGGTATCCCTTTTTAGGAATTATAGTTACTTTTTTACGTTACACTTATAGTTTATGTGTAGGAGATATGCAGAACGCTAATAAGTTTCAATAATAATGCCTATAAAGTACATTAAATCAATAAATAAAATATAACTTTTGTATAAAGTGACATACACGTTGCTATGGTAACGCGTATTTCCCGCGTCAACGGGTCCTCTAGTAAATATAAACACGTGTCGTCAAATTCAATATATTCTAATCTAAGCATTCATTAAACAGTTGTTCCTTCAGGGAAAATTAATATTAAAAATTACTTCTGCTCTGGAAAAACAACCAGCGGCGTTGAGTTCCGCCATTATACACGTAATGTAGCAAATTCGGTCGGAAACCGAAGAATGGAGAGTCTTACTTCTCTATATGAAAGAAAAAAATAAGCATATGCATACAAACTAATACTTACACAGACAACGCATCCAAAAATAAGTTTCTTTGTTCTTTCCATTATCCTAAATTGAAACGTCTGTACATCAATGTGAATTAATTGTCCATTTTTTAAAGATTTTTTTTATGTTTTCATTCATTCAATCAAGTTCAAGCGAGTTCATTGAGGAAGTATTTTAACAAGCAAAAAGCGGCACGTGGCTCAGAACTCCTTAATAAGGGCAGGTATGCCATAATTTTACATTCGCTATACATAACCTCGCTTTCTCAATAGCGAATATAAACAACTTTCTGCGAGATTTTCTACCAAAAGCTGTATTAGATTATGTAAAGTAAGCAATATGAACTGTATACGGCTTTATTTTTATTTATAAAGAGAACAAAAAATATTTATTATAGCTCTATCTTTCTGTACCGAAGAAATTGACCATGATAGTTCAGTATATTTAAATAGTAAAAAAGAAAAGAATTTTACCTATTGAGATTTTTTTAGTATTCACAATGGCTTAGCTGAATTTCGATTCTAGGCAATTGTAGTAAGGTAAAGGGGCTAACTCAAGGGAACAATTTTAATTAAAAAATAACTTATAAAATATATCTATATTCTAGTTATAAAATATATCTTCATACATAACTTCACTGTTCTTCCGCTTACAATAAGTGTAGAGAACTCATGCTTAAGACACTCCAGTTCCATACATGCGTGTTAGTAGTACACGAAGATCATGTCTGTCTTACTGGAACAAGGAATTAAAAAATATTTAAGTATAATGATTCCTTTGAGTGGGAATAGAACCCACTATACGTGTTTACAATAAGATATTTGTATGCTCCACTAGAATCTAAATAGTTATAAAGCTTTGAACAAAATATAGAACTTTGAGGTTTACAATTTCTACTATACAAAACTATAGTAATAGTAAAATTAAGTAAAAAGACCTTAAGTGTTTTTATAAAAAATATTTTATATATATATATATATATATATATATATATATATATATATATATATATATATATATATATATATATATATATATATATATATATATATATATATATATATTATAGTTATATAAGACTAGTGCTTTATTATTTACTTATTAGCAAATACAGATTAAAATTAAAATACGAAAACAAATTTTTGAATGCACATGTTTTTTTAAAAAACAAAAATTTATTAAAATAATAATATTATACGTTTTCTTTTTTCCTTAGATGAAGCGTTATAATATTTTTCGTTTTGAATTGTACAGTGTCTCAGAATATGCGGAGAATGGAGTGAAAATAAATGAAACTCACCACCAAATTCTCTTATCTAGTGGTGTACTCTATATAAAGTAGAAGAGAGACAAAAAATATATGTCGCCGACATATTATGGAACTTCGCCATATTATATATATGTTATGTTATGTATTTGTATATAATATATAGTTAATATGTTTCAATCAATATGTTAACATTTCCTCCATTCTGATTCTTTAACCAATTAAATCTCTCCTAAGAAATCCCGACTGTTATATATTTGATTACGTGTGTATCGATTATAAAACAATTCAATATTAATTTTACACGAAGTTTTCAATTTTTATGTTTTTTTCATTAAAAGGGAGGAAACTCTTTTTTTCTTACATAAAATTTATATTAAAAAATTTTTATAATTTTTTTTTTTAATTTTTTTTATATTTTTTTTATTTTTATTATTTCTTTCAAACTTGTGCCCTGGTTTCTACCGAGTTTAAAATAAACAAAATCATGCGACAAACTAAAGAATTAAGTCTTATCTAATCAAATCTTCAAAGTTATGTAAAGATCAATCCCAGTCTAGATTCCAATTAAAATATCCAAATTAGTATTCTTGACTAAGGTTATTACTTAATTAGAGATAGAAGCTTCGCAAATAACTTTGTATTTTAGTTAAAATGTTGAATATTCAGATTTCTGTAATAACGTTTAAAATAAAAGTAAATTTTGCTTCTGTTTAATCTTTTAAAACATACATCATTCATTTTACATAGATATGTACATAGATATGTACATAGATATGTACATACATACTTACAGAGATGCATACATACATACATACTCACCGCTTTATCCCTAGCAGGGGAGTCAAACGGAGCGCCAAATTCTACGGTCCGTAGATACCTCTTTCGCCTCGTCCACTGTCATTTCCCTCTTCCCACATACCCTCCAAGGGTTCCACATGCATCTTACGAGAACCTCATTTAATATCTTCCACACTGTGAACCCGAAGGTCAACCGGGGTAAGGCACTAACTACAGATAGTTCCGCCACACAACACACGATGTCTCAAATAAGGCTACAAGTGTAGAACGGAGTGTCTTAACACTAGGTTTATTATCTACGGATATGCGAGAAAGCTGGGAAAAATGTATATTTGGTTCAAATACAAGTAATTATTTTATTTTAACTCTACGTTGTTTGTACTTTACTGAATGTTGTTGTACACACACTTGTTCAAGTCGAATAGTTAATTTTGAAATCATTGTACAGTTTGAAAATTATAATTATAAAAATATATTAAAGTACATAGGAGGGTTGGCAGACGGGACCGTAGGCAGAAGGAACCTAGTGTTAAGACACTCTGTTCTCCACTTTCCTCCTTTCGAGGCATTTCGTGTTGAGTGGCAGAACTTAACGCCGCGCTTTGCCTTATTACTAGAGCGAAGCGAACTTAACTTAACATATGAAAATTTGAACCTGCGTCTCATGGAAACCGTCTTGACTACTAAGCCATGCGTTTTTGATCAAGCTGCGTCGATGGCTGGCTGCAATGAAATAATGCTACGGTAAAATTTTTATACGTTTTCTTTAAGAACCATTGAAAAGTAATAAGAATAAGTTAAGTTCTCTTCACTCTGGCAATAAGGCAAAGCGCGGCGTTAAGTTATAATTATTTTAAATTATCGCTTAACCCAACATTTTTTTAGAGTTTTGTATATATTCTTACTTCACATATAAATCGAAGCTTCTATTATCTATATTAATACAAAACTTAAACAACTTTATCAGAACGGAAGTACACCGATAAAAGTAACAAGTTTCTAATGCATTATAAATTAATATTATAACTAATCTATTCATCTTCATGCGACTCATCTCGTAATTGAGCACCCGGCTATATTAAAAAAAAAAAAAAACAAATAAAAAATGTATGAACGCAAACGAAATCTTCGAGATTTTTTTGGAAATTCGGATTTCAGCTTGACTTGAAACTGTCTCACATAATTTGAAGCAATGATAAATGATTCTACTTGCGAGTCGCGAGACGCGTTAGAGTCGTTTCAACTTCATTTCCTCTTTAGATAATGATAAATTATTGTATATGGAAAACAAAATTTTGTATTCGCATTCCGGGAAGATACTAAGCGTTTGCGTAATTCCATTTCGTGGAAGTATTTTTGATCTAATATATTATTTTTAATGTGTTATATTAAAAATTAAAAATATATACATATGTGAAATATAACTTCTTTTATTGTATTTTTTTAAAGTTTTTAATAAATTTACCCCTGCTTTGGATTTTTTCCTAGAATTTGAGGCTTTGTCTTAGCCAGAATATGAAAATAATTCATTTATCCAAGTGAATAATCTCGGCAGAGGTTTATAGCAACAAGTAGTATATTTGATAGTTTTTGTTATATGCTATATGACATCCATGCCTAAAGCCGCTCTAACGTAACATGACACAAATTCCACGTTATTCTAATCAAGTTTGTTTACTTTCTTATCTATATAATTAACTAAACTAACTTTTAAACTAACTTTTTTTAACTGACTTTTAAATTTTATTTCAATTTGATGTCATTGTCGAGTTAGAATGTCAGAGTCGAGGAATTGAGTCGATCGAATATGACAGTCTTTTTCCCGCTAGAGCTTTTAGGCCTCTTCATAAAACAAAATATTTCTTAAAATGGTTTGATTTTAAGATAAGTATAGAACTATTCTTTACATTTTCTTAACTTCACCTTTTTAGACTAACAAATTACGCACTTAATTCGCACAGCCAAAATTACGAAGCACTACACAACAACGGGTATGGAAAAAAATGGTACCATATGTTTTATAGTCCACGCTAAATTGCGGGCTAAAGCTCTTATAAACCTTTTCAAATGCTTACCGAGTGACTGATAGATTGATTATAGTCGAAACTATACCACTAAGAATTAGAAATCTGGATTTCCACTGTATTGTCCCACGGTAGCAGGCGAAGCAGTTTGACTTTAGCGTCACAAAGTCCAAGCGCACGGAGTTGCGAGCGATGACTCGTTAATTATGCATTATTAAAATTGCTAATGATTTCTCATACATATGTCTGACATTCGCTGACATTCGGAGAGGCTGAGTGACACACAATGTGCGTCCTCCTCACGACGTTTGCATATCCTCCGTATCCCTTAGACAGGAAGCTACATAAATAAATGTTCTAATTGGCTCTGGAATAACAAAGCGATCTTTTGATGAGGAAATATTTGACATGTGCATGTTAGTGTATTGTTGTTTTGTTTGTGGGAAATTGTTTTAGCCGTTGTGGCGCAGCAGCAGAGCATCTGGCTGTAATCGGGAGGGTTGTGGCTTCGATTCACACTTAGTGAAGTATTTTTTTAAAACAATGTATGTTAACAGTAGATTTCTGTCCTATAAAATGCGGGATGCAGCGTGAAACTAAAAACAACAGTAAATTACAATAAGAAGAGATTATTTGTGATATTTCATTTTTTTTTTGTAAGTGGTTTATATTTTTTATGTTTTCCACTTTTTTTATGCGCACTGATACTGTGAGTATAATTTATGTTCTTATGATACAGCTGTCTTATGTATGTACTATTCTCCATATATAACATTATTTCTTTTTCCTTTAAGTATTTATAGATCATTTCATCATTTAATGTTACAAATGGTATTATTGTATGGAATTATTAAAAAAAAAGAAAAAAATATATATATATATATATATATATATATATATATATATATATATATATATATATATATATATATATATATATATATATATATATATATATATATATATATATATATTTTAATAAATAATCATAAGAACAAAATATCATCTTTATCTATATAATTCTATTCGATAAAGCAAAAAAAAATATAATTTCAGAAAAAAGTTATCCTCAAAACACAAAATTGTCCATTTTCCACCAGAATTTGAAACAAAACGTATATAAGAGCGGAACTCAACGCCGCATACTTACCAACGGTGAAAGAATAAAAATTCATACCCCCGAATTGCTATCGCTATACCACAACGGCCTGAACTTATTTCGTCATTATCTTTATAATATACTATTAAGAAACAGATAATATATAAAATATACATTAGACACTATTTAAAAAATAATCTACGATACAGATAAAAAAAGTCAAAACATATGAAGTTAAGTGTCATAGATTTTTATCGAATCGTTTAAGATAAGGTGCTGATTACTAAATGCTGTTGAAGGGATTATTTAAATAGTCAATGTAATTTAACAGGAGATAAAGGTATATTTTTAAGGTTATATTTTTTTGCTCTACTGTAATACTAGCTTTCACATACGGTTTTGTTCGCGTTGTAAAGAAACAAAAGTGACACTTAATTATAATAGATTAGAAACAACTTTTTTTTAGTAATTTATTTCTTAGCTTTTCACTGTATCCAGCATATATCATGGTAGTTAGGTATGTTACACATAGATTTTAACAAACTATAAAAACTCGATCCTATGACGTTTTCTATTTAATATATTAATATACAACCTAGCTTAGCTTGATGAAAACATAAAAAAATATTTATAGCTTACAGCATTTGTTTATTATATTTAAATTATGTACATTTTCTCGCTTTTACAGAAAGAAGCGCAGCGTTGAGATCCGCAGATCCACCACTTACCGTGTCTCGTTTCTCTTCTTTTCTTCTTGACAATAGGTGTCCTGAACCTACAATGCGATACAGGAAAATATGCGTTACAATCGTGAAATGGTACGGAACTCTCGGTGCTCGAGTACTGCTCACACTTGACCGATATTTTTGACTAAATTCTAGAAAGATCTAAATAATATCTTTATTTCGATTAGTTCACAAAACGAACATTGTAAATCGACGCGATTGAGTTAAATTTTAACTAAAGTCAAAACGATGTAAGATATTTACAAAGTTTTTGTTTCACATTAACGAAAGCCAAACTGTATATTGAATGAGGAAGCAAACTCGACTTGTTCAGGAAATTAAACCGGTGTTCGGAGTAATCAGTTAATTGGTGAATTAGTTTAGTTTACTTGTTTAACTTGCATGCTTTAAATTGAGCAATTATGTATGGAAATGTATAGACATTGACGGCTATAGCACGATTAGGGTATGTCCATAATATACTACGCGTTGGTTATGTTTAATTTTATTTATGAGGCATTATTATACTCTTTATTGCACGTAAAGCATACACACATATATATATATATATATATATATATATATATATATATATATATATATATATATATATATATATATATATATATATATATATATATATATATATATATATAAACTTATCTATGATATGTTATATAGATTTCACTAGCATAAACTAGAAATTAGCTTATTAGAAATTCTTTCCAATTTCAATTTTTCAATAATTTTTTCAGGATTCCTCGTCAATCTAATACTTTTCAATCTAATATTTTCTTCAGCTAGTGGAAGAAACACGACTTGAAACACAAAGTTTGTTTTAAAATTAATCAATTTTATTACACCACATGTAAATTAAAAACAATATGATTGAGTACGATCGGTTCAGCCCCTATACAACATAATTAGGTTGGGGCACATTTGTTAATGAGCCCCAATCCCGGAAATTATATTCTCGGGATTTATAGCTTTATCGTTGTTGGTAACATAAAAAAAGTACGTTATTATTTTCTTGGTCAATAAAACTAATCAATATATGAACGTATGGACATTGTGGGTCGGTGATATTATTGTGGATTGAAGCTATGTACAAGGATTGTATATTTATTTACGGTTTATTATTAAATCATAAGCTCGAGTTTAATTATAGAATATAGTGGAATAATCTCCAAAATTATCAAGTTACAACAAATCTGTAAAAAAAATCACCTAATTACTTAAAAAAAATCCCGCATATATCAGGGTAGGCTCCGTTCCCGAATTTCCGCCTAATTTTTGAGACATTGCACATGGAGGGACAGAGCTGAACGTCGCATTTTGTTAGCAGAGAGCGAAGAAAATGAAAATAATTTATTTTCCCCGAGCGCGAATCAAATCCAGAACCGTCGCCTCTTAATATATTAACCTCTCTGGCCTCTTAATATATGATTTAACTTAATAACATACTATTAATTAACTAATTATATGTTATTGTACTTTATACTTCTTTCACACATTTCATTAATGTGATAAAGTTTAATAATAATATTAAAATATTGCATCTGATTTGTCAGAGGCCTCCAACCAGACGGAGAAAATGTATTAAATTTTAATATGAAGAAGATTTATATTTTTATTATTGATTTACCTAAAATTATTAGATAATTGTAAATTTCACTTGGCAAGTGTTATATAAAATACAAAAATTCATATAAGCGTATTCCTGTGTCTGTAACAAATCATGAAATGTCAAGTTGTTTTCAACTTAGGTCACAATGCTGCAAATTCTATAACTTTTAACATTAGTTTGCTTTTTAAAAGAAGTGATTTAGACGACACTTTACCAGTTGAAGCAAAATACGGAAAAATATATTTTATTTGAAGTAAATGTAATAATGAGGAGCTTTTATGTTGCATGTACGTAATTTTTAATTTCACTTTTACGCTGTCCCGAATGCTAAAGTAAACAAAAAGAAGCTAGTATCTAGTTATTCTTTTTTGGTCCAAAATGGAGCAATGTTTTGAATTGTGGAACTTAACGCTGAGCTTTGTGTTAAAAATTCATTGAAAAAAAATATTCTTTATCCTGAAAAATGTAGAATAAATTCACAAAATATATATTTTTTTTGTATTTATCAAAAGTAAGGCTTTCTATTTAAAAAAAAGTATATATATATATATATATATATATATATATATATATATATATATATATATATATATATATATATATATATATATATATATATATATATATATATATATATATATATATATATATAAAAATATTCTTAATAAAAAAAATATTCTTTATCCTGAAAAATGTAGAATAAATTCACAAAATATATATTTTTTTTGTATTTATCAAAAGTAAGGCTTTCTATTTAAAAAAAAGTATATATATATATATATATATATATATATATATATATATATATATATATATATATATATATATATATATATATATATATATATATATATATATATATATATATATATATATATATCCTAACAATAAGCTTAGTTAGCAATGTATCAATTTTATTTACCCATATATTGCCTGAAGACAATATAATACGAGAACGAGCGATACAGCCCCTTGTCAACTATATTAGACTAGGGCAGATTTGTTAATAAGCTCCAATTGTTATCGCAATTTGCTTTTATAAAAATTATGTCATTATTTTTACTAAACATATTCAAAGAAAATATTGTGGACATTATTACTAATGTCCTTGAAGTAGCTCTAATGCGAAATATTTGACTTACCAAAAACTTGTTACTATAGCGACAATTATGTATATTATTCTAATTCATCATTCAAGACACATTCATCATTCCAAGAGACCATTAGATCTTGTTCTAACTAAGCATTGTAGTACAATATCCTGCGCTGGTAACTTATAGAGTAGGGTTAACTTAATTGCCCCTGATTCAATGTACCAAGGAAAAGCTTTATTACATTTAATAATATTATGTTTGTTATTGAATAAAAAATACATCTTAAAATATTAAGCTCAAGTATAAATATAAAAATAACTTCATGCTGTTTCCTGCTTATAGCAGGGTAGGCAGAGGAATCATAGTGTTAAGACTAGATTCATTTATTCCTATATTATGTACATATGTCTATATTGTTTTAGTAAAATAATTCTTAAACAAGTAAAGAAATACGTAAATAATTACTAGGTTTTAAAGACGATGCCAATGATGAAGTCGAACTAAGTAAAATCTATGAAATGACAATTTTGAATGTATATATAAAATTGTTTCATTACCATTGCCAATAAGTACTATATATGCCAATAAAGCCAGATGCGGCATTGGCATTTAGTCGGTGATATGTTTAAAATGGGGGGAAATCAATAATTGCCCCCAACCTATACGTTATCTCTACCGATCATCTGTATGTAACATGTACTAAGCTAGAAAAATGTAAACGCAAAAAAATTGTACATAAAGAATCAAATTCACTACTTTCGGTTTATTTCTTGGAGAGCTCAATAACTGAAATCTAGACTGATTTCAGTTTTTGAACACACTCTGTTCGCCAAAATCGAATTAAATTTGAGACTTTAACATCTAGTGTTATATAGGAAATTATATTTATAATAAAAACTCTTCCTTTATAGTCTATACAATCCATTAGATAAATTATCGGATACCATGTGGGTGGTAACTCGTAGCGTAGGCGTCTTTGTTAGTCATTCCGTCCTTATTGCTCCATATTGGGTACCGCTTAGTGCGAATTAACTTACAGGCTAGTTAATTAATTAGTTTATTTAAAAAAGGTTTAAGCATCATCATTGTTTTTTTATATACAATTGGGTATCCAAAACATATATTTTTTCAGCTTTAGCCGCGTATCTAGTGTACAGACTGTTAAGAGAGCGTTAAGTTGCGGATCTCAACGTCGCATTCAATTTGGGCGAGAAAATGAAAATAATTATTCTATCGAGTGATCCAACTCATCATGAGTACCAAATATCTTGGTATTATGCTGGATCAATGATTATCTTGGCACCCACATATTGATTTTACCAGTTCTAGAATTCGCAAGCTTATCTGGATATTTAAAATTCTAAGACACTTGAGAAATAAAAAACTGTTAACTCAAATTTATATCACCCTAGCGCAATCAAGCTGTATGGGGTGGTGCATCTAAATTGAAATTTCTCCAATTAAAAGAGCACAGAGAACCTTGTTAAAGGTTATGTTTTTTAAGCCTTTTAGATTTCCCACTGACAGAATTTATAATTATTGTTATTATTGTTGTATTTATAATTATTATTATTGTATTATTGTTAACCGTTCGAATGCTATATATATTGCAGAGTATCTTAAAAGTGCATAGAATCACTGCTTTTTCAAATGATTCGCAAAAACAGAATAAAAGAAGAAACAGCATATATTCCTCCTATGAGAACTAAATTTGGCAATAACCAGCTTCCAAATCAGTCGCGATTTCTTTATAATAAAATAAATAAAATCTTAAACATTAATCCTATGAGCTCTCATCAGTCCAAAAAAATATTAACTGCCTCGCTACTAACGTTAAACTACGATGATATAGAAGCCTTAATGGTACACTAATATACAACACACACACACCACAAACACACACACATACACACACACATTATTACACACAATCACAATCACACACATACACACAAATAAATACACTCTTTTTGCCCATATCTTTCATAATTAAATTAAATTAAGTTAGGTTAGATATGAGATGTGTATTGTATAGATATTTATTTCCACAAATGTATGACGTTTTATGGAAGAGCGGGGCCTACTGACACAAGTACTAGTGCTATACTAGTAACTTACTGGGTTGGTCTCATTAATATGCTATTACACTAGGACGGATTTTAATATATATGTATGTTAAAATACTATACTTATATATTTAAGAATCGATTACAAAAACCATTACAACTATCATTACAAGAAACACCAAATATCATTACAAGAAACTATTACAAAAGAACTCAATGGGTCTCTCAATCTTCTTCATCTGGACTCAATCAGAAGGACTTTTCCACTTTTCGCTTACTTCAAAGGCATTGTATTACGAAAAATATACATTTAATCCAGCCGATATTTAATGATTAAAAATCACACTCATTGCTAACTATAGTCGCTTCAACAATCCAAATATATATAGATAAAGATAGATGACTTATATTTCTATCTTTACATATATATATATATATATATATATATATATATATATATATATATATATATATATATATATATATATATATATATATATCTTCTTCTTCTAGGCATTAGTCCCGGCTTTTGCCAGGGTCTGCCTTCCGACTGAGCCTACTCCACTTTGCACGGTCTTTAACATCTTCAGTGGATAATTTATTGGCTCTCATGTCTTGTGTCACGACATCCAGCCATCGCTTCCTTGGGCGTCCGGGTGGTCTAACTCCAGGGACAGACATGTCAAGGCACTTCCTTCCGACATAGTTCTCAGATCGGCGCATAACATGGCCATACCATCTCAGGCGACGCTCTTGGAGCTTATCCACTACGTCACGGACCCCAAGACTACCTCGAATGAATGTGTTGCGTATGCGGTCGGACCACGTCACGCCACACATCCATCTCAGCATCTTCATCTCCGTGACGTGAAGCTCCTGAGTGTGCCGAGATAATGTTGGCCAACATTCGCTGCCGTATATAAGAACAGGTCGGATAATGCTCTTGTATATCTCTTGAGCTTGGGCGGTATTCTGCTATCGCAGACCACACCAGTGACCTCCCGCCATTTGGCCCAGGCAGCGTTTATACGGGCATGGATGTCGTGGTCGATGCCTCCAGACTCATGCATAACGGCTCCAAGGTACCTGAACTTCTCCGACTTAACGGCTGGCTCAGGCCCTATATGGATGGTGCTCGAGTCCGGGCTCCCACAAGCCATGTACTCGGTCTTCGACACATTCAGTTTGAGACCACCGTTTTCAAGCGCACCCTTCCAGGCGTTCACTTTACGCTCCAGCATCAGTCGGTTCTCATCGATGAGTACTATGTCATCGGCATACATCATCAGCCACGGAGGCTGGCATTGGATGTCAGCCGAGACAGTATCCAGCACTACATTGAATAAGAACGGACTAAGAGCTGAGCCCTGGTGAACCCCTACTGTAATCGGGAAGGGCTTGGTGTCGCCAACAGCGGTCCTAACCACTGAAGCGGAGTCGTTGTACATATCTCTGATAACCTCAATATAGGCTTCAGGGATCCCCTTGGATCGCAATGCCCACCAGATACACTGACGTGGCACACAGTCAAAGGCCTTCTGCAGGTCCAAAAAGGCCACATGCAGAGCTCTCCTTTTTTCCCTGTAAGCCTCCATCAAATTTCTGAGGGCAAAAATTGCATCCATAGTGCCTGATCCTGGTTGAAACCCATACTGAGACTCAGAGACAGTACATTCTTGGCGGAGCCTGAGGCCGATCATGCGCTCGAAGAGCTTCATGGTGTGGCTCATAATCTTAATGCCCCTATAACTACCGCAATCTTGAACACTGCCCTTTCCTTTGTAAATAGGGATAATAAAGCTCTGCCGCCACTGATGTGGCATCTTTCCAGTATTCAAGATACGGTTAAACAGGTCAGTAAGTATAAGCACACCAAGAGAGCCCAACGATTTCCACGCCTCGATTGGGATGTCGTCAGGTCCTACCGCTTTTCCGTTCTTCATGCGTCGAAGACAATTACGAGTTTCGTCACGGGTTATTGGAGCAACAAGTCCGAGGTTAGGAGATAATTCAGGAGGAAGACTACAAGACTGCTGAGTCTTCAGCAGCTCCTTAAAGTAGCTTCTCCATCTCTCCTTCACAGAGGCATGACTACAAAGCAACGTGCCCCGAGAATCTCTGACGCAAAGACATTTTGTAATATCCTACGTCGCTTTATCTCGAGCACGAGCCAGTTTGTATATGAGCTTCTGCCCCTCCACAGTTTCAAGTTTATCGTACAATGGCGACAAACTTTCTCTGCGGGCTCTGGCTACAGCTCTTTTGCTGGCCCGTTTCGCTGCAATGTACTCCAGTCTGTCTTCAGGAGAGTTGGAATGCTGCCACTCTTTAAACGCAGCCTTCTTTTCCTGAATCACCCCCTGCACCTGGTCATTCCACCACCATGTCTCCCTGTCGATGACACGCCCACCCTTAGTAACACCAAGAACTCGCTTGCCCGCCGCAATGATTGCTGAATGAGCTCTATCCCATGCAGTCTGAGCGGTCTCGGTGTTAGTCAGTAGATTCTGACTCTCCACCTCCGCCAAGAAGTCGGTCTGCGTCGGCCCATTCAACAACCACCACTTAAGTCTAGGCTTGCGTTTCTTGGCTACTTTCTTTTTCGGGGTAACATTATAGTCCATGACAAGGAGGCGATGTTGGGCCGTCAGGCTTTCGCCGGGAATGACCTTACAGTTGGTCACCCTGCCTGTATGACACCGTCTAGTCAGCAAATAATCAATTTGAGTTGAGTGGGACCCGTTCTTATACGTTATAAGGTGCTGAGGTTTCTTCTGGAAGAAAGTGTTCACGATGGCCAGATCAGACGCAATGCAGGTTCTTAGAATATTTTCTCCCTCTGCATTGCGAAGACCATATCCAAAACCCCCGTGAACACGTTCATACACCTCAGCGACCCTACCCACGTGACCGTTCAAGTCCCCCCCAACTAGGATTGCTTCGGTAGACGGTATAGCGAGTAGGACCTCTTCACAATGCTCCCAGAAAGTCTCCTTTTCAGCCGCGCTACAACCCGCCTGGGGAGCATAAGCACTGATTAAGTTTGTGATTACGCCCTCGATCAGTACCTTTACCCGCATCAAGCGGTCGCAGCGACGGTCAACTTCAAGAAGCCCATTCTGAAGCTCTTCAGAAAGCGCTACCGCTACACCGTTTTTGCCCGTAGGTGACCCAGTGTATATAAGGCGGTAACCCTGCCCGATGTTACGAGACTTATTGCCCTTCCAGCGAGTTTCCTGAATGAAAGCACACTGGACCCGACGTCTCATGAGTACATCTGCGAGTTCTCTGCATCGTCCGGTTAGAGAGCCAATATTCCATGTTGCAAAGCGGAGTTTCCGTCTGGGTACTGACGTCGTTAGCCGTGCCCGTACTTGACACGGTAGCCCTTGCCCACTTATCGCAGGTGTAGGGCGATGTGCCTGCGCGTCGTTTAACGGCGACGCCCTAGCCATACCCAGCTTTTTTCTAAATCGTTCCATTTTAGTGGCGAAGTGGTTTTTGGTGGAGCGATTGCCATCTGACCTCCAAACCCATTACTGGGAGAAACCAAGAAAGGAAAGGGAATAAAAGGCAGAGAGACTTGGAGTATAGGGGAGGGACACCACTTACATGGATTGGATAGGGTTATGAAAGTGGTGGCTCGAGGCCCCGGGGTCGCGTATATATATATATATATATATATATATATATATATATATATATATATATATATATATATATATATATATATATATATATATATATATATATATATATATATATATATATATATATATATATATATATTATATATATATATATGCTTTGCCATTCATTTTTCACAAAGGTAAGGTAAGGTATATACACTACTACACATTGTCTACCTTTCCAGTTGAATGGGCAAACGACTGAATGTCTGTCTGTCACAATTGAAGGAAAACAGCGCTAAAATTAAGCATTTAGCCTGAGCAAATGTGAAAGTGTACTAAGAAATTATTGACCAAAATTTATACAGAATACTCTACGAGAACGAAGATATAATAAATTTTTACATATATTGACATAGAGACACCGCCCAGAATAGAAGAATTTAAGCTTAACACTATCTGATTAAGTAAAGCTTGCTTCACTCACTTATTTATATCAAATTCAAATAATTTTATTCAAAATAAGAATACAAAATTAATTTTTTGAACATCTAAACATTACCTCCGGTTCACTTAAGTGAATAACTCAGACCTGAGAAGAACCGGCGCAAGAAACTCAGCGGGACTTTTTTTTATATAGTAATTTACAATTATATAATTATTCATTGATGACAATGATACGCTTGAGATAGACTGGAGCGAGCATTTCATTCCCAAGGTGTGTTATCATTTACAAAATCATTAATTAGGTAATAACCTTTAACACACAAACGTCATTTCAAATTTTTTTTAGTTGTGATGTAGAACATTCTCGGACGTTTTCTGGTATCCTATTGTAAAAGTGCATACACTGTCCCATGAAGGATATATATCATTGTTACATTTCAGATTTCCACAGTATAAATGTGAGTAACCATTATATCTAACAATAACTTTAATCTGACTCATTATTACATATAAATTCAATTCTATGATACTAATTTAACTTAGTACAGATAAAATATGTCAATTGAGCAATTCCAACAAACGTAAGGCTTGCTTGGCATTCTCTAGTAATAAAGCACAAAACATTTATCTACCTATTTCTATTCCCCAAAAGCTGGTCTCTATTAGATCACAATATAGGAAATATACCGTAAATGATAATTTTAATTGCCCCATTCCAAATCTCTATAGCAGATAGAATGCCTTTCACACTTGCGCTGTGATCGCTAAATTTTATGTGATACATGATTTCACCGTGATATGCATTTCTTCTATTACTTATTAAGATCCTTAAATACAATAATTTCCCTTATTATATACGTTCCCGTTTCAACTTGCATCCTCATACTCTAGGCGGTCATACGTGGTTCTGTCACTTGATATACCTATGAAAAATTCCTTTTCTGTGTACGCTGCATCCCTCTGGAACAAACTTCCTGCTCCTATCCAAAAAAACCCATGCCTTTTGTCCTTTAAATCTCTATTGAAAGAACATTAATTTAATTGTGAGAACAATTAACTTAGTTTCTGACAGTGTTGGGTATCAGACCTTTATTAACAATATTTTTTTTATTTATATCTTTCTTGCTTGTAACGTTTATTTGCAATAAAAAATATACACATTTTTAAGGCTTTATACGAACGAATAAATTAACAAGTAAACAATTTTATAAATTTAAACAATAATTGACGATCCATTGAGGTTACATTTCATTGTTCTCTGTCGACTGTCATCTCCCCGTCTAGACTCTTTTAGATGTTTAATTTTGGAAAATCCAATTATATATTATGACATATTATACCTATACCTAGCCTAAGTACCTCCGCCAAATATATTCATACATATAATAGCTTGTATGAGTGTCTTTGGCTTTATATATATATATATATATATATATATATATATATATATATATATATATATATATATATATATATATATATATATATATATATATATATATATATATATATATATATATATATATATATATATATATATATATATGCTTGACCATAAACTGCGGATCTAAATCGTTAGTGTGAAATATCTTATATGATATTCAGAGCACGTGCGAGTTACGGGTATCCTGGGTATGGCAATAAGTGAATAATCGTTGACTCATACCACAATGGTTCTTCATATGAAGTCACTCGAGTATTATAATTTAGAATATTCATTCATTATAAAGTTCATGAATATGAAACATAAAGTTTTATTAACGATAGATAGCGATTCTTTATGGAGAAGTACCTGATAAGAAATGGTCTAATACTAATGTGTAGATGCACCCTTGAAATAGGAAAAGCTTCAGTAAAAATTTCTGTAATTTCGTTAAAAATGAAGAAACCTGCTATATAAAGGATAGAGCATGGTGCTAAAATATAAAAATAAAAAAAAATATATTCCACGTTCACAATCAGCTTTCACCATTAACCCGTAAGGAAGCATAAAAACGAACGAAGTATTTTCTAATACCTGCTGTTTTAATTAAAACTTCATTAAATTGTTAAAACATTATTAAATCCGTGAATCCGTAGACAATATAAAAAGTAAATGGAAGCTAGCTACGAGCTACAGAATAATTAAGGTTTTTTTATTCATTACTGGCTATAAGAAAAAAGGATGTATATGTATATAATTATTATTAATAATATAATAAGTACATATAATTCTGATTGTTGCAAATTATTGCAAATATCACATATAATTCTGCTGATTATTGCAAATATTACGTACGCAAAGTATAGTGAGGCAGTGTCTGACTGTACACGCAGGTGTTGTGGTGCGCGTTCCCCTAACGAGAGATATTTTTTTTCACGCTTTATCCCGCAAATAGCAGAGTAGACAGAAAACCTCATATGAAGACATTTGTTACCGGTTCCATATCTCTTTAACATTCATACACTGTCATACTGAGCCACGATCGCCACCATTTTAAATAAATGGAATTATTTATATTACAAAACTACCCAAGTGACTCGATTGCTTCAAATTTGTAACTTTTTCGTGGAACAGTGTGTACTCTCTGTCTGTATTACAATAGGATCCCAGGAAACGTCCGAGAATGTTCTCCATCACAATTTAAAAGAATTGTGAAAAGACGTTTGTGTGTTAATAGTTATTACCTAATTACCGATTTTATATATGACAACACGCCTTGGAAAGGAAATGCTCGCTCCAGACAATCTTTCGAAAACCTAAACCTAGATTCCTATTTTAAATAAAATTATTTGACTGTAACCTTTTACCTTTTGTCAAGTTATTCCAGTCTCCACTTTTCGATGAACTCCAGGACGATGAAAATAATTTAAACATTGGTTTTCCCACAAATACAAACGTTCTTCAATTGCGACACTATGATCTTCAACTACGATCTACTCACTTACAAGTGATTGTCCAAAATAACACTTATTTTGAAATTATAATAATACCTTATAAACTTTGTATTTGAAAATTTCAATCGATTCCTACTACCGTTGTACGTTGTACTGTTACATAAAGGATTCTATATATACATAAAAAAACCTTCTGCCTAATAAGCATAAAACGTACATAAAATTAAAATTTGCATTGTTTTCAGCTTCCTTTAATCTTAACAAGTCTAACATGTCAAACGATAACCTAACATATAAACATGTTTCTCATAAAATCATTGCACATTATTCTTGTAACAAGATTTATACAAGTATATGCTTATTAGCAATTATCTCATTGCAATCGGTATTGTTTATTCAATATATTGACCAATTTACTTTATTTGTACAATAGCTAGCATTGGTTACGTATCGGGATATGGATCGATCTTGTTAAGATTGAGTAGTCTACTGGAGTAGCGACAGTCAGGTATATTACAAAGGCGATAAGGTTTTTTTTTATCTTATCGGTGCAGCTATTATGCAGCTGAAAAGTATGTTTGGTTAAATACGCTAACCTCAATACTTCTGATTTTGATTGAGATATCCTTTTACAGGAAAGCTTTAGGGTATATTACATCACGTTTGTAATGTTGATATTATAAATTATAAGCTAGTCTCCTAAAAAATGCAGTGTAGGCATAGAGAACTTAATGATGAGAGAAGTTTTACCCCACTGAGAGATATTTTCTTGATTGATTTGAATCCATTGTAAAAACGATATACGTTTTTACAAGCAGCCACTTCTTGCTGTGTTAGAAGTTCAATAAAAGATATTAAACTAATAAAAATTTCGTAGAGGCCATCGTGCCGTAGTGGGGGACAACGTCTGATTATTAATGGGGGTGGGTTGATCCCCACTCGAGGGCAAACGAAGCTCTCGTAGGACAAAACGAGATAATTGTGTCGAACTTGGTGTCTTGATAATACGAGTAGTATATATTTTATTCCAAAAAAATAATAAAATAAAAATAGTAGTATTATTCCAAAACAGTACAATTGGAATGACTGACTGACTAACTGATGTCTGACGTGAAGCTATTGGTTCGAATTTCACTTGTGAGAATAAATTACAACCTAAAATCGTACCATTTAGATTATATTTTTCCCAAAAAACTAAAATTAGACAATTATGTGACTAACGCGACGTTGAGGTCAGTCAGTCACACAACACGTTATCTTCAATTTAGGTAATAATTTGTGCATATCCTGCTAAATGCGGGATATTGCGTGAAAATGATATTTTACTTTAATTATCTAATTCGATGCCTAGTACATAAATAAAAATAATAAAAAATCTCGTATGTAATTAAGCTCAATGCTCGAGGCATTGCAGAACAGCGAATACCAATGTATTTAATTTGAATCGTTCCCTATATCACGCCTCAGGACCACAATAAACAAATCGAGGTTTTAGCCTATGAAGAAGCCTTGTAGCCTGTAAGAAAAACGACATTACCAAGCACTACAAGCCTATTCACGCCTATTTTATAGTGTTTTATAGTTACTATAAACCACTTACTTACACTGAGTCCCACAAAAAACGTTAGTAGGTACTTTATATTAATGCATAGTCGATTATGTCGAGTATGTACTAGCAACACATGATGATTCATTTGGAAAATATTTCTTGAATTGTTATTTATTATAGCAATGTTTAAAAAATAGTTTTATGTAGTGTTTATACCTGTTTTGCCACTATTAATATTCTTAAATAAATAAAATCAAATTAGCTTCACGCTATATCCCGCATTGTATGGCAGGGTAGACAGAGGGAACCGTATGAACCTAGTGTTAAGACACTCCGTTCCCCGCTTTCCGCCATTCGAGGCATTGCGTGTTGAGTGGCGGAACTCAACGTCGCGTTTTTTGCCTTGTAACCAGGGCGAAGAAAATAAAAATCATTCATTCTCCCCGAGTGGGTATCGAACCCACAAGCCGTCGCGTTTAAATTTTTACCTTTGTATTGGTGAAAGCAATGTTTAAATTAGTTCAGTGATTTTTAAGTAAATCTATTGAAAAAGCACATAAATAACATATCTCATGACATAAATAGAAAAAGAATATACAAGACTCCTTAACCTGTTGTGTTTTTAGTAAGTTTTATTGCTGATAACTTCTAACATGTTAATTTAAATAGTATAAGAAAATTATGATTTACATTAAATGAAAAGTATACATGATTTACAATAGTATTGAAACTAAAAAAAAAAGAAAAAAAAATGTAATTTATAAAACATTAATATGGTCTTTACTCTCTGCGCGGACTTGAAGTACCAATTCCGCCATACATTATTTTTACGTATTATTGACACATATTTTATGTAAAAACATACAAGTATTATACAGATAAGCCTTTTGTTCGTTAATAATTATATAATTTTTACAACATTTTATACTATATTAAGTCTGTATAGATATATTTAAAAAAAAAATGTTTAGATATTTCCTGTTAAATAATGAATGTAATATATTTATAAAAAAGAATACATAATTAAAAATTAATTAAATTGTCATTAATTAATTTTAATGTTTAAGCATGATTCTCGCTTAACGTAAAGATCACCTTAATCATATCTATGTTGATTATATAGACAAAGCTTTAAGCTAAGCTCTAACATTTTAAGCAATTTTACCCAAAAAATCGAAGCTAATATTAGATAGCTACTTGTATGACATATCGGCTAAAAATAGAGCGAAGAGAAGGGACAACACAATCTATCTTTCCGATAAATGAGTTCCGTCGTTTGTTTGTGGACCGTAACAAAGATACGTATTGCACAGTACGTTATAAGTTGCCTAGGATTTTTATATTTTTTCCTTTAAGTAAAACTGGTAGACGTTGAAATGTCAAAAATCCACTTATCACGCCGTTTTTAACGCCGTTGTAATGCAGTAGGATAGCAAACATGTTATATCATAAATATTACAATATTTTATTCTATTAATTAAATCAAAGACATTTCGATTTCAAATTTTCGACACAAGAGGTATTGAGTGGCGGAGCTTAACGCCGCGCTTTGTACTAGAGCTACTAAAGAAAAAAACACCACAAAAATCAAAACATTTCATTACCTCGAGTGAAGTATAAATATAAGCAAAAGTGACATGTCACTATGTTCTTTCTACTTGGACGCCAAAATGCAGATGAGATGCTTTTGTATATATAAGTACATAATATCAAATTTCCCTTTCCTTATATATATATATATATATATATATATATATATATATATATATATATATATATATATATATATATATATATATATATATATATATATATATATATATATATATATATATATATATATATCTATATATATATATATATATATATATATATATATATATATATATATATATATATATATATACATATATATATATATATATATATATATATATATATATATATATATATATATATATATATATATATATATATATATATATATATGTATCTTCTTCACTATATATTTTCAATTTTATAATTAATTCTAATTAAGAAGGTAGGATTGTCAACAAAATTTGTACCTGATGGTGAACTAACATCACATCTCCATATAGACTAATTGACATAGACATTGATGCACAACATAACTCCTAGTGATAACAATATGTCAAGCATATTATTATATTAACGTATTATTAGTAAACTGCAAAATACTTGTAAAATACTCCAATTTTTTCCAAGATTTAAAAAAATATTACGTAAGAAAAAATACCATATTTATTGCCTCATTAAAGAAACAAACATTAGAAATATGTACATAAATTATTATATATTCCAGCTGAGGTCCAAAAAGAAGTACTTAGAGTACAGTATTACATTCCAAACAATTTGTTTTTAGTTTCACGCTTTATCACGTAAATAGCAGGATAAGCTTTTAGCCTAACTATAGGCCAGGTAGAAAAAGCATTAAAATAATAATTATGAACCTGATGAACTTATTAATTGATGTTGGCCCCAAACTCAAGATTATGTTCTATCGGAAAAAAAAAAACCCCTAAACTTGAAACAATCATAAAAATCTAAATATTTCATCCACATCTCAATTGTTATATATAGCCTATATATATAGGCTATATATATAGCACCTAAAACTATTCCACCTATAATTTAACATAGCTCCCTACACATTACAAACGCTTAGCCGTAAAAGGAAACGCTTTATTCAAAGAACCCTGGGGGATAGGCGCATACTGCGCGAGTTTAATCGGTGCGATATAAAATCCTGATTTTATTGGTCCGCGCTAGGCTTGCTTTGCTAGGGGAATGTGACAGAGGTCACTAGTTCAACTTTTATGTGGCTTCTTACATGTGTAGAAAATGGTAATAATATTGATTATAGTTATTTGTAATGTTACTCTTAGCTAAGAAATACGAAAATATTTAAATATTTTTAAGCGAAAATTGATCTCATAACCTAGCCCGTTGGATATTAGATTTTATTTTTATATATTATTGGCATTGATTTTCGTTCCTCACACCGCAATGTCATAAATTCGGTCAGAAATCTGAGACTAAGTTTCTTGACATGATATTATTTCTGCCAATATATATATATATATATATATATATATATATATATATATATATATATATATATATATATATATATATATATATATATATATATATATATATATATATATATATATATATATATATATATATATATATATATATATATATATATATATATATATATATATATATATTCCACTTACACCATATACATTCCACTTTAAAGTACCATTTCTTGGCTAAGCCATAATTATTCAAGATATTGCCGTGTGGGGAACTTAATTAAGGCAATAATACTTTGATTTCACTCACATAGTAGTAAGAAAAGCAGGTTAATGTATATTTAGTATCAGATTACCTAACACTCTACTGCAACTACACTATATTATACAAATTGAAATTTTTATATAAACTATATTCACTGTTCTTTATGATGAAGTTATTGAGTATTCTTAAATTATATTCTATTATAAATTTTCCTCGACTGCGTCAGAAAGAGGTAGGTAATAGTTTTTAGCATATGTTTGTATGTGCGTCCATTTTCTTGGCACCTTGTGTTAGTGACAGAGGCTTTATAATTTTTTTATATGTTATTATATAATATGAGGTCCCTAAATATATATTCTTAATATATGCTTTTTATACCTTGACTCTTCGTTAGCCACATTTTTTTATGACTTACAATACAAAACTCACGTCAGCGACTCCTCAGATTTTTTACCGCATATAGCAGAGTATGCAAGGGGAACCTAAGGTAATGATATTATCTTCGATTTCCCCCAATTTTCGAGACATTGTCTATTAAGTGGGGGAACTCAACACTGCACTTTATCTACCAGAGTTAGGAATTAAAAAAAAAATATAAATAAAACCATTCCCGAAGTGAGCATCGAACCCAAAACCATCGACTCTATCAAATTTTTCGTCACTGAAATGTAATCACTTACAGATTTTTTATATACATATATTAATATAATAGACCGATAACGGACAGTCTATAATTTGCAAAGTCAACGTACCGTGTAACTTTATCCATACTATTAACCAGTATTAAAACGAGATCTATACTGCACTACTTTTTGTCTCAATCATAAACATATACATTATAAGCTTTATTGCTTAAACCAATTATCTTTATTAGAAAGTTGCATGGGTTGTTCTGTTTCAAGCACTTTTCAATTATATTTAATCAGTGTAATATAATATAGGGGTGATATAGCTATTTTGAGGCTGTGTTTTTGTAAATGTAATAGTACTGAGTTCGATTCCGACTCGAAGTAATTAAATAATTTACATGTCCCCGCTTTAAAAGATAAAACAAAGTGTTGAGCTCCACCACGTAATGTCTACTATAATAAAAGTAATTTTAAATATTATCGTACTAACCTTTTTCTTTTTTTTTAGCTTCACGCTGTGTCCCGCACATAGCAGGATAAGCAGAGAGAACCGTAGGCAGAAAGAACCTATTGTTAAGACACTCCGTTCCCAACTTTCCGCAGTTGGAGACGTTTCCTTGAAGAGCGAAGAAATTGATAATAACTCATTTACCCCAAGTGGGAATCGAACCCCACAAACCGTCGAGTTTACAGGTAGACGTTGTGCCTCTTCCAATTATTTTTTCTTATATATATATATATATATATATATATATATATATATATATATATATATATATATATATATATATATATATATATATATATATATATATATATATATATATATATATATATATATATATATATATATATATATGTATATATATATATATATATATATATATATATATATATATATATATATATCTATATATATATATATATATATATATATATATATATATATATATATATATATATATATATATATATATATATACATTTATATATATAGAGGAGCAAAATCTTTGGACCCATTTTTACGAAAATGGCGCGGACGTGTCTCAGTATATAATAATATGCCTAAGTAATACTAAAATATCTTCATACAAAATTTGACACTACGCATACAAAGTACACCCCATTACAAAATAATGGTTAGCTCAGTAATAAACATAAAAAACACGCCGCAAGTGATTACCTAGTAATATAATTTTTATAATTTTTCAATTATACAAAACGGTCATTGTCTGAGAGTAGTATAATTTCATTTTAATTATTCATGCTGAGAAGCTCGCTGGCGTTTCCCTTTTGTTTTATTTGACATTTTAATATTGTAAATGAGATAAAATTCTTATAATAAAAAAAAACATATAAATTTTCATGACTTTTGCTTGTTAGTTTTTTATATATTTTATTCGAATTGTATGATTTTTGCTAATACTTTTAAAATGGCATTAAAATAAATACTAACTTGTGGTTATTTACTCCTTTATTATTTAATGTTTTTTTCGTTTAAAACTGTCAAAACGATGGATTAAGGGTCCAGATCAGAGAGAGAGAGGCTGTATGACGTGATATAATATCTCATGGTAAGTCTCGAACAATACCGCCTTCTCATCCGATAGAGAAATAAAGAAAAACTACTTCATAAAAATTAATTTCGATAAATTCCTAAAAAAAAACACGTACATATTTTTTTTACTCTTATTGATTGTATCCATTTACAGGTCATCTATATCGACTTTTGTACATGCTGAATAAATCAAATATCCACTACCTTTCTAAACGAGAAATTTCTAGTTAGGTTCTAGAATTTGACTAGAACAATGGAATCAAACCTTATTCTTTTGTTTACCTTACGTGTCGTTATCCCGGATATAGCAGGGTAAGTAGAGCGAACCCAGTATTAAGACTCTCCGTTCTTCGCTCTCCATCCAATTTTATAGACATTGCGTATTAAGTGGCGTAGCGATACCAACACCGCTCTTTGTACTGTTAACAGAGCGAGTAATTAAAAACAATTAATTTCCTCGAGTGAGAATCGAACCTACAACCTATGAAACACCTCCAACTTGTCATGTTAACATGTATAATGATATTAAGTCTAATATCCCTTAAATATAAAAAAAACAATGCTGATAAAACCAAAGATATCGCCATTCTTCTCTTGGTTTGCCAAAAATTGTGTAAACGACATCACTCACGAAAGTTAAAATGAAATTCTTTACTTTACTTTTATGTCAAATATTTCTACTGCAAATTGATTGTTTAGTATGCAAAGGGCGTACACAAGTCTATTCCGAGCGCGTCTTTTAAATCTTCTCTTGATTAAAAGAATAATTTTTCAATATCCTTACAAAGTTTATGAAATTATTTTCTATTGGTGCATTAAGAAAATACGCGGTTCATATTCCATATTGGATTTACATATTTTTCTATGTTGAACTATCTTCCCTATCGTAGCGCAGTAGGATTGTCTGAGTGTTAACGTCATAGTTACGGGTTCGATTCTCTTAGTTATAGAAAACTAATTGTACATTAAGTTACCAGAACTAGAATTCATTAATCGACTATAATTTTACTTATTAGTTAGTCTTGTATATTGATTAAATATATAACTTGGTTGAATAATGAGCGCCGTTAAACTTCGGCAACTGTCATATCATTTTTTGTAAGTGACATATAGTAAAGAGAAAATTTTGGGGTTCCGTATCTCAAAGAAATAACCAGGTCTCTTATTATATCACTTTTTTACTCAAAGGAAAGCACAGAACTCTTACTGGATCACTTGGCGCCTTGTCTTATTTCCTTCTGTCAAGATTGTCCACTGAGGATGTTAAAGACCGTGCAAAGTAGAGTAAGCTTAGTCGGCAGGCAGACCCTGGCAAAAGCCGGGACTAATGCCAAGAAGAAGAAGAAGAATATATATATATATATATATATATATATATATATATATATATATATATATATATATATATATATATATATATATATATATATATATATATATATACATATATATATATATATATATACATATATATATATATATATATATATATATATATATATATATATATATATATATATACGTGAAGCAAAATCATGAAGCAAAATCGTGAAGCATTTTTACGAAAATTGCGCGGACGTGTCCTCTAGTATATAATAATATGCCTCACTAATATTAAAATTTCTTCATACAAAATTTGACACTACACATACAAAGTACACTCCATTACAAAATAATGGTTAGCTCAGTAATAAACATAAAAAACAAGCCGCAAGTGATTACCTAGTAATATAATTTTTATAATTTTTCAATTATACAAAACGGTCATTGTCTGAGAGTAGTATCAATCAACTCTAACTACTGAGTCGGTGTCATTCAGTCATTGCCGTAATCAAAACCTATAGGGTAGACCTGGGAGTATCGCACACAGCTCCTGGTCATTTTCTTCTGAACAAAAGAACGCTGAATTTGTACATTGAAAATGTGTTTTTTTATTTTGTTCGATTTAGGTTTTTGTTATTAATTATATATTTGTTATTTACCTTTAGATATTTAAATTTAAATATGTAAGTTAGAATAGTTTGTATAATTATTTCGTTTTTTTTTAAACTGTCTCTCCAAAGATTGACGTATTGTTATTTTTTTTTTTTTAAATACATGTTAAATTAGACTTAATATGTAAGTTAAAATAGTTTGTATAATTCAATTATTTTTTTAAAATGGTCAGTTCAAATAATAATGTACTGTTATTGTCCTATTTTTTATATGCATGTTAAGTTAGCCTTTAAGTGTGATGTACAATTTAGGCAATACTATTAAATATTTATAAGAATAAGTATTTTTTTTATATACAACTAACAAAACATATTTAAAAAAAAAACGACGAATCCTCAAATTAAGCATAAAATTTACTATAACTTATATGTAAATAAGAAATAGCGAAAATTCAAAACAAACATATCTCATTTTGAGCAATAAATTCAACAGTTCCAATTACACCAAAATTCTCCGAACAAAATACTACCTCCGGAAAATTAACAACCTGTATATAATTACACATATTATACCTTTAATTAATCCACCCCGCCCATATATTTCATTTTTGTTCTCGCTTGAATCTTTTGTAGAATTAAATTAGGCTCAAGCGAAATGTTGCCTCCATTTATATTATCTTTGTTATGATCTCATTTTTTTTTCCTTGTTTACATTATTCCTTGCATTGTTTACTTTGACGTCAAAAGTAAGTGATGGATCTCTCTCCTTTTCAAGAAGACACTGGGGCTTATTACCAAAACACCGATTATAACTGATAATGACCATTGTCTCTGGTCTAGATATAACTAGAAATATACAGGACACAAATAGAGAGATGCGGGATACAGCGTGAAGTAAAAAAAAATGGGGAACGTTTAAAAAGTTCTATCAGTAATATATTTTAAATAATATTAAAAAATCCTGTTGAAATCTTTCAATATTTCTATAATCTTAATATACTTAATATAATATAAATATATGATATAATCTTTGAATAGACAAAAAACAGGCTTTTTACAATACATTTGTTTATTATGTTGATCTTCATTACTGTTACGTAATATCGATTTTTCAATTAATATTGAGATTATTTAATAATAAATAAGTATTACTGGAATCCGAAACTTCCGAAGCTGAAACTGAATTATTATTGGAAGTCTGCAGTTTAAATGATTAGAAATAACCAAGTATAATAAATCAATTAATTGATCCACAAACATCACATCCCGATATATATATATATATATATGACCTTCTTGAATAAGTGATTGATAAATAAACAAACCAATAAATCTTCTAGGCCTCTTCTTTTTGTAATTTTGCAGATGCTTATTGGTATAGCGTTAGTGAGTAAAAAGAAAGGTATGACTATAAACGTGAAGATTTTGGGTTCGATTCCCCCACGAGGAATTAAATAATTTGCATTTCTTTATTCTGGTAATCAAAAATAAGGCGTGACACGTAACGTTGAGTGTTGCTATTGAAGACAAAATATTTCCAAATTGGACGGAAATCGGGGGCCAATGTTAAGACACTGATCCCCGGTTTCCCAGTTAAGCAAAGAGAACGTAGTGTTAGATTCTCCTTACCTTTTGCAATTTTTGTTTATTGTAAGAGAAAAATGCGATATTTATAATTTAAGCTCAATTAAAACTTAGGCATTTATCTATTCATAAAGCATATTATTGTTTACAGCAGAATATACACTACATGTTTTTGTAATACTTGAGAAGAATGTCTTAATTAGATATACTAAGCATTGATAGCAAATAACATTGCTGTCATCATTTTTAACTTTAATTAACAGCTACAATCTGTTGTAAATCTTGCAAAAACTCATATAGATATGTCCTGGATTTTTATCTCAAGGGACCTAGTGTTAAGACATTCCGGTTCCCGCTTTCCGTGAGTATTGAGTAGCGGAACTTAACGCTGATTTTTTGCCTTGTTTCCAGAACGAATAGAATGAAAATATTTCATTCTTTCCGAGTAGGAGTCAAACCCGCAAACTATCGCGCTTACGGGCCGAAGCTGTGCCTCTTCGCCAAGACCATCCTCTAATGTCATAAAGGACGTTTGCCTTTTGGACACTCGTATACACTGGTGCATCTGACTTAAACCAAGGTCATGGACTATTTTCTTTGTGCCTGAGTAAGGCACCTCCTCACATATCCTTTGTTGTGAATCCAATTGTTATTGAAATCCTTTGGGGGAAGTCTATGTCCAACAGTAGGTGTGGTAAAGCTAAAATAATTACGATTTATTAAAATTATTCTCATAATATACAAAATATTACATATAAAAAAATAAAGACTACTTATTCGTTTTATTAAAAAGGAAAAGGCACTTTTCTATGAAAAACAGTTTTGCCATAAAGAGCTTCATCAACTTTTATAATATAATGTGAGCTTAGTATAGATTATACTGAAGGGTTGTTGTTATTACTTTTATTATTCTACTACACACTCGGAGGAATATATATATATATATATATATATATATATATATATATATATATATATATATATATATATATATATATATATATATATATATATATATGTATACCAGTGGCGAAGTTGCCATATAACACGATTCCCATTGGATTACCTTTTGTAAATTTTAATACATGAATAAAAAACTAACTTACAATAATGCCACTATAAATATACTTTTTTTCATGTAAAATGTTTATATTATCCTGATTGTATTTATTTTTATTATGTATTTTTGACACTGGCTTACCTTGACAAAAATGAAAAATGAATCCTAGCCACTGATGTGTGCATAATATATTCCCTGTTCTGGAGTAAGACTGAGCCTTAGGTTGAAATGCAATCAACATGCAGTATCACCAAAATAAATAAAAAGTGCGTGAAATTTATGTTGTAAAATAAGAAAAAAAGATTTCAATGTATGTAGTAACAATAAATTCTCGATTTAACAAGTACAACTTTATCTAACAGCTCTAGGTGGTATATAAATGCCTAAAGCAGTTCAGATGACTAGGGTTGTCAAAAAATTGAATAACCGTATTGCATTTTCGCTCAAAGACAACAGAAGTAATTTTAAATGAAAAAAAACCAGTACCATTTTTAATTACATTTACATTTTGCTCTTTGAGCGTGTTTGTATTAAAGTAGATAAAAAATTGAATAAATCAAAAAAATGGTACATTTCTTAACCTAGTAACTAGTAATTTAAAAAATAAACAAAAGCTTTTTAAAATTTGTTAATATAGTTTTATTAATGTTATATGTTATAAGTTAATATTTCCACGGGAAGTAATTAATAAAATCCTAGTGGAAGAGGCTGCTAAGCCACATCTAGTACAAAATAGCGAGAAAAACGATTGCCTTATGCTAATTTCTCGTCTCTGTTCAAATGCAATTTCTTTAATGCAATCTCACTCAGCTTGCTCTAAATTCGGAAACCTGTGCATCTTGATTATAGTTCTAGGACCCTTTTACATTCATGTACATAATATATAAAAATATGGCCAATAATCAAATTCAAATTCATTCAAATATCTATACAGGTATCCTGATATTACATAAAAAATAGATATCGGAGTGTTTTGCCCCTAGATTACTTTGCTCTTCATAAGGTGAAAATATAAATATCAATATATCTACAAACAAGAACGGTTCTCGAATTCGGTTGATCAGACTGAATTATGACAACTCAGCAAACGATTCTCTTAAATTAACAAAGAACTAAGTTTTAAGTTCTCTATATACCTAAAAAAAATGATAAAAACACAAAAAGCTTCATAAAAATACTTGAAGTACATCAAAAGAAGAAAGAAAGAATAAATTAAAATAATTGATATAAAATAGTTTGGACTTTTTTTGTTATGGCCAGCCCTGAACGCGAATGCTTGTGATGAATGGAACACACGATGTTGACAGCTCAATTGAGAAGCTCTTACAGAAAATTCAGAACTGTTGGGTTTGCTTGAAATATGACTGAAAAAATTACATAGGTTTATAAAGTATTTTTTATACATTTATCTTTGTAATAGGATGAATATTGAAGACTGTTTGTTTACACCCTAGCCAATGTGTTTACAATTAACAATAAAATATTTATCCGTGTTTTACTTTTATAGGTCAAAATCAGAGAGGTCATTTCAGATTTTCAAATATCTGAGAGATTAAGCTTTCTTTAGAAGGAAACTAACAAAAGTAGTGTATTGTGTCACTTATATGTATCTTTTGTATAAAGAGGCAAACATTTATATTTTTTTGTAATTATACCCGTAAATAAGATTTATGCCAGAGACGTGAGTCATTTAGGGAACACTTATAAACTATATTTTTTATAATAATAAAACTATCGTATTTAATAATCAGCGCCAATAAATTGCAAGAAACTTGTTTCGAATTCGGAAAATATTGTTATTATGTATTTTATTATAGTCAAAACGTATATTTTTCAAATAATTTTCTATAAATCTTCAATTGTTATAAATTCTACATCGAAACTTACACTGCGTTCTATATTAATAACATAAATTAAAAGTACAAGACAAGACATTTCATTTTGTATAACATAAGTTATGTTACGGTTTATGTTACTTGCCACTGAAAGTATTGAACAGCATCTTCATTGATTCCCGATTCAATTTTGATCTCCTTGCAATCACCACATAAACCAAACATACAATTATAAGTAGTGTCACAACTAGTAGGCGTATCAGGAGTATTCTGCTTCTCACTTTCTTCCCGTCTTTGGTTCCTCTTTCATTTTTTTCGCAACTTATCTATAGTTATTTGCATATATTGTATTTGTTGTTTCTGTTTTTAACCATTCTGTAAATCTGAGCTTTATCCGTTTTAACTTGTTTTCTCCTCAATATCTTCCTTGATACATGAATATTGTTTTCCATTTCATTTTAATAAACTGAGGGCACATTCAAACATCATTTCATTTTCTTCCATACTTTTGATTCCTTAAAATTTCTTATATTTCAGTCTATTTAACTCTCTTTGGTCTGTTGTCATGTTATCAAAAATCTTGTACCTCCTTGATTTCCATTTTATTTGTACTAAGTGGATACTTAAAATTAAAATTTAGTATAATTATGCTTTTTTATAAATTGGACTACCATTTTGTTTACAGACTGTCATTTTGAGAATATAATATATAAGCCATATAAGATAACATTTTCGAAGTGACCGTTCCTGAAATGACTTGACGCTTGACACCACCAGGTAAGTTTGTGGTTTTTTACGTTATGGACAAGTGGGCTGTAATATTCATTATTATTTTGCAAAAAGTATGCAAATTTGCGAAAAAAATAGCTATCTAACAGTCTTCCCGTTGTGACGGTGTATTAAAGTGCGCAATACAAATATCAAATCAAATAGTACTTGCCAGAAAAATTAATTATGTATTTCCTTGAACACGATACGCGCCGTTTGCTTTAGCAAATGAACTTCACAATAGTGCTAACTAACGTCGTCTAATGTATTTAGTTTAAATTACATTAAAAAATGTCAACCGCGTTCACGGAATGAGTTTAAAAATGTTGGACAGCATTTGAATAGCCAAAACACGAAAAAATTAAAATCTTATGAATTAAATATATTCTTAATTTAATATATTTTAAATGTAATGAATTAATATGATGGTTTAAATTCGTAATTGTAAGCATTTTCAATTTGTATATACTTCAAAATATGATACAACGACGTGTTCCCTGAATGACATTTTAGGTCTATTTTTATTTTAAATAAAGTAAAACATTATTTAAATAAATAAGCCTGCCTAGTATTCCGGGTGGAATCCATTCTTTGATATAAATATGGTTGAAAGAAACTGTGATTTTATTACGAAGATCTTTATCAGAAGCACAATGATCACCTCTCTGATATTGACCTTTATTTGAATCTTAAATATGTATGTGTGGAACGCACACAAAGCGTGCAACTTTTAAAAATTTTATAATGGAGTCATTTGTTCTTGGTATTAAGATCTCTATATTTACTTCGCAAAATATATGAGCGCAGCGGCACAGCGTCCTCGGCGAGTGTGGAAAACGGAGATAAAGTTTTCACTATCTAGCCTGGATTATGTTAAATAAAGCGGAAGCTAAAAAGAAATAACACATACAAGGAAATCCCTTTTAAAACTCAAATTTCCTTGTCTAAAAATCCACGTGGCAAAATCTTATTACAATAATACGTGCTTTGCCTCCCAATGCATATGGCTCAGTACTTTTATTAAGAGACGAAAACATACTACCAATTCAATTTTGTATGCAATGAGAGTATCTTTTCGGTTATTGCTTTGAAATCTGCAGCCACTCAAAAGGTCTTCCAGTTAGATAATTTTATTTAGGCAAGCATTCAGTTTTCTATTCATTTTATTCACATTCATATGTGAAATTGTAGCGCTTTTGGGACGTGAGCAATTTGCATTACATTGCGTTTATAATGGGTTCGATTCTAATATAAGGGGTTGTTTATATTCAAAACAAGACGGTGGGTCGAATTAAATTTTATATGTATGTTTTCTTATAAATAATGAGTATTTAATATCGCTTGTAGTGTCGCAATGCGTTTTAAACAATTGCTACGGGAGGGAACCACCAAATTCAGAATACTGTAATAAAATAGTTTATAAAATGTATACATATTTTTATTAAAATTGAGAAAAATTAAGGATTTTTAATAAAATTATATTAATAAAATATAAAATTTGTCTGTTTATACACGTACATACTCAGAAAACAGTCTTCTTTAGCGAAAAAAAAATTTGAAAGCAAGGTCCAGAAAGTGCAAGCGAAATTGCGTGTGGCCACTAATTTCTTATTAACATTATACCTTTATTAATCTAATATAAGTCTAGTGTAAGTTAAGTAAGAATTATATTAAATAAAAATAATAAAAAATCGCAGCTTTTAAAAAGTAGCTTTTTTTTGAGATTGAATGTAAGAAGTGATGTTGTACTAATAATAATACCTTTATTGCATATTTGTACTTATTTTAAATTGAAACATTGTGAATTGTACATTTTTCTTAGTTATTCAATTAAGTATTATTATGATATGTCATATTAAAATAATATAATAAATTTAAAGTAGGCTTACATTTTTATAAGTTATTTCTGATAATATTTTAGACTAATTTTCGAGATATTGTTATGTATAATATCTTGTATTATTCACCATTTTCATATGCAAAATCTATTCATATACCGAAGTGATAGAAAACTCAGCTATTCCCAGAGCTTCAGCCTAACAAAACAGTGACACTTCCGTGCTTTGTAAGAAATAGTATGCAAACTTTGAAAGCTACGTTGAGAAGTTCATCAAACATCTGAGGCATGAGGAGAACCAGACAAGAACAAACACACATAAGAATACATTAGCTCCACGTCGAAAGCTCTGAATAGGTCATGTACACCACTCTTACAGTCTGAGCGCTGGTATATGGGACAAGTTACAAGAGATATTACCACATAAGATACACACAATTAGTGTAGCTCAACTTGAGAGTATAAAACTTTTGTATACATGTAATTGATTTTTCTGTGATTTTTCTTATAAATATTAATCGTTCTAATAACTTCACAGTGTTAAATTGTTATTTATGTACTACTAGACTATAACTAGACGAGTGTCAACCCTGTGTTATAGTCAAATATCAAGGTCGAGGTTTCCGTACCACTGTTTGTTAGTTAGAAAACTTCGGAAATGTTAATGTTGAGATATTTCGAAACCGGCCAATGTGTGAATTACGTACTGACTCCTGAATAGTGGAGTGAAATAAAACGATAGAGTGATAATGTTTATATACATACTTGTATTGAAGTCAATCAACATATATAATTCTCTAGATTTTTAATTTCATATATATAGTATTTAAACTCATGAATTAATTGTATTATACATTAAGCTTTTTATATGAATATTTTCTCAGTTTTATAGCTAAATTTAAACTACTGTATGTGAAGCTTTCTTTACGAATACACGTGGACGTGAGGACGGAAATTTACTGTCACGTTTGAGTGGATGACGTTGCGTGGCGTATATCAAATTTGACGTTGGAATATTTGTAGTATCAAGTGATATAATGGTAAAGGTGGTGACCATAAGGATCAGGACCAAGATCTATCGTTATGGAGAATCCTTAGGGAAAGCCAAAAAAATTCCAGCGGTGGGCATCGGACAACTCAAATTTTGATAATAATAGAAAAAAATATACATTAATATGTACTTTAAACATGTCATAAATATCTTAATTATAATTTTTATTTTTAACAAAAATAGCTAAATTGAAAAAATATACTTTGAATCCTGATTTTTGTATTCTACAGTTGTACAGCACATTTTCAAATTCTAATCAAGTATAATGTTATAGATATAAAAGCTCACTTTTAAGCTTTTTAACATTTGATACTCAGTAGACTTAACTTCTGTTTATAAATATTAACTATTAACAAATAAATAATATATATTTTTAATTTTTTTAAATGTAGCCAGTAGAAATCGCCGGGTAGGCAAAAAACCTCGTTTCAAGGTACTCCTTTGTCCATTTTCCTCTTAATGTATGTTATTAGGTGGGCTAACCCATAGTAAAATGAAATTGTTTTAGGTTATAAACATTTCTCCATCTTGGGGATATGGGCGCAACGCATGGGCGTTTGTTAACTCACAAATAACAAATTTACATTCAAACACTGTCTCGCTCGCTCGCTCGATGACGTCAATTACTTAAGTATATAAGGTGCATATATAAAAACAGAGCTTAGTGAGAGAGAGCAATGATCAATTGTTTGCCTATATAGGAAAATTGGTGGTCTTGACATAGCATTTATTTTTTATGTATGTATAGCAGGGTAAGCATAGGTGATCTATATATATATATATATATATATATATATATATATATATATATATATATATATATATATATATATATATATATATATCTCTTCTTCTTCTTCTTGGCATTAGTCCCGGCTTTTGCCAGGGTCTGCCTTCCGACTGAGCCTACTCCACTTTGCACGGTCTTTAACATCCTCAGTGGATAATTTATTGGCTCTCATGTCTTGTGTCACGACATCCAGCCATCGCTTCCTTGGGCGTCCGGGTGGTCCAACTCCAGGGACAGACATGTCAAGGCACTTCCTTCCGACATAGTTCTCAGATCGGCGCATAACATGGCCATACCATCTCAGGCGACGCTCTTGGAGCTTATCCACTACGTCACGGACCCCAAGACTACCTCGAATGAATGTGTTGCGTATGCGGTCGGACCGCGTCACGCCACACATCCATCTCAGCATCTTCATCTCCGTGACGTGAAGCTCCTGAGTGTGCCGAGATAATGTTGGCCAACATTCGCTGCCGTATATAAGTATATGTATATATATATATATATATATATATATATATATATATATATATATATATATATATATATATATATATATATATATATATATAGAGTGGTGGGTGGGACTCAACGCCGCACTTTGTGTTATTACCAAAGCAAGAAAATTAATATCATCCATTCAAGTTAAATGATGGGAAAAAGAAGAAGAAAATCGCTTCAGCTTATGAATTAGTCTGCTACATTTTGATAACGATAGTAGCGAGCCTTCAGCGTTGGTGTCTAACCACCTGAGTACCGGCCGTACGGCGAGCACTCCGACGCGTTTTGAGTATGTTTGTATGCTTAACTTTTGTGTGATTTTAATATTAAACGTGTTCGTTATTTTCAAATTATGTATATTGAAACCTATTGAATATAACACAATAGTAGCCTCATCTTCCAGTTTTCTATCCCAATTTCAAATATATAAATGGTAATTCAGTAATTCACTAATATTGGAGTCGCTGAGTCAGAACAAATTATAATTTTGAATAATTCACTTTATCACAACTGACTAGAAACGTACGCAAAGGAGACTGGATAAGTATATATATATGTACGGGGATGTAGATGTGCGTATTTATATATGTACTTATATAAATATATAAATATATATGTATGTATATATATATATATATATATATATATATATATATATATATATATATATATATATATGTTTTACATATAATGTTCCATAATAATAAGCTTAAATATCCCAAAAATACAGAATACACAATTTGAAACGTATTTAAATATTTGTATGCATACTACTAAGTAACAAGGCAAAACAAATATAACTAATCTACCAAATACAGAAGCTTAAATTAATACCACTTGAGAGTTTCTGAAATAAGCTTATTACGACGCTAATGGAGTTTTATGTTTGATTTTCTAGTATAAAATTTAAAATTAATTTTGTTTTATATTATATACGAGTATTTCTCTATTTATTAAAAATGTAAATTAAATTTATTATAAAGTAGTAGCTAAGTAATAAGCTAAGTATAAAAGTAGTACCAGCAACTTCGTGTGGGTTAAGTTTATTACCATCACGATGCTTACCACCCGTTGTGGTGGAAATTTGCAGCAGGTAGACAAAGACTATCTAGTGTAAAGACATTACTTTTTTTTAAGCTTCTCGCTGTATCCTGCTCATAACAGGGTAGCCAAAGGGAACTCAAAGAACCAAGTGTTAAGACACTCTGTACCACACTATAACCCCTTCGAGGCATTGCGTGTTGGGTGGTGGAACTCAACACCGCGGTTTGCCTGACCGGGAATCGAACTCACTAAACGTCCTGTATACAGGGAGATACTATGCCTGTGCGCCAGGACGGTCCTCTCCATACATTTTCTGTTTTTAACACAAATTTTGACTTCGTGTGATGTACAAACCCTATGTGTTGCTTCACAACCTCCTCTATTTTCCAGTTAAACCGCCACAAAAACAATTCACATGTTCCGAAGATTAGCCCAAACAAACTGACATACAGACAAAATTTTAAAATTGTTTATTAATGTCATAGTAACGTACATATATGTACTTTACTGTAATACTAATAAATGTAAGGTATATTATAACTATATGCACTTGAAAAGACACAGTTATTTTGAAATTACAAAAGATGTCCACCACGTTGAACAACTTTCGCTAAGGCATAATTTTTTGTATTTTTTATTGTTAAGCTGAAGCTGGTTCTTCATTAGATCTTCCAGATCTTGATCTTTTATGGCAATGTGAAATGCTTGACATGTTCAACAACTTTTATGTAAGGAGCATTTCATTATTTATTCATTACAGTTGTAGTCCAGCTAAATAGCTAAAAAAAAAGCTATTATACATCAGGTATGTAAAGTCTCCAAAATCAATGAAATCCTATTTTCTGGATAAGAAGGTGTAAAATAAATAAAAAAAAACAAATTAGAGCACAGCCCGGTGTAAATACATATATATATATATATATATATATATATATATATATATATATATATATATATATATATATATATATATATATATTTTGAAATCATATATATTAGCCTTTACTAGTAGGCTAGTAGTCCAGTAGATTCGAAGTAGTGCGTATATACATAAAGACAAACACACAGACAAAAATTTAAAAAATCATAAATTCATAGTCTGTTTGTATTATTACATCGGCCTGCGTCATTTTTTCATAATTTTTTTTAATGTACACACATTATTTATTTATTTATTGTAATATTGTAGTACACATAAATACTTTCAATGTTGCCTTACCAATATCATCATTGGTAGAGGAAATAAATTTATTTATAAGGCAAACTATTCAGAGTAGCGAAAATATACTAACTATTGTAATTATGTGTAGATCCTATTATTTTCATTGTAATATATTTTATATTTCCAATACAATAAAAAATCTTTATATATATTAAATAATGTAATGAGTTAATAGAGTTTTTTTTATTTTAAAAGTCACTGTTATTATAATTAATCTTGTTTAATATATAATAGATACATATAGCAAGGTAGGCAGAGGGAAGCTAGTGTTAAAACCCATAGTGTTCTTAAAGAAGGCAAAGCCGTTTGTTCATAAAAGTTTTGCACTACAGTAACCAAAACAGTTTCTAATCTTATAAAGTCTACAGGATTAGGTAGAATAAGAGGTAGCTTGTATGTATACGATAAGCTTCTATTGTACGTTACATTATGCTCATATACCAAGATATAAAATAGATATGCTGGAAAAGACTGGAGCAGTGATGCCTTTTGCTTTTGTATTAAATAAGTTCAAGGTTTTGTTTGATGTGTTAATAGTTTTCAATTTAGTTTTAATTGATATTAACATTACAAATTGTTTACTATAGTTATGGTATAAAAATTCAAATATCAGACATGGATTTAGAAATTTTATAAAGTATAATATTTTTTTTAGATAAAACTCTTCCACCTTACAAGAAAATCCTGTAAAATAAAAGAACATAGACAAAAAGGCGTTTCCAGTATGTTATTCCTCAACACGTTTATGTTTTCAAGCTCTGCTCTCTAAACGCCTTTTAGAAAATGCGAGGCTTACTGTATGAAGCCAGATTTTCTTAGCTTTTCTAATATACCTTCAAAACATAGGCAGTTACTGAGATCAAGTTGTTTTCTTTTCAAAAAAAGTTTGTTCGATTCGTTAAAAAGAATTTCTGAATTTTCTCCAACCTTGAATTAAGCTCCACCACTCCAAGCATATTATTTTGAATTTGAAGATACTTGTCATATACAGTAATGTCTTTTTGATTTACATGCTATATGTGGAATAATTCATGAATCTGGAAAACAGCAATATTTATAAAGCTTTTAATCGTGTCTATAGAAGTTATTTGAACCAAATAAAAATTATTTACTAATATTATAAATACGTAAGTAGTTCTGTATATATGTTTGTCTGTTACATACGTCTATCTCTTAATGATAACCCACAATAACCTTTTGATTATTGAAAAATAAATGATTTACGAAATAATTTTACACAGTATAGAATTACATGTTGTGCATCTACTGTTGATTATAATTTAAATAAATATCTAAGAAAATATCAGATATTTTAAATTCGCAGCATAATGAAGACCTATAGGAATTGGGTGAAGTGAGATCTTAGAGTTCATATAAAGGAAAAAAATAAATAAATAACCTGACCTCTGCCTGTAAACGCGACGGCTTGTGGGGTCGATTCCCATTCCGGGAGAATGAATTATTTTCATTTTCTTCAGCCTGGTGATAAGCGCGGCGTTTAGTTCTGCCACTCAACCTATAATGCCTCGAAAGACGGGAAGTGGGGAACGGAGTGTCTTGACACTAGGTTCCTTCTGCCTACAGTTCCGTCTGCCTACCCTCCTATGTCACACAGAGAATTTCAAGTTACAATTTATAGTTAATATTAAATAAATATGAATGTTAGAGTCGTAGTGGTGTACAAGCACATTTCTCTACCTAGGAATGGGGAAGTGGGAAACGGAAGTTGAACTTGACCACATCTGACCACGAATTCAATTAATTAAAAAATAAAATCATACATTTCAAGCGGGCGAAGTCGCGAGCTGGTCACTAGTAACTTACAAACTAAAAAACATATTTTTATGACACAATGTTTAACATTAAAATGCTTTGTTAGGTAAAAGTTCGCCTCCATCGTTCTTGTTATGCAAAAACTGTTTAATTCAAGCGTTTCCTACGTTTTGAAATATTAATATCCACTGCCTTGTTCCTTTGGATATCGAATTAATGGACTATATTTGAATTGATTTCAGCAAATTCAGTCTTCATTGCTGAGTAGTAGAGATCAAAATCGTATAAGATTGTCGCCGATAAAGTAAAAATGTTCATACTACACTCTTAACCGCATTGCTCAACAGAAAGTATGAATTTAAATATTTACTTAGCAACGACCAAAAAGCTTGATTTTTTACTTTTTAATTTATCTCGCATATAGCAGGTTAGGGTGAGAAAATCTAGTGAAGCGGAGAGTAGAGTATTTAACAATCTCTCTGCTTACTCTTCTATATAATTTCTATACAACTCCAACATCCGAAGGTTGCCTGGAGGAGATCACTTCAAGCCGCAACATAAGGCCGTCTCATTGTATATTTGGACATATTTGTAAGTCTATGTACTATGTATAATTTATTTTTCTGTACAATAGAGTATATTAAACTTAAAAAAAAATTTAAAAAAGTTTAAAAAAATCTTTAAAAGTTTTAGAGATACAAAAAGATTTAACAGTGCGGTAATTTAAATATTTTAACATTCACAATTCAGTGTAAGCTTTAGGACAGTCGTTTCAGTAAAATATATACTTTGTTGTACATTGTATTGAGTTTAAGAAGAGCTTTGCTCTTGACAAGATGAGTATATATTAGGTTTACATAAAATATGAATTCTGTACTAATTACATGTTTTATGCTGCATAAAATGTTAACGTTTCTAATTAATAATAATTTTTCTAGTGCACTTTTCTATTATATTAAAAAAATATATAAAGTAATAAGCCAAGTGAGAGTCGTTCTAGCGCACCAAGTGTTCTGTACCAATTTCATGATTGTAGTCCAATACAAATACAAATTATAAAAGTTGACAAATTGAAATTTTCAGTTATATGCACTAACTTTGTATGATATAAACTATGCTGTGAGAGACACACTGGATAGAAACCGGTAGAGGTAGATCATCCGCTCCAGATGCAATTTCGATGCTGACCATGATCCTCAAACATGAGGGACTGCCTACAAGAAGAAAAAATGAACGCTGGTAATGGTGACGCACAGATATACACATACACTAAAAAAATCGGGAAACAATGGACTTACGCCCATTTGCAACGATTCAATGTAACCCACTGTAACTGTGTTTTAAAGTAATCTTCAAATCAAATCAAAATATTCTTTATTCCAAAAAGCTATTACAAGCACTTTCGAATCATCAATTAACATAAGTGTCAGTATTGTCAGTCTTACTAGAAGCTACCACCAGCTCGGAGGGCAGTTCTGCTGTGAAGAGCTGGCGAGAAACTCAACAGTTCTTTTTAATGTAAATTTACAATACAATTACAACTGTGGTAAGCCTCCCGACTGAGCACCAACAGTACTTAACTCCACACATTAACATCAGTATAATATTCTTGGATTGAATAATATACTTTCCCTAATAATATGTTTTTAATGTCTTGGGCATATATAACTTGTCATATGTCACATAGACTTCTATTTGACAGCGAGCAAAGTCGCAGTTAAAAGCTAGCTATTTATATTTTACGTTGTCGAAGTCTAACAGTAGAAAAGCCACACTTCATAACGCAATTAGCGGTAGGACCGCTTATGTATAGGCATACATACGCATTTATAATTTGTCTATGGAATATAAAATAAGGAAAATTGCACTGTTGTAGTAATACATTGTTAGCAATCAGAAGTGTTTAGAGTTACGTAGGCCATATGTTTCGAGCGTATTCGGACAGAGTTTCTACGTAATTGCATTAAATGACATAAATCACTTAATAATAATATTTCAGAATAGTTCCCTTCCAACAAGTACCGTTGCCTACATGCAACTGCCCCGATTGACATAATTTCATGGCTTTTATAGTCTTTGTCATCTAGTATCTTTTTTTACAAGAGATTCCTAACTACATAATATGATTATAATATATTACGTTATTTAATAATAATAATTATTATTTACTTATTATTTAACTTCACGCTGTATCCCGCACATAGCAGGATAGGCAGAGAGAACCGTAGATTCAAGAAAACTTAGTGTTAAGACAATCCGTTCCCCATTTTCTGCCATTGGAGGCATTGCGTGTTGAATGGCGGAACTCATCGCCGCGCTTTGCCTTGTTGCCAGAGCGAAGAAAATGAAAACAATTTAATCTCCCCGATCGGGAATCGAACCCACAAACCGCCGTATTTACAGGCAGACGCTGTGCCTCTGCGCCACCACGGTCCTATTATTTAATTAAGTTTTATTAATTTCTCAGTAGTATTGTGTTAATTTTTTTGCAATACTGAAATTTATTTAACTTATGTGATTTATCGATTATTAATTATGTGAAGTAGTTTCTTCATATTTTATTTTAATATAGATTAAAGAAATGATAACCTTTTTAATATTTAATATTTATATTGTTGTATGTGGCTCCCATGGAATTATCCTCCATTCCTTGCTCATTAATATTAGTTATTAACAAAAAAATGTGACGTTGAGTTCCGCAATTCAAAAACTCATCTCAAAAATTGGGTAACCCTATTTTGCTGTGTACAGAAAATAGCGTTAGGCTATTTTTATAAAAATAAAACAAAATCTCTTCATTCAGTGCTAATGAACAAGTAAAATATAAAAATTCTCGGTACTCGGTAATACTCGCGCATAGAGGGTTTCGTACATAACTCATGATTGTAGGTGTTCCGATGACGAAATATTTTCAATACTTATATTTTTAGTATTTGTTGTAGCGGAAACGGAAATACATTATTTGCGAAAGTATCAGCTTTCTAGCTATCAGTTTATGAGATACAGTCTGGTGACAGACAGACAGACAGTGGAGGCTTAGAATAGGGTAACGGTTTTACCTCCCAGGTACGGAACCCTAAAAACATTTACTTAATCTATTAAAGTGTAGTATGAAAATTATATTAAAAATTCCACAATTAAGTTAAGTCAAGCAGTTAAATTTTTGGTTTACTTCACGAGAACATTTCAACAATTCTGCTGCCACTCAAATAAAATATTTAGTTAAATTGTGACGATTTTTTTTATTTGTGACGGAACAAGCGCAACTCTTTGATTACGCTAAATCTATTTTAATTTATACATATATATATTTTAAGTAATAATATATAAAATAAGCAGGCAGGCAGGCATAAGGCAATGCCTCAGTCTATAAACGCGACGGTTGTGGGTTCGATTTCCACTCGTTACACGAGTCGGAAAACAAGATAAAGCGTTTCGTTTAGCTCCGCCACTCAATAGACAATATCTCGATATGTGCCTTGACAGTAGGTTCCCTCTGTCTAACCTATATATATAATATTATTTATTGCACTAAAAAAAAAACATATGGGAAACAACATTAAAGTAACATACATAGTACACAAAGGTAGACTTACTAGAGATCTCTTCCAGCCAATCTAAGGAAGTGGATGAGTTTTTTTTAAATCAGAAATACGTATATAATTAATAATATATACACACATAAATAAAACACACACATAAATAAATATATATATAGGATAGGTAAGTTGTAAAGCTAAAAAAAATAACATTTTTTTATTATAACTGTTGTATTTTTCAAAACATCTGTGACACAGCTCTCTGCTTCTTCACTCTTCTGATTGTAAAGGTAAGGTAAAAGTCTCGATTACTACTACGTGATATGTATGTCTGTTTTTAGGGTTCCCTAGCCAAATTGCAAAAAAACGGAACGCTCATAGATTCGTCATGTCTGTCTGTATGTCACAGCCACTTTTTGTGGCACTCTACCCAGCGATACTATTCCCATATATTTCTTCTAAGATACGGGATCCAAAAATAAAAATACTTTAAATTTTAAACGTTTTTTTCTTTCGTTTATAATTAATACTTAAATTCGTTCCTACATTATTGCTCTCATATATACAAACTGAGAGCAAATTAATTTTTAACAGTAAATTCCATAGAAACTACAGTAATTATTTTCATTACATAGCAGTAAATTCACTGTCATTTAAATCTTTTAACTACGAAACAGATTTTAATGTGGTTTTCATCAATAGAGAAAAAGATTAAAGGTATATATACATATATCATATGTGCATAATGTAGTAGAGTGAAGAAGAAAATGTCACAGAATGTTAAAAGTTGTCGTTTACGTATTATAAAAAAGAATTGTGGAATATTTACGGAACTCTTTTAAACCATAAACCATTCTTGTTCAATTTAATTCAATTCAATAATGATTTTTTTTTAATTTGCTATTACAAGCGTCTTTAAAAATAAAAAACAAACAATCGCTACAGAAAATTCAACTTGATTGCTCTATTTAATATAAAAAATGACAATTTTATTGTTTGACAATAGCATAACGTTAGCTACGTCATGTAAATATTCATAATTCATAGATGAAAGTCAAATACATTACTGTCTTTCACATTCAAATCTATCGGTAAAAGAAACTTTAGCGAGTATATTTTTTCAGTGCCTGGCACTGGTTGCGGACATTCATTTTAATTAACTAGGCTATGAGCATCATTTTTCTGTCATGAATAGCAAGATAATACAATATTAGCTTCGCAATCAATATTTCTTTTTGATAACCAAATATATTGTGTAATATAAAATCAGATTAGTTATAATTTGTCATCGAATTAGATATATGAAGCAATAGTGAGTGGCAAGAGAGGTAAGGACCTTGGTTGACCTTGGAACACAGTGTCGATGACACTGGAGGAACGTAACGGAAAAAGTATGAGGCGTAAACGAAGAGCCCGGAGAGCATATATGAAGAGGTTAGATGAAGAGGTTAGAGTTGCTTGTATAAAATTGCCACAACTCATGTTTATTTAAGAATCACTTACATATCTCGTAGACAACGTCATATTATAATATATTATGTTATATAATAATCAATACAATACAATAAAGTGAAAATTCTAAAAAATACAATAGAAAATTTACAGAGGGCCGTGCGTTTGACTGTAAGCGTGGCGGTTGTGGGCTCGATTCCCACTCGTTATTATTTTCATTTTCCTCGCTCTGGTAACAAAACAAAGCCGCCGCGCCGTACGCTTTTTCGTTGCCTACTTACTGTCTGCTATATATGGCAAAAAGCGTGAAATAACAGCGATATATGCCACTTCACTTGTCAGTGTCTATTCAATTTAGGTAATAAATCGGTATCCAAATTGAAAAAGAAACTAGCGAAGTAGTCAGAGAGAACGGAGCGCAAAACGCTGCGGTCTCTGCATACGTCTTTCGCCTCATCCACTGTCATTAACCTCTTCATACATGCCCTCCGGGGTGTACTCATGCTTTTTACGTGACCTTCCACCAGTATATTTGACACTGTGTTTTCGAATGTCAATCGAGGTACCTTACCTCTAGGGCACGGAGCTACAAAAAACTATAGTATAATTATGTACGTATAATATAATTATGTACGTATGGATCAAAGTAATGCATGCACACTATATTATTTCTAATATCAACAAATAATCATTTATTTTTGTTAACGTAATGAATGTAACATCCTTATTATTTAAAACATAGTTTACTTCGCCAATAATTAATTTGAAATAAATATATAAACTGATTGAATCAGTTTAACGCTTAAATAACCATTTTGTAAGAATTCAATCGTATTTAGTCTTTTTTTTTTTTATTTCAGCTCCAAAAATTGCGCTCCAAATGGAAATTAAAATAAAAAAAAGCTTTACTTAATAAGTATTACGACGCTAAAATCAAGTATACAAAAGTATAATTTTTTTTCAGTTTTACACTTTAGCGTTTAGCACTCTAACGTTGTAGAGATAGCACGAATAAGATTGACAATCATAGAATGTATGTATTCAAGGGACTTGGCAATGACAATTATAAGTCAAAAATCTTATTGCCATACATCATATGAACACAATTAGTAGATCAATCACAAGATAAGATCAATGTTCAATTTTCTAATTAGTTTAATAAAAAATACCCAACGTTTTGCTTTATACACAGATTTTCGTTCAAAAATGCAACAGAAGCGCTTCAAAAAAAAAGTACATTAAAGTAAATTAATTTTTTTTAAACATTTCTGGTTGAAAAGCTGTATGCGCTTTATATACAATATCTATAGAAAATCGTAACAAAAAATATCTGGCAAATGACGAAATATTCAAGAATTTATGTCATATTCAACAATTTCTATTATGAGATCGTCATCAGCTCTAATTTCCGTAATATTTATTTATAGGTTTTATGGCAGCTTATTTTCATATAGAAAAGAGGCTTTTCTAGACAGCGTATCTGGTTTTGTTCTAGAATAAAATATTTGGATTAGTTTTAGTTTTTAAAAATTTTGCCCTGGAGAAACAAGAATTAACGTATAATATTATATATAGACGAATTTAGCGTCCTTGCTTAACAATAAGTAAAAAAATAATAAATACTATGGGATAATTCGAATGGAAAGCAAAAATTTAAGTGACGATTAGATTTCTCCGCTTTCTCTACTATGCGGAGAAAAGTATGATTTTTTATACTCTTCTTTATACCGCAATTTATTACCAATGTGGTCTACATTTACATTCAACGACAGTTTTGTCACAAAAGATTTTATTGGCGTATACAAGCAGTCTGTGTCACGCCCTATTTGAAAATAATCTTCTGCTATTACTGCAGTATATCTTGAGGACAGTTTCGTTTAAGTTGGCGGTCGCAATTTTTGTCATCCTTGAGTTTTGAGTATATGCGTTTGGGTAGTTTGATATTAAATTTTTATATATCATTTGATGAATCTGATTATTTTATTTCTAACCGTAACCTATGTCATATGCCAAGAGGCATTAGTTTTGGAGTATTTGTGTGATTTAGATGTTAGAATGAGAAACTGTTCCCTATAGTTGTATTCCGCAGCTCCAGACTAGTTTGAGTATAGCTTTATACAATAGTCATTTATTTTCCAAAGATAGCTCGGATTTGACCTATGAGCCAATAGCCAATTCTTTATTGTAGACCATGTTGTATTCTTATATATAAGGCGTTTGTCCAAGTATGTCCCATTATTGGACATGCTTTGAGGATTGGCACGTTGTAGAATTGTACTGGAAGACAGGACATTTAATTCAGCTAGTGGGCACCTGGTTAATTACCCACTGTTTGGTGCTCGTTTGGCACCACTCGTGTGAAATGTGAGAGGTAGGCCTAGATTAGACGGTAATTTGTACGGATGCGAGCAACTTTACTCACATATTTTGATTTTACTTCCAAAATAATATTGTTGAGATTATTTGCCTAATTAGTTACCACAGTTGGAGAGCATCTGACTATAGATGCGACATTTGTGGGCGCTATCCCATATATTGTGGGGCTGGTTATCTCCATTCTGGTAAGACAAAATCCTGAATTGAGATCTGCCTCTCGGAATATAATGTATCAATTTAGGATAAAATAGTGTTTTGCGTATTAAAAAGCGGACAATGTAGTGTTTTGACACTAGGCTCTCGCTACCTACTTCGCCGCATCCAGTATAAACTGTTAATTTTTAACAATATTATTAAGATTTAAATTGAACCAATGATCATGTGAATCAGAATACGACTATAAATATATATCACTGGCTTCCGCCCGCAACTTCGTCCGCGTGAAATAGTTACTTGGGGAAAAAGTGCCCCGATTTTTAAACATTCTTCATTGGTGCTCCGATTCTATTGGTCTCAGCGAGATAATATATAGCATATAGCCTTCCTTGATAAATTTTCAAATAGGACCAGCAGTTAATATCCCAGATTAGCCCGTTTAAGCTAACAAACAAACGAACTATTCAGCTTTATAATATTAATATAGATTCCAACTACTTGACATTAAAACTAAAGTATACATGAGACAAATTCAAAACAGTACTGTAACTAGTATCGACAACAATATTAAATTCCAAGGAATAGCTTACGGCATAGTTGCAACATAACCCGATTCTATGAGGCTATGAGGCTTAGAGTCGTAGCAATAAAAAAAATTGTATTTCCTCCACTGACTGTAATGGGCGAAGTTGTATTAAGTTTTGACTTCGCTATACCGAATTTATAAGAAGTGAAGTTTGTTTTTATTAGTTTGTTAGGATTCGTAAAATGGCGTTCTGCGAAATGAATATTGGAAAAATGGTATACAGCCCTTGTAAAGTAATTAAATTGTACAATTTTACTTTTGTATGTCACTATGCTTATATTGTATATGTAGTGTCTAATCTCTCCGTTCTATTTCTGTCAAGTCAAGAATAAAAAATAGACAAGAAGAGTATATCCTGATAAATTAGAACGTACTTCTCCTACGAAATGCTTTTTTTTCGTCCAAAGTTCTATTTAAACTCTAGACATAGGGTCACGTGGACTCTAACATTTTTTATACGCCTCCGCATTTCGTTCGCTTGTTAACCTGTCAAGCACATCTTAAGTCATAATATACGTATTAGTTCTGACTGTAAAGCCATTTTTTTCTAGTGACCTAGATTTATTTATATCTTTAGCTTTTTTGTAGATTTAATTTATTTTATTTTGTCATATCTATATTTAAATAGTAAGCTGAAATAGTAAACGACAAATAATCGTTTTTCTCCAGTTTCTACTTCTTTAGAGACTAGAGATATAGACTAGAGATATTCCCCAATTTGGCTTTCATCCTATTAAACTCATTTAATTAATGAATACACTATATGTACACGAAAATATATATATTGTTTAGTTCTCTATATATTTTTTTATTATTTACTCCACAAAATGGCAGCTATCAAACTCAAATACCACAAAAATATATTTTGTACAAATATTCGCCACATTCGTACACATGCAGTATGTGTGTAATTTTTATTATTTTTATAGCACTGTGAATATTTATATTATATAAAAAAATACATAACGTAGAAAAGTTAGAAAATATTTCTGTTTGGAAATGCATATGCAATATCATTTTTTTTAATTGTTTTTTTAGTCACGCTTTTTCTCGCATATCAGCATATGGTTAGTATGTAGATACACCCATGTTAGTCGAACTTGATACATATTTTAACTTTAGTTAAATGTCAACGTATCTTAGTTTTCTGCTGTAACTTTTCCCTTTGGACCTAACTTTTTCTAATTTACCTAACTTCATCTGGCTTCTGGTGTACTTAACTTACTTGCTTAGCCAAAAGCCACCTGATATTAATCTTAAAACTCGATTATCAAGTATATATAAGTTATTTTAATGTTTTTATAGACGTTTCTCCTGCAATTTACTACATTTACAAAGATTTTATAGATATAAGTAATTTTAGCCATCAGAATTTCAAACATACAGACTAAAAGTAAGGTAATAAAGATGACTTGGTTCACGTAAAAAGCATGATGGGCATGAAGAGGAGGAGGCGAAATAGGTATAAAGGCAGAGAGAACGGAAAAAAAACACTAAATAATTAATAGAATACAATATTCTTGTATAGCACAAAAAACAAATAGCACGAAATAACTTCGAACTTCGAAACATAAAATTCACACACAGGCGGTCTTATTACTTCAGTCAATCTCTTAAAGACAATCGTCGGTAAATAAAAGACCACTTCTTAAAGCAAATAACGGAAAGGCGAATAGGCTTATCCCATAACCCATTTATCCTATAGCGTGAAGCTAAAATAAATATCGTTCAAGTGCGAGTAGTACTCGAGCACCGAGGTTCCGTACCAATTTCATGATTGTAGGTATTCCGCAGACGAAATATTTTTAGTATTTTTTTTTATATAACGGCAACAGAAATACATTAATTGTGAAAGTTTCAAGTTTTTAGCTATCACGGTTTATGAGATACAGCATGGTAACAGACAGACAGACAGCAGCGACTTAGTAATAGGGTCCCGTATTTACCTTTTAGGTACGGAATCCTAAAATAAAAAACACATCATAAAACAATTTTTGTAACATAATTTTTATACATATATACTATATTATATACCTATTACCAGTGGCGAAGAGTGTAGCTTTTATAAAAGTGAGCCGGCGGCGAAATATTTAAAAAAATTTTAAAATTTAGTATAATATGAAAATGTGAGCTTGGTTTACAAAGTTTATACACTCAGCAATGTTTCATGGCTTGTATATGTATTGGATTATATAGACTTGATTTATAGTGGGATTGTTTTCTAATAAATTATTAATTGTTGATTTCTGAAGATATAAAAGTAACCCGATGTGAATCATTTTATATGGACACTTCGCCACTGCCTATATCATAAGATTATATAGATACACAACTTTTCATATTACGAAAACTTAAATCCACTCACTCTGTTGTTAAACCTACGTAAAGCCATTAAATCCCATTTCTTGATAATCAAGTAAAAAAATATACAAAATCTAATAATATATCGAAAGGACAGCATCCTTATCCTAATCCCATTCTTATCCTACCCTTTTCAAGGCTGTCGCCTATAACATAATGGGTGACACTTAAATTGGTAAAAATCTTTTTTTTTTGGTTTTAGAAGGTACTGTTTACAAATTACGCTAATGTATTATATCTTTAATAGAATTTTCTACGAGAAAACGTTTAAGTACAATTGTAAAGGATTTTTTTTTATTTATAATATGAAATTTAGTTCAACGGTTAAACTCAGGCTACTGTTTCGTACTGGAAATTTATTTGTCTCTTATATCTTACAGGTACATTTATAAAGGAAGGCCATAGACTATGTAACGTCACATTAAACAATATGTTATTTAGATAAAATATATATATATATATATATATATATATATATATATATATATATATATATATATATATATATATATATATATATATATATATATATATATATATATATATATATAATAATTAATTTAATGATAATAATTAATCTGTTAACAATTCTGTAGTCCCCGAAGTTATGCTTTAAAATTTCTGCGTCATTTACTTCATATGAGGCCATATTGGTATGCATTGTTTGTGCAAAGGCAACTCCATATAGTGACTTCACTCACCAGAAGAATCAAAACAAATTCAATTTTATAAAATAAATTCTACTTTAAAAGGAATTATATTTTAGAATTTAATTTACTATATTTCCACATACAATACAATCAGATTTGTGATAAAATGAGAAACGGAGGATACGATCAAAAGCTTAATTCTGGTCAATGTTTGGTGCAGATTACATTTGCATAGCTTCATTATTATGCATTGACTTTGTTTCTAATTTAGAAAGCAATTTTGGTTAAATAATTATCAAAAACAAAATAACGAATACTTTTTATAATATTCTTATTAGTAATATAGATGTTTTTTTACATTTATTCTTCCTAAGACGCTAGAAGTCCTCCTTAACCCCAATTGCCAACTTGAGGGGAATTCATATTTACATATGGAATACATATTTTTTTTCGCTTTATAAGCCTTATATGAAATCGTGCCATATGAAGCGATTTTTCATATTTATTATAAGTACACGGTACGAGTTTTCCAAAGCTTCATACTCGTTAGAAGTAAGTACTCAATGGTTTGATTCGACCGTCTCATAATGCCTCCCTATATATGCCAGGCTATGTTGAGACGTTCCGGAGAGACTATTATTGTAATACACGAACAACCCACTACAACATGCAGTATATTTAATTAAATTATTTGTAACTTTTTTTTATTAATGGTCTTTTTATGTTACATATATATAAGTTCTTCTACTTAACATTATCCCGGCCTATTGCCAGGGTCTGCTTTCCTACTTAATCGACTCCACTTTGCACGGTCTTTAACATCCTCAGTGGACAATCTATTGGCTCTCATGTCTTGTGTCACGACGTCCAGCCATCGCTTCCTTGGGCGTCCAGGGGGTCTTACGCCAGGGACAGACATATCAAGGCATTTTCTTCCGACGTAGTTCTTAGTCCGGCGCAAAACGTGGCCATACCATCTCAGACGACGCTCTTGGAGCGTATCCGCAACGTTACGGACCCCAAGACTACCTCGAATGAATGTGTTGTGTATGCGGTCAGCCCGAGTAATGCCACACATCCACCTCAGCATCTTCATCTCCGTGACGTGAAGCTCCTGAGTGTGCCGAGATAGTGCTGGCCAATACTCGCTGCCGTATAAAAGAACTGGTCGGATCATGCTCTTGAAAATCAGCCCCTTGAGTTTGGGCGGTATTCTTCACCAGTGACCTTCCGCCATTTGGCCCAAGCAGTGCTAACCCGGGCATGGACATCGTAATCGATGCCTCCGGACTCGTGTATAATGGATCCAAGATACCTGAACTTCTCCGATTTAACGGCTGGCTCAGGTCCGATGTGGATGGTGCTCGAGTCCGGGTTCCCGCAAGCCATGTAATCGGTCTTTGACACATTCAGTTTAAGACCATCGTTCTCAAGCGCGCCCTTCCAAGCGTTCACTTTACACTCCATCATTCGGCTCTCGTCAATAAGTACTATGTCATCGGCATAAATCATCAGCCATTGAGGCTGGTTCTGGATGTGAGCCGTGACAGTATCTGGCACTACATTGAACAAAAGTGGATTAAGAGCCGAGCCTTGGTGAACCCCTACTGTAATTGGGAAGGGTTTGGTATCGCCAACAGCAGTCCTAACTATATAAACAGATTCGTTGTACATGTCTCTGATAATAGCAACATAGGATTCAGGGATCCCCTTGGATCGCAGTGCCCACCAGATACACTGACGTGGCACACAGTCAAAGGCCTTCTGCAGGTCTAAAAATGCCACATGCAAAGCTCTCCTCTTTTTCTCTTTGTCGAAGACAATTCCGAGTTTCATCAAGGGTTATTGGAGACGGAAAACTACACAGGTGCTGAGTATTCAGCAGCTCCATGAAGTAACTTCTCCACCTCTCCTTCACAGAAGCATGACTACAAAACAGCTTGCCCTGGGAATCTCTGACACAAAAACATTTTGTGATATCTTGCGTCGCTTTATCCCGAGCACGTGCCAATTGGTAGATGAGCTTTTGCCCCTCCACAGTTTCAAGTTTATCATATAGAGGTAATAATCTATCACTGCAGGCTCTGGCTACAGCGCTTTTACTGGCACGTTTCGCTGTTATGTACTCCAGTCTGTCTTCAGGAGAGTTGGTACGCTGCCACTCCTTAAATGCAGTCTTCTTATCATGAATCACCCCCTGTACCTTGTCATTCCACCACCATATCTCCCTTTCGATAATATGTCCTCCCCTAGAAACACCAAGAACATGTTTACCAGCCGTAATGATTGCTGACTGAGCTCGATCCCAAGCATACTGAGCAGTTTCGGAGTTAGTTGATAAATTTTGACTATTAACCTCTGCCAGAAAGTCGATCTGCATCGGTCCATTCAGAGACCACCACTTGATCTTAGACTTACGCGTCTCGGCTAATTTCTTTATCGGGGTAACGACATAATCCATGACAAGAAGACGATATTGGGCCGTGAGGCTATCACCAGGAATGACTTTACAGTTACCTTGGCAACTTGACACCGCCTGGTCAATAGATAATCTATTTGAGTTAAGTGGGGCCCACTCGCATACGTAATAAGGTACTGCGGACTCTTTTGGAAGAATGTATTCGCGATGGCCAGATCAGACGCAATACAGGTTCTTAAAATATGTTCTCCCTCTATATTGCGGCGACCGTGACCGAACTCACCCTGGACACGCTCAAACGTATTCACAACCTTACCCACGTGGCCGTTAAGGTGGGGGACCCAACTATGATCACCTCGGTAGATGGTATAGCGAGTAGAACCTCTTCATACTGCTCCAATAATGACTCCTTTTCGGCCCTGCTACAACCAGCCTGGGGAGCAGCACCTTCACCCGCATCAAGCGGTCGCTGCATCGGTTAACTTCGTGGAGACCATTCTGTTGCTCTTCAGATAGAACTACTGCTTTTGCCGGAAAAGCAAAGCCGTTTTCAGTTTTGCCGGAAGGTGACCCAGTGTATATGAGCTGGTAACCCTGTCCGATGTCACGGGACTTATTGCCCTTCCAGCGTTTCCTGTAGGAAAGCACACTGGACCCGACGCCTCATGAGTTCATCTGCTAGTTCCCTGCATCGTCCGGTTAGAGAGCCAATATTCCACGTTGCAAAGCGGAGATTCCTTCTGGGTACTATCTTCTTTAGCCGTGTCCGTACTTAACACGGTAGCCCTTGCCCATTTAACACAGGTGTAGGGCGATGTGCCTGCTCGTCGTTTAGGGGCCACGCCCTAGCCGTACCCAGCGACATCCAAAACCCACTTGTGGGAAAAGCAGAGGATAAGAGGGGAAAAGATAAGTAGAAAAAAAGAAGTGGGGGGGAAGGGGAAAAGGACGCCACTTCCATGGATTGGAAAGAAGTATGATAGTGGAGGCTCGAGGATCCGGGGTCACGTACCCGTATGCCCAATACCAATATCGGACAAACATTTGGATAGACATATATAAGTTCATTATGTTCATTATGTTCACACACGTGTCATTGTATTTTTATTTAATATTTATATTGCTTATGTACTAAAGTACATATCGTTACCACTTCAAAAAATGGAAAATAAATTGTATAAAAAATACAAAACCATCTAAAATTGTAATGACAATTATAATCTGTAATTATTTCTTTTGATAAAATCACTTTCATTTGTGTAAAACGTTCAACAACATCCTGTATAATATTAATACCACCATATAGCTCCAGCACAAAGCTATTTACACAAGACAACAAACATATTTTAACATATTATTATAATATGCAAAAGAAATTTCAAAACTCTTATTGGAAAATACCTAGATATGAGATAGGGGGGTACATTCAAAGAAGTTTTCAAATACAGCGCCTCGACCTATAATGAGGCACTACGAACGCTGCATACAAGTCCTTACAACAAGTGTTTAAGTTAAAAACTGTAGCGTTTTTCATATTTGTATTGGTTATTTATTCATCGATATCATATTACAAGTAGAAATTATGTTGTTGAATGAGATCGTTGTCTGTTGTGTTATGTTTTATTTATAGCTTCTCTCTCTTGGGAGCAAATACTGTCCACGCTATTCCGCTATTAATGGCGGCCGGAAAGGCACCAGAGTGATTTTTGTCCTATAGCTTGACAAGCTACGATTTGAGTTTCGGTTTCGGCTGAAACTAGAAACGGAGCTTCGGTTTTGAAAACTTTATTTCAGTCAGAAAGAAACGTATAGCTATTTTCACAGTAGATCTAAACACGGTGGTCTTTTGGATTATGTCGTTTTTTAATGTAAATCTCTAAGTAAAGATCATTGCCATAGTTTTTAGGTTATAGTAATGTTAAATACTAAAGTCGTAGGTGATGTATATCAAAGTATTATACTACTTCCGGGCATTTTAGGTAAATTACATAAAAAGAAAGAAACTAAAAGGAACTAACAATTTTACAAGACATATTAAGTCAAATTTTATTTTTATTTTATTTTATTTTTGATGGCTTAGGTGGCGAAAGTTTTTATTGGAAATTGCGTTAACAGACCAACAATAAACAAGACTATTCTTACAACTGTATGTATCGTTAACTGCACTAGAAAGACAACGTCATAACCAATTTCATTACAATTTTTTTTTCAATTTTACGTTTAATTATGTAGGTATATAGAGAGATACTCTCAAGATATTTGTCAAGATATTTGTGTGTTGAGTGGTGGAACTAGTGTTTCTGATTTTTGGCGTTTTAACCGTTTTGCTTTCTCGAGGCACAAGAATTCCTGACCTGGATTTCTCGAGTTATTCGAGTATCTCGAGAATAATTTTTTTCAAAATTTTGATTTATTATAAATGCAGATCAAGTAAATTAAAAGGACACATTTAATTGTCATTACTTTAAATGTCATTTTTATAGCACAATATTGTTAACAAAACACTAGGCGGAATGAAAGTGAACGCAAAAATGAATGCCTTGTAAATCGTGAAATCAAAAATAATTCTTGCCCAATTTTTTCGATACCTTATACTCATATACATACAATTTTTTTTTATGAAATTAATAGCAACTTAATACCTTCTATCCTATCTAATTTATTTCTTCGCCTAATATTTAGACACGTTGAGCAACTTTCTGGGAAACTAAAGCTGAAGCCGCCTCTTGTACTATTAAGCAACTTCCAGACGGCGAAAGTGCCTTGAACAGTACATTCAGCATTTCAAATGTTGTTTTTTCTTTGCATAGAAATTTCTATACGCGTTTTGTATTCTTAGAACTTTTCATTCGGCCAGGTTTCTTCGTAGATTTAAAATATTTTTGTTTTATTTTTTATAGTTTAATTTTATTTTAAATTATAGAAACGTTGTATATCGCATATAGCAGGGTAGATGGTGTGAAAGATACCTTGTTACTAGACGAAAGTGATTCTCCTCAAGTGGAAATCGAACCCACACCCGTCACATTTATATTCGGACACCGACGACGACCTCATAATATAAATAAAATAGCAAAAAATGTTTTGTGTATCTACTATTATATCTAATATAATAACTTTTATTTTTTTTAAGTCCATACATTATCTGTATTAAAGAACCCTTTGAGCCCTGTTTCGAGACTAAGCCTATTGAGCGGTGATACTTAATGTTATTCTTATCTTATCAGAGTAAGGAAACGAAAATAATTTAAATATTTAAATGATCATTTGCATATAAACAATATTATTATATGCTATTCACACGTTCATCATCAGATCATAGTGATACTATGGGAATAGTTTATAATCTATAAATCTGTATATAGTATATAATATTACATAATATTTAATTTTACATAGTATATAATATTACATAATAGTATATAATATTACGGTGTCTGTTTGTAATTTCAAAATATTGGCGTTTTCTCAATTGCATTTCATGTTACACATCACTAGAAAGAACACAAACAAATAATTTAATGTTAAAATTTTTGTTTGTTTTTCTCTACGTTCGTCCGGGCTAATTTCCGGAATAGCTGAGCCGATTTTTATGAAACTGTCACCAAAAAGATATTTCAGGACATGGAAATTTCTCCATATGGGCTACTTTATGCCACGTAAAATACGTTATACGAAGGTAGTCTTGCGCGGTGAACGTGTTTTCATATGGCAATAACGACAAGTCACATTTATATACATACATATATTTCTTAACGTATATATACAATACACGCATATTACCTATATTAATGTAAATCCGAGAACGTCGTTCGCTTGATCGATACGGGTCACTATAAATAAAGATATGCAAGAAATGGGAACCATTGCGTTTACAACGAAGATAAAAAAATGACTAGATTCAAATCACTTACATAATATTAGTTTTTCATATAAGTATAAAAGCTACAACATCAGTAATTAAATTTTTTATATTATTAAAGTCTACGTCAACTTACATCATTAACGTATGAATCAAATCTGCTACTAAATTTTAAACCAATTATCCCCAATGGATGAGAAATTTCGCTAGTTTTGATGATAATGCATCGTTAGATAATTGACAGCGGTCTAAATCCATTATATAAAATTATGTTTGTACAGAAATTTAAAATATATTAAATTTAAAGCATATATCGTTTGGTATTTAAAGTATATTCGTTTGTCGTGTAGTTTTTACAACAAAAAAAATCTAAAAACTGTTTTATGTCAAAAATTTATAATCGATAGAGCATATGAACAATGCATCTATACATAAATATGCTATACATAATAATACAATGCTATACATGCTATACATAATAATACAATGCTATATACATATACATATATACATGCTATACATAATAATATACATGCTATACATAATAATACAATGCTATACATAATATTTTACAAACTTATGTTTTATTATTATTATTTCTAGCACTTGTTTATACTATTATTTTATAATCATTTTTCTTTTCTGCTCTAAACACACAAAACTTTTATAATAACGAACTTAAAAATTCACATTGTAAATTAAATTTTAAAATTATTCCGTAAACGTAGAAATAATAATTCTGAATAAATAGCCTCGCACGAGCCAAGCTTTATAAACCAAGCTTTAGGGCGGGGTCTATTAAGAAAACAAAAGCGTCAGTTCTTATTTTACACGAAATTTTCAGAAAATGCACTTCTTATTGGACAGTGTATGAGCCGCAAAAATGAAAAAAAGTACACTCTACGTGAAAGTTTTCAAATCTTGCCGCGACACGATATATAATGAGGTACTACGGAAGCTGGAGACGTGTCCTTGCGACGATAAGTTTAAGTTATAGAAAAATAGCGTTTTTCCATGATATTTGTCATTATTGTATTGTGTTTGTCATATTTGCATATATATAAACAAAATAATAATAGCTATTTTGTAGTAGCTTTCACCCCTCTCCACTTTCTGCCAAAATCAAATCAACGTCTCAAACGTACGTCACGTAGGCAAAAGGTCTCACTATGGTCTTTTTAAACCATTGATAGAAATATTTATAGCTTCACGCATGCTACATAGGGTGTTAATTATTTTCCAATAAATCATATCTTCTATCACCTGTTTCAATTTATATATCGACCTGCCATTTATCTAGTATACTATTCTCAGCATTTCATCCGATTTAATTTAGATATAACATTAAAAAAGCAACTTCACACTTTTTCCCGCATTGCAGCGTAGGCGGAGGGAATCAAGTGTTAAGTCTAAACGCGACTACATCCTTCGTTTTCCACATGAATTCAGACATTATATGGTGACTGGCAGAATTCAACGCCGTTCTTTGTCATACCTGAGCAAGGAAACGAAAATCACGTTTACTATCAAATACTGTATTTCAGGATATGTCTCATGTCACCGTGATATCTTAGTAATTAATAACGTTTATAATAAGCCCGTTGCATAGCTTGTGGCGAGCTGTTGGGGGGTGGCGACCCCATAGACCTGATACCTCCAGGCATGTTCCCCAGCTCAAACTGCGTAATAGCGGGGTAGCCTGCTCAACACTGATGTTACGCCAGAGGCATTAGGCTGCTTTGTGAGGGCCATCTAGTGGGAGGCGATTGAGTGTCCGTCGATCTTTCAATTTGAGTCTGTTGAAAAGTCCGGCTCATCAAATAGCCCAGTTAACAGTCCATCCAAATTCCATTCCATAGTCCCAGTTTAGCTTTCCATATTTCCCATAGTTCTTACACATTATCCAGCAACCATCTCTGGGCAACTACCTAAGGGTACTCGGAGATGGATCTCGGTAAAATGTTTTATATTTTCTAAGGAGCCTTACGTATTGGGCCTGTGTCCACAGGCAAGTCTTTTAAAGGGTCGAGTTCGTTTCAACCCCACAAATGCCAAAAGAGAAACATAATAATAATAATAATAATAATATGCATTATTGCACGCTCATAAAAAAAACCATGTACAAGAGGCGAATTTGCCTCTAAATAGCTATTTCTCCAGACAACCTTAAGTTATTGGACGTAAAGGGGAGGAAAAGAAAAAGGTGTTAACATTAAATAAAATAATATACTAATAAAACAGATACTATATCAATCGATTTCAGCATACATATATACATATACATAAAATATCATACATCATATATATACCATCATCCAATCATGCTTTCTTATTAACCGACTATGCAACGTAAAAGAGGGTAATGTGTTTATCAATCTGTGTATCTGTGTGTGTATGTACATATGTGGTGTTGTAGAGACCAAAAGGTAAATTTAATAGTAAAAAACTTAGTTTTATATTTTTTGTATAGTCGAAGTTTTTTTATAACTGTTTCTTTATATATGTACTATTTATATATTTATATGTAAATATATGTGTTTATTAATATTAAATTTGCTATTTTTATCAAAACTGCTAGTAAATTAATATTCCTACATTAATTAGTACTAACTTATGTATGTAATTAATGGGCATTTGTGGTTTTAGCTAACTGGATCCGAAATTAACTATTACATAGCTGCAACCGTAATAACAGTATTGAGTTTAACCGGGATAGATGCCTCAATTTTCGGAATAGGCTCCTTTAAAAATAAACGTTTTATATGAAAAAATTCTATGAAAAAAACTATTAGCCAGTTTCATCCTTTATATTGATTTACAATTTATTTTTTTTACCACTTATCAAATATCAGTTTTTTAGAATTTAGTCTTTATTGAAATTTTTATTCGTTAACGAGTAAATCGTTGGTTAGTAGTTTAGTTGTTTAGCAGTATTTCACCTAAAATGTCCAGGATGTAGCAGTGTCACTAGATTTATCGATGTCCAATTAAAAAAACATTGGAAACGGTTAGTTGAGCAAGTTAATATTCAACATATTTTCGCTCTATTCTAACTTTTGTACCGCTAAAAATACCAGACGGTGCAAGTGCTCTACGATCTATTCAACGCTTTTGGCGTTATTTTTCCTTTGCATAAAAATACTATGCAAATTTTACACACGCTCCTTATTAAACTGTTTCACTAACCGACCTCAAAAACGCATGAAAACTCTGTACTTCTATTGTATTCTAAATAAGAATATATATATATATATATATATATATATATATATATATATATATATATATATATATATATATATATATATATATATATATATATATATATATATATATATATATATATATATATATATATATAATATATATATATATATATATATATATATATATATATATATATATATATATATATATATACATATATATAACCTTGAGGCCACCGTAAGGCCTCCGTGACTCGTCAGTTGTGGGTTCGATTCCCACTTGGGGATTATTTATTTTATTTTCTTCGCTTTGGTAACAATACAAAAGCACAGTGTAGAGTTTTAATTTCAAAACGTTGATATAACGAGTTGTTAACAATCATTTTTGCTTATTAAAAGTTTAAAACTCTAAGAAAAATTATTCAGTCACTGTTCAAAGCTGCTAGTGTTGTAATTTCGCCCTCATTTTTTATATTTATCTTTAATTAGAAGTAATGGCTAATTATATAACAATAAATATAAATATAAGCCAGTATATAAATGTATTTTATGTAAGTAATATAAATACCGATGGCACTTGAACTCACAATTTAAATATAAAAGATACACACACAGATAGACACACTGCACCCTGGCTCGGAAAGCAATTTAAATCGTATAATATTATTTAGAAACGTAAAATCTGAGTCCAAGGCGACTCCGGCCGCAATATGGCAAATATCTTATTCAAAAGGCTTAAAGAACAAACAGATTCGTTCAAAAACATTCCACTTTGTGTACGTTGCAACAAAAAAAAATGAAATTTTCAATCTAAAAAATATTGAAAAAAGAATTTGCCAGCAAATAAAAACAAAGTGAAACGTTCAAAAGTCAAAGTTTTGAAACCAATTTGCAAAGAAAGCGAATAAAAATATGGAAAATGGAATAAAATGTTGTTTCAACATCTGTTATTGAACTGTGAATTATAGTAGGTATTAAAACTCCTTCAATATTTTAGCGACATCATGAATTTGTTTCAAATGCGTTCTTACATACAACTTACCTACTTGTTTCACTTATCGAATACCTATTCAAAAGAAACTACTTTTACTATAGAAAAATAACTAATAATAAATTATTATTATTATTGTTATTAAGGTTAATGAACTTTCTTACTTTTTTATATAATCATGACTTACCGCGGCGTTGAGTTTCGTAAATGTTAAACAGAAGAGAGAGAAGGCTTACTTACTTAATTACAATTACAACCTTAGCTCTAAATATTCATTTGTTTTTACAAGTCGCATTTTGATAAAACTGTAAGTACCTCTATTATCTGATATTAACATGTACAATCTATTCAAATAATATTAACTTTTCCTGTATATAGCAGGATAGCATAGAGAATTTAGTGATAAGACACTCCGTTATCCAATATTAAAAAATACATATAGAGTAGTGGACTGTTTTCCGGTTCCGGGAAACAGAGTGTCTTAACACTAAGTGTGTTAAGACACGGTTCCTACGGTTCCCTCTGCCTCTCCTGCCATGTGCGGGATACAATGTTAAGCTATTAATTATTAATTATTCTTCATCTTACAATTACTAACAACTTGTATTTCATTTTATTTACATGTGTATATTTATTATTTAATAACGACTCATATTATTATCAGTAAAGGTACTTAATTTGCTTTATAATTATAGCCTTCAACCGTAACAATATTTAATATACAATCATATTAACTTCTCTTTATTTGAACAATACATGATCGTTTCTGAATAATAACAATATATTCTTTTTTTGATTTTGGATTTGATTTTGACCGTAATGGCGCAGATGCATAGCATCTGCCTGTAAACGCGACGGTTTGTGAGTTCGATTCCCACTTGGGGAGAATGAATGATTTTCATTTTCTTCGCTCTGGTAAAAAGGCAAAGCGCAGCGTTGAAATCCGCCACTCAATACGCCACTCAATACGCACTCAAAACGCGGAAAGCGGGGAACGGAGTGTCTTAACATTAGGTTCCTATAGCCTCTGCCTATCCTGCCATGTGCGGGATACAGCGTGAAGCTAATTTAATTTATTTTTTAATGTCATACACAACTCATTTGAAAATGTATAATTGAATATAACATTATAAATGTTTCACAGTCATATATTAGTTAGGAACAATGGTTGACTAATTCATTATATATTAAAACAACAGAAAGACAACATTTAATTAAATTATTTGCGGTTAATGAATACCTACTGTGCTGCCAATATTCAGTCAATACTATAAAATATATGATGTATGTATATAATGTATATCTAATTATCTATATAAATTATATAATAAATAAAATTGGAGCGTCTTTTTGTACTTTCAAAATAATTGCGTTTTTGCAGTTTTCAGTTATTTACACATTAATAAATACAAAGACTTTTTTTTTTAATTTTTGTCTATCTGTCTGCCTGTCTTATCGTGTGTTTGGACTAATATCCGGTACAGCAAAACCGGTTTTTATGACATTTCTACAGGAAGAAAGAGGAGGTTGTGAAGCAAGATTTTTGGACAAGCACTAGCAAGAACTTCTGCGGGATCAGGATTAACGAGATAAAGTGTTAGTGGTAGGTAAGGTACGGTACATATGAGTGTAAAATGCTGAATTTCATTTTATGCATACAGTTTTCATTATTGTCGTAGACAAAGTGGTATTTATTTATTTATTTTATGAGGCTTACCAACAATAGTTATAATAGCATACATGCAGACAAAAAAGAATATAGATAAAAAATATAGATAATAATTATATGTAGGCACCGCATTCAATAACAATAGTCAATAAATGTATATAATGCCAAAAAAAAATACATTATATACAAAATATTACTTTAATTTTAGTTTTACTGCATTCATAGCTCACAAGTAATTATAATACCTACATATAAATCCCACGATGTGCTTTTGTAAAGTAAAGTAAAGCTTACTGATAAATTATGGTATTTCATGTGATTCCCGAAGACATTGTGCATAGTAATAATTAAATAGATAGAAAAAATATTTTAAAAATTGAATACAAACTTATATATTTTTTTTCTTAAATTGAAATTGAAAAAATGATTCTGGCTGAAAATAATCTGGAAATTATCACGACTTTCATATCAAATCATAAATATATAGATTAAGATTAGAGACAAACTTATACAATTTTTTTTCTTAAATTGAAATTTAAAATGATTCTGGCTGAACGTAATCTGGAAATTATTACAACTTTCATATCAAATAATAAATATATAAATTAAGATTGAAACGATCCAGTTGAAAATAAGTATAAAGTGGATGAAACATTTACTGTTCACAAATTAGACGAAGACGTATCACGTTTAGTTGAATCCATCTCCCAAGACATTGATATATGGCATTAACAAGAGTGTGTAATTAGAATTGTAGAAGTTTATTATAGCTTTAGTCAATTATACTTTAATTTAACAAATTTGAGGGTTATGGGTCCGATTTCCATTGCGGGAAAAAAAATCCTCCTACTCCTCCTTAAAAAAAATGTTTAAATAGACTATTTCTTGTAACATATTACGATTGAGAAAAATTAATAAAATTTCTCACCTGCAAAATGAGGAGGATAACTTGATAATATATTAATATATCTAATTATATTATTATTTACATCAAAACAATTTTTTTTAGTTCCCTAAATATATGGTGTTAACATGAAGTGATATTTCTATCATAGACCTTCCCGCCCAGGTGAGGCCAGATGAAGGGCATCATAAATAAAAAAAAATAAGAATCATGCCTCGAGCTAAAATAAGTCATGACAAGGTCTAGATATAATATAATAATGGTAAATTGGGATAATTCATGGGGGTAGATTTTATACGTCTGATGAGACAAAACGCGGCACCTGACAGTTTTGATTTTCCGGAGCTGGAGCACTGTATAAAATAAAATATGTATAATTATAAATTCTGTCAACAAAATTAAAATAATTGGAATATGCAAAGTAAAATTTGTCAATGTTATTTAACAAAGAAAGCTTCGGCCCATGTGATTTGATTTGGACAGCATAAATTGCGTTGGTTTCTAAAGCAATGATCCGAGTTCACGATTCGTTAGTTCCGCACAAGAGGATTGTCTAGAGAATAGAAAAGGTCAAATTTTATTCAATTTGTTTGCTTACAAAATATTGGATGGCGCGTTCGTTAATGCAAATTGCTGTGCATAAATTATCTCGAAGCTATAGTGACGCTCTTGCTATGGGTTGGATATCAACATGTGATTTTTTTATTTCCTCGCTCTGGTGAGAAGATAAACCTACAAACCTTGCTAAACCTATATGCGAGATACAATTTGAAGCTAAAAAATTATAACTAAAGTTCTTAGAAGACAAGGACTTAGTGTCACGGTGTCATGTACCTATACAAATTGATTCATAAAAAAATTGTGACATGACCCTAAATGTCATATGCAAGATGGGTTTGGGTTAGGAAAACCCTGGATTTACAATATATTAGATTTTTGCAGTATAGAAAATTGTTTAATATCGTATTTTTTTTAATTTGATTTTACTGCATTCATAACTCACAAGTAGTTTTAATATATAATCCCCCAGTTATTTTATATGATTCTCGAAAATATATTATGGGGAAAAATAACCATATTTTTTATAATCTAATAATGTTTATAATGTTGGCAATTTTTTATGTAAATTTACGCTAATCTCAGCTGCTTCTAATACATATCATAAGGTAAACTTCACAATATATATATATATATATATATATATATATATATATATATATATATATATATATATATATATATATATATATATATATATATATTGTATGACGAAACTGCTACAAAATATGAGTTTTATTGAAGTAGCTTAACAAATTCTCTTTTTTACGCAGACAAAGTTGCGCATCTAGTATTTAATAAAATATATTTTATGCAAACAAAGACTATTCTAAGAACAATATAGTTTACACGTCTATTCCTTAACATTTTATTACAATTTGTATATTAAAATAAATCTTACTATTTTAACTAACTTATTATTTCATTGCATTGATCCATAATACTTTATTATTAAAATAACTTAATCCGATTTTTATTAATACGATACACGAATTCCCCTAAGAGTTCCAAGTCATTAGGTACGTAATGGTGTTCTCAAAATGTCAGTACATCGATATAATCTTCTCTATTAGAGCTTACATTAACCCTTTGATATTTAACTAATGATGCAAAATGGATTAAAAAAATTATAATGCAAAATTAATTTAAATAATTTTAATCATTATTGTTTTTTTGTTTTCGCTTCATGCTTTATCCCGCTCCAGAGCAGGGTAGGTAGAGGGAAACGTAGGTAGAAGGAACCTAGTCTTAAGACACTCCGTTTCCCACTTTCCGCCTAATTTGTTTATTTTATATATTCAAAAATATTAACTTGTTGTTTATATATATATATATATATATATATATATATATATATATATATATATATATATATATATATATATATATATATATATATATATATATATCTACTTGTGTGAGTGCATCCGTACGTATACACATGAGTACATACGTTTGGGTGTGAGTGCCTTTTTATTTCAAAGGATTCTTTAAAATATCTTATTACACTAAGGAGATTTTCACAGTTTTTAACTGAGGAATTGGAAACCGCTAAAAATCGCTTTAGATTGTATTAAATCGAGCCGTTTTTTTATCAAAGGCTCTCAATCTCTTTGATATTTGAACGAAAGGTAAGGTTGCCTTCTATTATATAGACGAGGAGATAGTGAATATTTTAAATACAAAATTGACATTTTTTTGTAACTTTGCATTTAAATTGCGATCTTCCGTTGGTTTTATGTGCTGTGTACATTTTTTTTATATTACACTTGTTAATGACAAAATTAAAGAACTAATCAAGGAAATAAATATTTATGTAATAAAGGTCTAAATTCTTAAACTGTATAGCCAAAGATTATGAGAATTTCATAATAAATACAAAATAATACATTTTATTAAATATTTGACTAATTTAAGTAATTTATAATAGAATACATTTTTTTCGTACTTTTTTCATACGTCACGTCCTATACAAAGAGGAGGAAAGAAACACTCCATTTCCGACGTATTACCTAATTTTCGATACACTGTGACTGATGTCTTTTACCAGATCGGAAACAAGACACTAACTTATTCCCCCAGTTAGAATAAAACCCACGGCCATTACGTTTACATTCCTCTCTAGAACGCAAACAATCCCTTAAAAACATAAGCAATCAATATTTTCTTACAATCATATTTATAGATAAAAAGGCTTTGCAAATTACCAGCGATCCAGTCAGAACTTAGCATATGTTATCTCTAAATGTGTGGAAATCAATATTTGAGTATCTGTGGCTCTAGTTCTTTTGTTTCAGATTCACTATATCTCACACATATAGTAGGGTAGGCAGAGATTAGTGTCAAGACACTCCGTTGAGTGGCGGAATTCAACGCTGTATTTTCTTTACCTGGATCCTCTAGTTTTACTGAAAAAAAATAAAATGTCAAAAATGTATTATCATAAAACATGAAAGCTCCTCGATTATAAAGGTTCAGGTGTGAAAGTAAAATTATAAAAGAACCTCCGGCCAACGTCAGACAGAAGGCTCCGTTAAACGCAGTTAATAGGATCTCTTCGAAATTGAAAATAAGTTCTAAATCAAAAAGATTCTGAGTATATTTTGCGGTAGATATACATTTATTCGTATTGAAAGCTTTAAATATAGTTAAATTGTATTTATTTAATTTCGTTAAAAGTATATATAGTATATACTGCCATATGGGCCATAGTGATGCAGCGGAAGCTGATACGCGATAGTTGTTGGTTCGATTTCCACTAGCGAGAATAGTCATTTTCCTCTTTTGCAAAACTACCCCAGTTCTTGTTAAATTTCTTCTAGAAGTGTATGTCACGAAAATACAACATATAAAAGTTGACATACTTCATGCTAATTAAAAATTAACTATATATAGTTTGAATAGATAGTTAAACACAGACAAAAAAAGATTTTCCTTTTGATGAACGGAACTCTAAAAACAATATTTTTTTAGGGTTCGAATAGGTTTCAAAATATGTACATGTTGGTAAGGATACCAAAATCCACGAGCGAATTGTGGTAAACTTTTAATGTACTTAACATATAATCATTTTCTAAACATATGATCATTTTGAACGCAGCGGGATTTGAACCCGCGCCTCACGGAAACTCTTACCACTATCAATTACACTAAGCAAGTACGCTAAATACAAGATGAAGATAGATTTTTACTGATTTGTCATATAGCTCTAATATCATGAAGACCTTTGAATTGGTATAATGAAGACCCGATTAACCGTACCTCGATTATACGGATTCTCGATTAACAATCCGGTATATGTAAATGTATCAGAGTGAGGTTTCATAGAAGGTTAGAACACCAAAATGCCATAGTACACAAACAAAATAGATAGTACATAAAATACATAGTACATAGTACATAAAAAACCTTGATTCTCATTATGGAATGTATAAAGTATTAAAAACACATTAGAATTAAAAAAAGAGCATTAGATTATTCTGATATTGGATTAAAAAATATTAGACCGATTAATCGAGTTTCTATTGTACATATTATATTGCTATTAATGCCATTAATTTCAAAGCATGCTGAAGGCTTAAAAATTGAAAGCCTTGTGAAAATATTTCTTCAGAATCAAAATATAACTTGCAACAACTGCATTCTGAAGTAGCGACGAGTATCGTGATTGGCTTGATACACCGCTTGGACGGTATCCGAAAATTGCAGCTTCAAATCGTTTCTCTTTTAAATTATATGGAAATTATATTACGTTGAGATTATTTACAAATGTAAAAATTAGATAGCATTTGTTGTCTTTTTTAAAATAATCAGGTCAATTATCTATTAATACAAACAGTTTTAAAGTGTTAACCCACACAAAGGAAAGAATAATATCATTTTCTTTTATCAGATGATCATCCTTATCAATAATAAATCTTTGGGTAGTGGAAATTTGAAAAAAATACGTAAATATATAGGTTATAGACGTGAGAACGTATGGCTTAGTTGGCGATCGTTTGCTGTTTAGCGATTAGACGGCATAAGTTTAATTCCCGCTATTTATTTTTTTAATACGTTTTTATTTTTTTTTTATTTAAATAAAAAAAAGTCCTTTGCTTATTTACACGACCACTTAAATGGAGTAAGCAAAAACAAAACAAAAAGAATAATGTTCTACATATTTCAGGATACTGTGATTTCTCAAGATGAATCTTAAAAGCAAGCCAATTCAATGCATTTGAGCTAAGTCCAGGTGAAGAAACGAATAGAGTTTTAGCCTTTCACGCTTTCAATTTAAGGACTATATTCCCATAAATTGGCCAAGCTATAGCACTGCTTGGTACTCTTGGCATAAGCGCAAAGATTTCTTAGTCCACTTTTCAATTGACAATTTATTTTCGCTTTTCCCCAGGAAATTCGTATTGGATGTTGCTATTATTTACTCCACTCGTTTATTTAAAAGTCGGCTAGAGTTCTTATATAAATCCCTCAGGTCTAGAATTAAAGTTACAGTGAATAACAAATTGATATAATTTTTTATATTATTTATGTAAATATTTTATTTAAATAATCTTTGAAGCCTTCGTGGCGCTGTGTGACATCGTCTGACTGTCAAGCGATGATTGTTGGTTCAGTCCCTAATGGGAAGAACCTTTTTACTCTACCGCTATGAGATGACAAAATGCGATGCTTTTGCTATGCTGTTGAATTTGTTGAATTGTGTGAAAAAAAAACAAGTCGACAATATTTGGAAACTAACTAACGTAACTCCGATGTCGCGTAGGTCGAGATACTTACGTACGTACTATATTTTCAATTATAAATATTCCATGTAGTAATATAAAGTTAAAGTTAATATTTACGTAAAATAAATAGGCGTGATAGACCTACATAATTTTTTTTTATTTCTAGTTTTCACATGGAACCTACGACCATAACTCTGATATTTATTAACTTATATCAATTATGTTATTGTAATTGTAATATACCTACAAATATAGCCTATCTAGCTTATATAGGCCATACAGCTATAGGCTATACAGCTATAGGCAAACAAACTCAAAAAAATTAAGCTACTCTAAAGGGTCGTTGAGTCTACCTAAAAGCACTTTACAATGTGTAATCTTACTTTGCATGTATTTTCGTGTTGCGTGCGTTCTGTTTGTGGACCATATAAATAAATAAATAAGGAAACTCCTTTTTTATTCGAACCAGTCAGTTTCTGAGATAGATTAATGACGTATTAGATTTAGATAGATAGATAGATTTATTTACACAGCTTAAGTTATTTCCCTGCTCGACTAATTGCAGCATTCCAAATTTAAACAAATAAATTCTCGACAACTGTGAAATAATAGGCAGAAATGATTACAGATAATATTATAGATTTTCCCTACCTATCCCGTAAATCATCTAAAAAAACATACAAAAGTAAAATAAATAGATAAAATGTAACACATTAATTCATTCATTCATCTCACCAAATATTTTTTAAGCCATTAAATTCGCTGAACGCCCAAATCGCCTTTGATTGTTGACTATACATTATAAATATTTGCAAAGAGGGTAAACGCTCGTTTTGGGGCGCCAGACGGAAACGGAAACAGGACATCCATTTTCTAAGTGGTAGTAGACTGACACTTCCTGTAACTAAAAGGTTTAAGCAGGTTAAGTGTTTAGTTTGTTTACATTTATATATCCTAGAAACCTGAAAAGCTTTAAACTAACATTATAATATTAAGGACCACAGCATATATATGTAAGTATATGACGACGATGCGTCGCATCGCTATGGGTTCGATTCCCAGTCAAGTGAATGATTTTTTTCATTTTCTCGCTTTGATAAGAAGTTAAAGCAAGTTAAGTTCTGCCCCACAATACGCAATGCTTCGTTAATTTTACCGGAAAATTATGCGGGGAAAATTCGTAAATCTGTTGTTGAGTTAGCTGGACAGGTAGCAAGTACCTAGGTTCTTGTTCAACATAAACACGTACATCTAACAACATTTTTATTATAAACATAATATGATGTAATTTTACAACAGTTTGTAGTTAACTGGAAGCTAGAGTTGTGGGTTCGATTTCTATTTAGAAAATAGATTATTTTTTTTAATATTTTTGTGGACCGTCGTGGCGCAGAGGCACAGCTGTCTGTCTGCCTGTAAGCGCGATGGCTTGTGGGTTCGATTCCCATTCGAGGAGTTTTATTGAATTATTTTCATTTTCTCGCTCCGATAACAAGGCAAATAGCGCGACATTGAGTTCCGCCACTCGACACGCAACACCTCGAAAGGCGGAAAGCGGCGAACGGAGTGTCTTAACACTAGTTTCCATCAACGTACAGTTCCCATGTAGTTGCCTAATGTAGCTTCGAGTTCAGTTTTTATACTAATTTCATGAATATTTCATTTATATGAAAAATATTTAAACTAAAATTTGCAGTCATATGCAATCTTACATTTTTATAGACTTATTTTATATTTATGCTTATATTTTGATTGGGTTGACACTTCAATGATATTAATTTCAATTAGATACCTCCACACGTTCTGGAGAAAACTGTCTTGACTGACAGAGATAGACCTATGGAGAGAGATTCGGATGACAAAGTGGTCCTGGAAGAGTTCCTTTTCTTGAGGTACGAAACCCCAAGTATATAAACTATATCTTATAGCTCGCTATAAATACATACATAAAAATGTCCAAATCTATAAACAAAAGCTGTAATTCCAAAATAAAACTTAAAAAATGTATATAACAGCAAAAACTGTTCAATCTTATAGCTAATTTAAATAATTAACTTTTCAAGTTACAACCAGATGTTCTGAAAGAACAAAATTACGGTCTACAAAATACTTGTGAATGTAAAAGACGGCGCTTATTTAGTTGTTTCCAATTTTGACTGCACAGAAAGTGCACTGAGAATACACTCGACCTGTTTAACGAGCATTTAAAATGGTACAAATTGTAAGATAATGCGAAATTCATTTTTTTTTTATTTACGCTAGAATTACTGCGGTGTTTTTAAAAACCTTTCCTGGAGCTATTTTATAAAATATGAATAAATATCAACACTTGTAATTGGATTTTTTTTTTCTGGAATATTTCTTCTTGACTTGAGCTGGTTATTTTTTAAATTAAATTTAAATTTGTATTTTTAATTCAATTGTAGGCTATATCCTACATATAATTGATAAACCACTTAATCTTGTGCCAGCCAGCGAAGGTCAAGCTGCTTGACCTTGACCTTGCTTACAACCTCGTCATCTAAGAACGAAAACATTCGTAAAACAGTCGTTTCCCCATGATGGGATTGAATCCGCAACCATTGTGATCAGACGCTATCACACTGAGCTATGATGCTTTCTATATGTCTCTATTCTTGTACGTTAGAGTGAAGTACGTAAAGATTTATCACTGTTCATTTACATTTTTACGCCATTCACTTTAAACACCGGATTCTAAATTCAAATTCATATGTAATAAATAGGTTAAGTGAAAAAATAATAATCATTTCAAATATAAAATCTTATTAATTTTGATAAATTGATGTATTAAGTTAGTTACAGCTCGTATACTATTATAATAAATGAAATTATTAGCATCTAATAGTAGTATAGTTTTAAAAAGACAATAAAATTTTATATTTATCATATTTAAGTACATATTAAATGTATTTAATATATTTACACCATACTATTTTATCGGTCATCTTGATTTTGAGCAGAATCAACCGAAGTACAACAACAAGTGCAACCGCACGATTTGCCAGCGATACTCGAGATTAAAACATCTAAGTAATTACAGACATCGACCATTAATCTACTTATGTTGAATTCACTTACATATATATATAAATATATATATATATATATATATATATATATATATATATATATATATATATATATATATATATATATATATATATATAAATAATCTAATATCAAAAAAGTATTTTTTTCTGAGTATACATACGAGTATAAACGTACCTATCTACATATATACTTAAACCCTATACGTTCCAAGCACCTTGGTACATTTGAAATTTGCAATAAAAATTCCATTGCAACGCCATTACTCATTCATTTGTTATTTTTTTTATTCGTTTATTCATTATTTAAGCTTAAAACTAGACATCTAACAACATAAAATTACATTTCTTTATCACTTAAAGTGACTTGCTTGCGATTTATAGGTGATTTTTCACTATTAAAAAAATAGTTTTAAGTAAGTAAGTAATAAGTGGAAACTCATTTTTAATAGTTAAAATTCATACTGTAATAAAGTAAGAGAATATTTTTGTGCAAATCAGAATTAATAAAGAAACACAAAATTTACAGGAGGACATGGTGACTGGGATACGTCTGATGGAGAGACTTCAGACCTACCTGTCACATGATCACCAGGCACTTTAGAAGATCAGTCAGATTGCTAATACCAAAGCAATTTTTTTTTGCAAATATGATTTTTGAAAGAAATATTACACATTTTGCACAAATGAAAAAACCTGTTAATACTTCTGCTGCAGATTGCAGATTCACTACGTTTTGAAGCTGAAGCTAGATTAAAACAATAATGGGCTTTAGGAGCAAGGCATGACTTAGGAGCTACTGCAATGAATAGAAACCTTTACACTGAGATATATTCACATTTCAAACTGACGTTTAAGAACAATCACGATGAAATCTTTATTATTGGAATATACATCAAATAAACAGAAATCAAAATATTTATAGTGATGTCTATATTTAAAAAATATAGTAAAATTTTGATACTACTAATAATATAGTAAAATTTTGATACTGGTGGAAAAATTGCATTGAAATTGCATTATCATATCCCAAAGTCTCATATTTGATACCACCTGAAAATTTAATTAAGATTTAATCGATATACTTCTTTTAAATAGACAAATGCCCCCAAAATAATTAAAACGGAGCATTCGTTTAATTTTCGCCTGGGTTCCAGGAGGCTACAGTAATTTGCAATTATCAAGCTAGACATATACGATTATTTATATGTATAGTGTGTATGAATTGAATTTATTTATATGAATGTTATGAATGTATGTATGTATATGAGTATTATTGTACGTTTGTGTTATTTATTTATTTTTGTATGCTTATGTATATGGCATATATATTGAATGCACCACCCATGTTTATATAACTCCAACATCCAAAGGTTGCCTGGAAAAGACCGCCTTATTATACTTCTGTACTTTTGACGTACCTCTTATGTAAAGTATATATATATATATATATATATATATATATATATATATATATATATATATATATATTACATTTCTTTATCACTTAAAGTCACTTGCTTGCGATTTATAGGTGATTTTTCACTATTAAAAAAAATGGTTCTAGGGTAAGTAATAAGTGGAAACTCATTTTCAATGGTTAAAATTCATACTGTAATAAAGTAAGAGAATATTTTTGTCAAATCAGAATTAATAAAGAAACACAAAATTTGCAGGAGGCATATATATATAGGCATATATATATATATATATATATATATATATATATATATATATATATATATATATATATATATATATATATATATATATATATATATATATATATATATATATATATATATATATATATATATATATATATATATATATATATAATGTCTTTACACTCAATTCTAAGCTGGGTAGTCAGTGAGAGGAAAACCAAGACTTTGCATGTCTTTCGCCTCGTCTACTGTCATCGAACTTTTCTCACGTATTCAAAGTCAACAGAGGTCTTTCCCTAGCTCACACTTTAATCTTTTTTGCTATCCCATCCCACGTCACTCATCCCTCCCAAGGTACCAAAACCACCAGAGCGCGTCATTCTTCATAGCTATTATAACATCCTCACTAATGCATACTATCGACGCCGTAAATATAATTGCCTATTTCTATACAGCTTATCCCATATTATTAGACATGACCAGTTAGTTAGTATCCGTTTCTATTCCTTAGATAAAAGTTGCCTGAGGTTTTCTTAGTCTAATTAAAGTTATTTTATATGATTTCTATATCATGCTATTTCTTTACAATAAATAGACTTTAATTAAAATAAATACTTTTTTTAACATAAACTAAATTCGCTATATAGCCTACCATACCATATACTATCACCATACATACTATACTATACCATATACCATATACTATACAATACCATATACTATCTTATATATATGTGATATAAAGTGATGATATAGCGTGATTACTTTACTAACAGAATATCCCCATTTATACAATTTTAATGACGCTAGGACTATTCTCTAACTTGGAAAACATAGGTTTTTCGCCTTATTTAAATAAATAAAAAAATCACTTAGCTTGTTATGACTTTTTAGTTACCGAGAAATTAGTAGACAAAGAAACAAACATATACTTATGAAATTCAGCATGCATGCTTGGAAGCTTGAATAGACTATCAATCATACTCAAACATTATCCAATTTTAACAATATCACATACATACTAGTTAAATTGGCGATTTAAATCTATAAATTTTTTTCTTAAATCTATAAATATTTTAAGAAATATTCAAAATATATACAATTTCGAACCTGCACCTATCCTTTAATCAAACGCGTTCTACCACAAAAGTTGTCATTATATCCCTTTTCTTCATCTTATAATAATATAGTATGAAAACGAAATAGTCCATCAAGACTTATGTCCATTACATAAAAAATGCAAATCGTTTGACGTTCTTGTGCTTATGTAATATGGAGTTATATATGAGAAATCTCCTTGAACTCGTTGGCTGTCTGCCAATTCTTAGATCAGAATAGACAGACAGTCGTAATATTTTAAACTTTAATAAATGCTTAGAATTTCATATATATCTTTTATAAAATAAACTGTTTCATATAAATTTAATATAATTTGTATAGATATTTGACAGAAAATTATATAATTATATTTGCCGATATTAATACTATTTTAATTTAGAGTATTAAAAATTTAAAGAGTCTTTAATAGACATGGGGGAAAGCTTAGTTAGTTCTTATCTTGTTAGCAAGTCAAGCAAATCTTGATCGCTATGATACAATGTCTTGGAATCAGACAGAAGGTGGAGAAATAGATTGATTAGACTAGATTGACTAGATTGATTATATTATACCGTAATACCCCGAACTTACACGGTAGGTAGGACTGAGCCATGAGCGTAAGTCGGGGTATAAATTTTTTTCCATTTGGTGCCGGAAGCCAAAGAAAATAGCAATTGAAACAAAATATATTATTAAAGTTAGTTGATTTTACAATATTTAAAAAAACAAACAAAAAGTTTGACTACCCCAAGCTATTTTTCTCTTATAAAATTTTATCGTAGCATACTAATGTCTTTCCTTTTCTTGTGGAGGAAATGTGCTCTTCGATGAAGTCGATACTTTAAATATTTGTTACCCATTTTTAATCGAACTGAGGCCTTCAGTCAAGTTTCCAAACCTATAGGTATACGTAAGAATAAACCATAACGTTGAAAAAAAAAACAATGTTAAAACGTTTTTTCCTCAACCAAAGCTTCTTGTTATTTCAAAGAAGTTAAAGTAAGTTAAAACACGTATATAATTATTTATATTCTATCGGTATCAATTTTACTGTATTCAGGAAGAAAATTGGAAAATTATATTGGAGCCAACTGGCTGTTTGAAAAGAAGTTTTCTTTTGCAAGATTTTCGTATCCATCATCCAAATATTTTGAATAACTTTGTATCCATTGTACGAGTACGTCGTTAGTATACAATTAAAAACTAAAATACAAATTAACTGTAGCATTTCAATCTATTCACAAATAAAATCGAAAAAAATATTATAAATGAATACTAGCAATACAATAGAAGTGCTGAGCTACTAGTATTTATGAAACACAACCTAATATTATTTATAGTTATAATGTATCCTGTACTATTTATTTCAATTGTGTGACCTAACTGTATTTAGTAAATTATATTTTTATTATTTGTTATAATACCTCCTTTTATTTTTGTTTTTTTTTTTAATTTAATAATTGACATGTGGACAATAAAGTCCTTTTCACCTGTCCTAAGATATATGACTTCCTTCTCATAAAGTCCCCCGTCCTCTTAATATTCAATGTTTGTATATTAGTCCGTTATGTAGGGATATGTAGTCAGTCCGTTATGTAGGGTATATATATATATATCCGTCCGTTATATATATATATATGTATATATATATATATATTTATATATATATATATATATATATATATATATATATATATATATATATATATATATATATATATATATACATATCTTTTTTTACAGCAAAGCAAAACTAAAAATTAATTTAAATACATACACAATAGTGATGTGCTTTAGTGTATCAAATCTAAAAATACATTTAGTCAATGTTAAGGTTAAGTTTTAATTTCACTTTATAACATTGGTAGCCAGTGAAGAAATTTAGAAATAATTACTTTCACGTAAAACTAAGAGCATCATGACTTAATTGGTAAGCTCGAAGTAAGAGGTTGAACGTGTCTGGTAAACCACAGCACAGCTTTGGCTCCTGTCATCAAGCACATAATGTCAGATAAAGCTCAGCTCTGCAAATGTTTTTTTTAAATATTTGTTTAATTTTATTAAAAATGATCTATATAGCTTCACGCTGTATCCCGCACATAGCTGGGTAGACAGAGGGAACCGTAGGCAGAAGGAACCTAGTATTAAGACACTCCGTTTCGTACTTTCCGCCTTTCGAGGAATTGCGTGTTGAGTGGCGGAACTCAACGCCGCGATTTTGCCTTGTTACCAGAGCGAAGAAAATGAAAATAAAAATAATTCATTGTCCTCGATTCAACTAAATACTAAAAACACTATAAAAACCATGTAGGTTTATCTTGGCCGCCATATTGTAGTAAGTTATCTAATATTTATAAAAAAATAATTAATGCTGTAACAATACATTTAAAAATCGTATATTTGATAAAGGGAGACGATAGGGAAAGTACATAATTAAGTATTACATTATAATATTTCAAATAAATTTATTACATGCAAATGAAATTACTGATTATTCATAATCATATACATACATACAGTCAGAGAGAACGGAGCGCCAAATGCTGCGGTCCCTACATACCTCTTTCGCCTTGTCCACTGTGATTAACCTCTTCATACATGCTATCCGGGACCTCCCTTCAGTGTCTTCGACACTGTGTTTTCGAAGGTCAACCGTGGTCTCTCCGTACCTCTCTTACCACGCTCTTTCGCTTCATATACTCGTTGCTTTTTTTCCCATTCAAAAAATTATATAAATAAAAAAATATCATGTATATATAAAAAACCGCTTTCTGTCTACACCTTTGGCTTTTCGTTTGATAAATATAAAGAAACTAGAAGGAACTAGCTAACAAGAAAATTTTCAGATCGTTGAATGCCGTTTGCCTTAACCGATTGTATAATGGAAACGATATTATAGATATTCATAGCCAAGCTTCGATTGCAGGTGAGCTCTTATTACAATGTACTAAGGACCGATTTCAAAGTTGAACTTAATTTATGATTTAACCTTAAACGAATTTTAAAGTTCCTGAAAAGTTTCAGTTGCTTTTACCCAGAACGCTTATTGTGGATTTGTGTCGATCATATTTTTTAGATGGATGATTATCTTCTTTTATACTTTTATCCATTTATTAGAGACCGGTATTTCTAATAAATTTATTGTTAAATAAAGCTTACTTATTAGAGTCGTGGCGCAGTGGCGTAGTGTCTGAGTGTAAACGCGACGGTTGTGGGTTCGATTCCTTCTCGTGGAAATGACCTATTATTATTACCTCGCTCTGGTAACAAGACAAAGCGGGGGAACCGAGAGAACACTAGGTTCTCATTCGTTTTTAAGATTCCGTACTTCAAAAGGAAAAACACGTAATCCTTATAGATCACATTGTTAGTCGTCTGTCCGTCTGTCTAAAGCACAAAAATAAATGGAGGTTCAATCCCCAGAAGCATATAACAGAATTTAACTTATGATCATCGACTACATCAGTTTCATCAGTCGAAGTCACACGGAGTCAAAGGTCGAAGTCAAAGTTTTTACATAAATTTACATTAATGACTAACTTAATATAAAGATGGCTATAGTTAAGTATAAAACATTTCAAGAGATTTTTTTTTATTATAGTATATAATAAGCTCTTACTTATTCCATTTAACTTCATGTAACTTGTAACTAGACTCTATACTAGGGAGGGTGACCAACTGTAAGGTCATTCCTGGTGAAAGCCTGACGGCCCAACATCGTCTCCTTGTCATGAAAAAGAAAGTAGCTGAGGAAGGCAAGCCTGGGATCAAGTGATGGTTGTTAAATGGACCGATGCAGACCGACTTCCTGGCGGAGGTGGAGAGGTGGGAGGGCAAGCTAGTTCTTGGCATTACTAAGAGTGGATGTGTCATCGACAGGGACACATGGTGGTGGAATGACCCGGTATAGGGGGTGATTCGGAAAAAAAAGACTGCATTTAAAGAGCTACAGTACTCCAACTCTCCTGAAGATAGACTAGCGTACATAACAGCGAAACGTGCCAGCAAAAGAGCTATAGCCAGGGCCCGCAGTGAAAGTTTGTCGCCATTAGTCAACTTGAAACTGGAAACATAAAGTGAAGCGTGATATGTCTCTGCGTCAGCGATGCCTCTGTGAAGGAGAGATAGAGAAGCTACTTTAAGGAGCTGCTCACACTCACCATTATTGCAGTCTTCCTGCTGAATTACCTCATGCCAGGTAGAAGAAGACTAAACCGACTAGTCGGTAAAGCAGTCGGCTTCATATTTTTTTTTATATCTCAAGAAATAAAATACTTTTAATAAGTCGTACATACTTTGCAATAAAAAAAACATGGCAACTCTTCCATTAAAAATCAATTAAAATTTAGCTTGTCGTCTTTATCGATAGAGATACTCTGAATTATAATTTTTCAATTAGTGTTGTTATCGGTTTGGCCGATTAGTTGGAGACTGTACAGCCGACTCGTCGGCTGATCGGCTAGTTGGCAAAAGCCATAATCGGCACATCTCTACGTATAACATTACTTACATTATGTAATAGGGCGAAAGCTAAACATTACTTACATTATGTTTAGCTTTTGCCCGCAACTTCATCAATGTAACCTACATTAGTCTTGAGAGACTTAAGAGATGTTAAGTCGATAACAAATGATAATGATCATTGGAATAAGACCGTTATCGTGGTAAAGGTATAGTATGTGTTTCATTCAGTTGTTTAGAAACAACTGTTACCAAATAATTATTAATAACGGTTGCTATTATACAAATTATGTAACTAAATAACATACCTATGTTATTTAGTTACATAATTTGTATACATATATAATATGTGTAAAGATAATATTATTATGATTTGTTTTTTTTCAACGTCACATCGTATGCCACGTATAGCAGTTCAGGCAAACAGAAGGTAGTGTCAATACACTCCGTTTTTCACATTCCAGTTCAATTTGACGAAATATTTTATCCTTAACAAAACAGAGAAATAAACATTATTGGCTCTCCAAGCGAAGATGACATCCACAAGCATCGGGTGATATATACGTAACAATATACGTAAATATACGTAACAAACTATAGATGATCCAAGTTAAGTTTCTTAAAATATATCTCATTTAAATTTGTACCATACCATATATATACATATATATATATATATATATATATATATATATATATATATATATATATATATATATATATATATATATATATATATATATATATATATATATATATATATATATATATATATATATATATATATATATATATATATATATATATATATATATATATATATATATATATAGATATATATATATATATATATATATATATATATATATATATATATATATATATATATATATATATATATATATATATATATATATATATATATATATATATATATATATATATATATATATATATATATATATATATATATATATTATATATATATATATATATATATATATATATATATATATATATATATATATATATATATATATATTATATATATATATATATATATATATATATATATATATATATATATATATATATATATATATATATATATATATATATATATATATATATATATATATATATACATATATATATATATATATATATATATATATATATATTTATATATATATAGTGTGGAGAGTGGAGAAATGTTTCGACTTTCTACGTTTTCTATGTGAGAAAAAGCGTAAAACCTACAAAAACTTGGTGTTCTTCCCAAGAAGGGTTAGACAAGAAAATACTTCTTTAAATATTTACTTTACATAATTTTACTAATCGATATAAAATGGAGAACAAATAAAATGGAGAAGAATAAACAAATTAACTACACACAAGTAATGGTAACAGCATGTATACAGGTAACAAGATAACTTAGATCTTTAACGCGAGCAAAGGCATTACACGGTCGTGAGCAATAATATGGAATGGCTCTTAATAAGGCACTTAGAAAGACGGCAGTATTACTGTAAATTCTTTTTAATTTCATATTATCAATCGTTTGAACGTTCATACATGTCATTAGGAGAATAGGGTTACTCACAAAATAAGCGAGCGACTGCAAAAAATTATTAAATATATATTTTTAATATTTCAAAGGGTCTAACTCATATAGTACAGTTTTATACAGAACGATGGTCGTGGGTTATATTCCAATGCTATGGGATCGCTTATAGTGGAAAAAGGAATGATACACGTGGTTTTAATAAAACCCCAAAACGTCTAAGTTTTGTTTGTCAACAAATCTTATTTTGGTAAAGACGAAGAAATATGGTGTCTTTTTTTTGTAGAGATTGAAAAAAGGTGAGTTAAAACTAATTTCATTTAATTTCAAATATTTTTCTATATAAAATGGATTAATTCTACAATGTTCTTACTTAAATTAATTATAGTACGAACTTATTCTGAGCTATTAAGCGCGATGTGCCGCTACGGCTCAGCGAGACAGCGTCTGACTATAAATGCGACCGGTGTGGGTTCGAATCCCACTTGGGGAGAATGAATTATATAAAATAATTCCTCGCTCTGATAATAAGGCAAAGAGCAGCGATGAATTTCGCCAAAATTAGGCGGAAAGTGGAGGACAGAGTGTCTTACCACTAAGCTCTCTCCGCCTACCTATAAAGTAACTACTGTACCAGATATTTAATTCAGTATTAAATTTTGAAATACATTTCGTTCTTAGTTTAGGAGTAATATGATTCATATCTGACGTAATTCATTTGATCAAGATTTAATACCTACTGAGAGATTTAAGCCATTTATAATATTTCCTTTTAAGAAATTGGCTTCTCCAATGATCCTATAAGCTTATCATTTTAAATAACATTACAAAGAGAGTTTTTTTTTTTCATTAAAATTATATTTGTAATATATTTTAATAGTAAAACTGAATGTTTTAACTACATTGCACATCTTCGGAAGTACTAAGTAGGTTTCAATGAAATTGTTTTATATTATAACATGCTTCCGCCCGCAACTTTGTCCGCGTGGAATAGTTACTTGGGGAAAAAAATCCCCTGATTTCGAAACATTCTTCATTGGTGCTCCGCTCCTATTGGTCCTAGCGCGATAATATATAGCCTATAGCCTTCCTCAATAAATGGGCTATCTAATACTAAAAGAATGTATCAAATCGGACCAGCAGTTCCTGAGATAATAAAACAAACAATTAACACAAGCTTTCGATTCTCCTGGGATTCCATCATCAGATCCTAACGTGGTGACAATAAGAACACTTCAAAAGTAAGTTCCGTCAAGTGAAATAATGAGTATTAAAATCGATTCACAAATTGCTGACATATAGTGTATATATTTATTTATTTATTTACATATAAAACATATACATGTCGAACATAGAACCTCTTCGGAAATCGGTTAAAAATATATAGGCACTTGTTATAATTCATATTTGTTATCAAGAAATTAGTACACAGTATATTATTCCGTATAAGAAATAATGTAGAAACATTCTCATTTCCTTTGAATTTGCTCGTCCATTGAACATGTAGGCTGTAGAGGAAAACAACGTTAATTTATACAACGACCTACATTACACCTCTCACTTTCCATCATCAAATGTCTATATAATGATAATGATCATTAGACAAGGAAAGAATCGCATATATGCCTCGAGTAACCATATATTTACATCTGTTTAGACGAACTTATTGTTATTATTTTTGTTAAAAGAACATATAATATAAAATAAGGTTTCTTTTAAAAAACAGACACAAGTCACTGTAAGCTTCAATTTCTCGCTGTGGTAGCAAGATAAAGCTCGATATAATTGGATAGAAGACGGACAACATAGTGTCTTAACACTAAAGCAGAGAGACTGCTTGAACTGCTATATGCGTAATACAGGGTGAAGCAAAAAAAGTCCTTCCGCCATAAAGACATTACATAGTAATCGAATATATTATAAAGAATACTTTGTTATAACCAGATTAAAAGTATAACGGGCAGCCCTACAAAATGAGAGAGGAGTATTCATTAGAGCTAATTTGCATCTTCTTAAGATGCGATCAGCGGTTACGTTATTGAATTAAATTACAACCTTCTGAACCGCCGTATTTTATGGCAATATTTCTTGTCGTGGATTTGAGAGATTACTATGCATGTTTCAAAAATTTTGAATGAATTACCGTGTTATTATGATAATAATACAAAGATTGTACTTAGGTGTAAAATTGAAAAACGATATATAGCTGTAGTTGTCAATCACTTAGCGTTTGATATATTTGTGGTATATTAGTTTATTATTTATTTATTTATTTAGCATCACGCTGTATCCCGAACATAGCAGGGTAGCCAGAGGGCCGTAGGTTGAGAGAACCTAGTGTTAAGACACTCCGTTCCCCACTGGTTTGTTAAATATATAAAAATGTTAAATAATTATTAGTATACACATATATATATATATATATATATATATATATATATATATATATATATATATATATATATATATATATATATATATATATATATATATATATATATATATATATATATATATATATGTATATATATATATATATATATATATATATATATATATATATATATATATATATATGTATATATATATATATATATATATATATATATATATATATATATATATATATATATATATATATATATATTATAAAACTTCACGTTAGTTTCGTAAGCGTGGACTACGATGAAAGAAAATAAGTATCCATTATAACCGCTGTCTGTTTCTATGAAATTGTCAACAAATGAGGAGAAAAATAAATTATAACTTATTATAATTATAATTCTACAGTATAACATTTTGACCGTACATGAGAACGTATAGCTTAGTGGTCAGAAAGCTTAGACGTTCTCCAAGAGTGCAAGAGGGGCGGGTTCAAATCCCACTTCGTTCAAAATTTAATTATTTTTCTCTGTAAATAAGTAAAGTTTTGGGGCCATCCTGTAAATGCTGTAAATGCGACGGTTATGAATTGGATACCTACTGCGGGATTTGATTGGGTCCAAAGCGACATTTTTTTTTATTGTAGGGAGATTTTTACAAATTTTCACTACCCAAATATTATTGCCATGAACAATCATTTGGCAAGAGAGAACGTTATTTTATTAAATACTTACCTACAGAGAAACTAACAACGTCATAAGTTGTAAAAAGCATATTATAAATTCGACGCAGCTTGATGAACGTATGGCTTAGTGGTCAGAGCGCTTGGACGATTTCTATGAGGCGTGGGTTCAAATTCAGCTGTGTTCAAATTTTTATGCTGTCTTTAAGTGTTAAGTTATTTCCATTCTGGTAACAAGACAAATCGCGGCGTTGAGTTCCACCACTCAACACGCAATATCTCGATAGGCGGAAAGCGTGAAACGAAATGTCTTAACATTAGATTCCCTTTGCCTATCCTGCTATATGCGAGAAACAGCGTGAAGCTAAAAAATATATTTTTTTAGCTGATATATTTTGCCATAAAAAATTTTTTATTGAATATTATAATTAAATAGTACGTTAGTGAAGAAATAAATGCATGTCACTAGACCATTAATTATGATATTTCCCTAAAAAATATGGTTATAGAAAAAGTATTCACTAGAAAACATAAATTTTTTTTTTAAATCAAAAGTTCCAAAAGCACATTCAAAGGTCACATACCCAAAAACCATTCACCTTTCAACGTCCAAAAATAGAACGTAATTGTAAAAGTTGGAAAAACAATTGAAATAACTAATTAAGCCAAGGGAAGCCCAAAGCTATTAAATTTCCAACCGAATTAAAATGAAAATTTTCACGTCGAAGTTTTTATAGCGGAAGTTGATGGACGCTTCATGAGAATTACTCATTTCCGATATTAATTAAAAATAAACAATCACAGGGTACAATTGCACTGTGGTTTATGGAACTGAAAGTCGGTGCGGTGTCGGTGCGGTGTCGGTGCGGTGTCGGTGCGGTGTCGGTGCGGTGTCGGTGCGCAATAACACATTATTTCTACAGAAATAAGTTATTATGGTATCGTCAAAACTACGATCAAATTTAAGATATTTTATAGCTTTAAGTTATTATTAAAAGCTTTAAAACTACCCCTTACATATAATAATAAATAAATACAATTTGTATAGCTTATAATTATACTTAGCTAACAATTGTAACTATAACTCATTTACATATATAACTTATGTACCTAGATCTAAGATACAATTAATAAAAACGAATGTAAAGATTTTTATGATCGGTATGTTTTTTATATACCAATAGTAGTATATTATCATATATAATATTTATGATAATAAAATTAAATATTTATAAGTTAAAAAGTGTACGGACCACGAGTCTGTAGCCTTTATGTTCAAATTTAAAAAAAAAAACTATCAGTTACAGTTCCTAGCCATCCTTGCCAGCCAACAAACAAAGAAACACAAAAATTAGAATATTTAACTAATACTAAAAATACCGACTCCCAGTGGAACAGCGTCTGACTGTAAACGCAATGGTTGCCATGGTGATGGCGTTTAATGAAACGTGTTGAAAGTAGTGTCTAAAAACTAAGTTTCCTATGCCATATGTAGAAGAAAAAAAAAACAAATTGCTTATTTATTTCATACCGGTTGGCAGTATACGCGTATCTTACCTTACTTGACTATTCTCTTTGCCTATATGCATCTATTCACCTACTTATCTATAACTTTATATAAATATTTATATATATATATATATATATATATATATATATATATATATATATATATATATATATATATATATATATATATATATATATATATATATATATATATATATATATATATATATATATATATATATTATACAGTACTTACTAAGTTTTAGAAGTAAAACTTTTAACCTAGAAAAAGCATTGTTTCGTACAAAAGCCAGAATTGGCAACTATATAAATAAAAAAACACAATCCAAAGTGTTTAAAAGCTTACGAATCTAGAGTTTCGGAGTTTCTAATTTCAAAGTTGTCTCATTAACATTTTCACGTTCACGGAATTATACAGCCGACACCGCGAATTAAAAAAAACTCCTTTTTTATATTTTAGTTGAAATTGCTAGCAAAGCTACAGACTATTAATTCTTAATAGGCAAAATTACATACTATATATTCATAAAACGGAGTCTATTATTTCAATACACTAACTAATATTATATTTATATTTTTTTGATTCTAATACTAATTTTAGGAACTACTACTATTATATATTAATATATTTTTATGTTGAACAGTACATTTATCTAGAAACGTTATAGGCCTATTATATTACGTCATTCGCTTCGATATAGCCTACTGTAGCCTTTGGTAGTCAGGTCATACACAACTCTTAATTATTTTCATTTGACCACAAAGATGAAACCGCGGGTATAAGCTATGTAAGCGGGTATGTGTTTTATCAGCTTTGTCACCTAATTACAAGAAAATACATTAAAAGTTAACTATTATTTTGTATCGAAAATTTGGTTTCAAGCAAAGCCAATGATGTTTTTTTTTCAATAAAGTTATTTGTACACTTTTAACACAATTCAAGTTATCAATGAACAAAAAAGGATAAAAAGTTTAATTTTTTTAAGTGTACACCAAATAGCACTTAGCTCGGACAGGTTTGCCTGAGCTGTACTAAAAAAATTTAAAAGCAAAACCGTCATAGTAGAAACTTAACTTAACACAACAATGATTTCAAGATAAAATTGCACTTTAACACCACATTGACCTCAGTAATATTATTTAGAACTTCAAACAAGAGGCCACAGTTAGCTCGGAATCTATCAACTTACTCGTATTTGCTGCTGTAATACAAGTAGCTTTGTCATTAGCCAAGAATTCTGCCATTTCAGCGACATCTTCCACTTTAACCAAATACTTTAACATCATATCGTATATAATCTCGTTTTCTTCAGGTTTTTACCAGCGTTTAAGATAGGTTTCTGCCGATCTATGGGATATACAATTGATCCTAACACCATGTGACGTAACAGCAGCACTTAAAATATTATAAAGCTAGAAATGTTTATTACACTTTCTCTATTTTGATTCAGAGATGGCGTAACGAAGTTTATTCTAGTGACGAGAGACCGCAAATTTACATTCAGGACTTTATCGAAATCATCCAAAATGTCGGAATCCGTTATAGAACAATGTCCAACAATTCCTGCACAGTTTATTAATATAGCAATCGTCAATTATATGATATTCTTGCAAAACTGATCCTATGGATCTTCTGAAATCGTAATCATTAGAAACGAAAAACAAGCTTTTAAAATTCTGTTGTTATTTAATCTCTCATATAATTTAACTATTGAATTAAATTAGCTTCATGCTGTATCCCGGTAGGCAGAGAAAACCGAAGTAACCGTAGGAACTTGGTGTTGAGACACTCCGTTCCCCGCTATTTCAGCTATTTTGCATAGATTTTCCTTATTTTTTATCAATTAAACATAGTTTTGCCGAGAGTTTGGCCAAATGCAAAGCAATACCTTCTCCAATTCCAAAATCTGCACCTGTTATAATCGCACCTTTACTTGTTAAGCTCATTTCATATACAAAATTCTGATTGTTAATACCATAATTGTATATAATATTTTTTTACGATTTCATTAGATATTTAAAGAGGTTAAAAAAAATATTAAAAACAGTGTTACCAACTTAAAGTTTAAAAACATATGATACTGTTTCATAATAAATTATATCATTATTTTTCTTAATTTTCGATTTATAAGTATCTAAACTATTTCTTTGGACATGGTTAAGATACCTCAGTTCCTCACCTCACTCAGTTACCTCATTGGTCTTGAACATATCCAAAGAAAAAGGCGGGCTTATAGTCCTCAAGTTACCATTGTATATACTCATAATCTTAGAAAATGGCTGACTAGTCGACATCTTCACAATCGAGTAGTCGGCAAGTCGACTAGTAGACCAAATATTAGGAACATCTCCAATATTTAGATATAAGGTTGTCTGGGTGAACCATGTGCACTTCTACCTAGTCTGGTGGGGCATTCATTAATTCTACCCCGTAAAAACAACGCCAATGAGAATAGCACTTTAAAAGACATAATTCGTTAAATATTACAAAATATACATAACTTAAAACAGACAAGAGGATAAACAGCAAATTGACTTTGTAAATTACTTTAGAAACAATCTTGGACCACTTCATTCGATTTTTGTTATCCGGGTTAAAACTTAAAAGTTTCTATTGAAGTTGAAACGAAACGGCGGTGAAACTTCGACAGCATCTTCATCAAGTTCTTATCAGAGTATCTCAACAATATTTATAGCTTATATATTTATATATATATATATATATATATATATATATATATATATATATATATATATATATGTATATATATATATATATATATATATATATATATATATATATATATATATATATATATATATATATATATATATATATATATATATATATATATATATATATATATATATATATATATATATATATATATATATATATATATATATATATATATATATATATATATATATATATATATATATATATATATATATATATATATATATATATATATATATATATATGTATATATATATATATAGCACGAGGTATAAGTTTTTAGTATAAAAAATTAAATATGTAACTTTTTTTTCATAGGATTCTTCGTAGTTTCTTTCTAAGTGAAATTGATTCTTTTAATGTTTAATATAAGTTCATCATGTACTTTCCGTTGATCTACAATCGTTAAATTGATACGGAACTCTTGGTGTGAATCGTACTTTACCGATATTTTTATATAGCAGAAAGATGACAAATGTGGTATCCAGCGACGATAAAATTTACTTAATTTAAAATATAAAATAAATTTTAAATGAAATAAAATATAATTTCTTTTTAAATATTCATCACCTTTATCTATAAAGTTATGATACAGTTTTTTCTACACGTCCTTACAAACAAGTTACTTGTTCACTTTTACTGTAACATTTTACACAAGTTTAAGACGACTTATACAATTTAACAATTTAAGACTGCATTGAGTTAGATTAATTTGAAGTTTCAAGGCTCCCGTAAAAGGAAAACTTGTGTACAAGCTGATATTTATATCAAATAACCGAGTCCCTTAGAGTTCGGAACAAATAAACTTCTATATATTTGGTCATTTTTAATTATATCCAAAAACAAAATCATTATACACTTATTGGTTAGCTAGCAAATTTAAATTTCACAATTTTATACGTTGTAGGTACTTTCCGTCGACCTACAATCATGAAATTGGTACTGAACCCTCGGTGCGCAAGTACGACTCACACTTTACCGATACATAATAATAATAATTTTAATTTTAAATACATAATAATTTTAAATGTTTAAAACATTTAATGTACCTGCGTGTGTTATAAATCGCTATAATGACTTAGATCTATCCGGTATCGAACCCACAACTTTCGTTAACAGTCAATAATAAAATAATAAGTCCCACAAAGATCTCCAATACACCAACTTCACTATATAAAAGCTATATTGTAAACTTTCTTCATATGAACTTTAAGTCCTTGGAATAATCTTTACCATTTTGTATTTGTTACATATAATATGAAAGCGAAGTGATCTTATACGCGCCTTGTTGTCTAATCTTAATAGTACCCTCCGGACATTCAATATAAACGACCTTACACAAACTAATTACACGTTTTCAGTTAAGCTGATATCTCACATTCTCGTAGGTAATGCTTTCTTTGTAATTAAGTAGATATGAATACGGCTTTATGATTTAAAGAGAAGTTATGAATTAGGTTTTTAAGTAATGTTTTTTGAATAATATCGGTTCGGGCTTATAGTCTCTTTCGATAAGTTTTCTAACTAATAACCCACAAAACTAGAACTATTTCAAGAAAGAAGATAGAAGAAAATGTATGCATCTTTATACTAAGTAAATCTTTACTAAAAAAACGAACTTTAGAGGTGTCAAAATATGAATAATGTAGCCGTATTTATATATGCCTTATTATCCCAGGGTCCAGAGCACAATATAATCAATAAACCCAAACATATAGATAATAATCTATTTATATAAGTTAAGTATGATGATCTATTAAAGTAGCCCCTTGTATATGAATGCAAATGGTATGGTAACATGCAAATGTTACCCACAAATCACATGGAAACCAAAAGGTTTTATAGAAATCCTATGGATTTAAATCATATATATAGATAATGGTATAACGAGTCAAACTTAAAGAATAGTCCAAGCTGAATCAAAATATAAACTTTAGTGTTAGTAATTTGGTTATAGTTACCTATTTTGCCTTTTCAGGTGATTGTTATTTGAATTTAATTTAATATTTATAAATTGATTTTTAATAAATAAATAAATACATTCATGGTGTACCCTGCATGTGGCAGAGCAGACAGAGGAGACAGACTAGTGTAAGACACTCCGTTCTTCACTTTCAGCCTATTTTTCAAGAACTCAGTGTCAAAACTCATCGCCACACTTGTCTTCTTACCAGATCCAGGAAATGTAATAATTCATTACCCCATAGGGAACATTAAATTATTTTGTATTATTTAATTAATGCTACATCACATTTGCTTATTTTCACGCTTCATCCTCATTTTAGTGTGACAACGTATAAAATTTTGTGAACTACTTCTTCTACTACTTCCTTCTTCTCCCTTACCTCATATATTATATATATATATATATATATATATATATATATATATATATATATATATATATATATATATATATATATATATATATATATATATATAACATCCATCGCGTGTACAGCTAGACATATTCCTTAATAAAACAGTTAGCCTCGTCGAACCTTATGTTATAGATCTAATAAATATTTTCTTACCCTTAGGGTAGTTTTATTTGACAAAGTGGCACTTCTCTTAGATTTTCATTTTAGATAAAAATGTACTGAGTAACATTAATTTGTACCGAAGTGAAGTTAAGTCAAGGGATTAATTTCACTGTGAATAGCCCAGCCCTATGAGGCTTACCAAAAATTATGGTTCAAAGTAATTGATTGCTTAGAATGGAATTTGTTTAATTTTTTTCTTTTCGTGTTTAAGTTTGTATTTTTATCAGCTTAACGATGTATTCCAGATATAGTAGGGTATGCAGAGAGAACCTAATTTCACAAGACACTACATTCTCTTCCCACGAATCGAACCCACTGCCTACATTACATTTACTATTAAACAGCAAGGCAGGCCTAGAGCTCGCTGGAACGACGACATAGCTTAGTATTTATTTATATACGATTTATTTATTTATTTATAAGGTCATCCAATAGTTTTACAATTTTTATATACATATATATTTATATTTAAGATACATTATACAATTAAAAAAAAATACTTAAAGCTATGTAACTTTATATAAATATTTAAAGTTAATTTTAATTAAGTTTCTTTTAAAAACACCGATAGAGTCACCAAAAATATCAGTTGAGCCACTGCATCGATTGAAAAGTTTGCTAATTTGTGGTATAGTGTAATTAGCAACGAGGACTGTTTTGCGTGAGGGAATATGTGAGGGTTGTATAGTACTACTACGCGGAAGGCGACCAGCTGCAGAAGTTATGGACAGTCAATTTCATTGTTGAGAATGTTATACAGGAACATTAAATCAGGTACATCTCTTTTAGCAGCAGTGAGGACATTTTGAAATAATTGCTTCTATATCTTAATAATTGCTTCAATCTGCTTTATCCCGAAGAACAAAATCAAATGGCGGCACCTGGAGGAGGCTTATACGAAAGGGTCCATGATGTACTTAAGATTCAATTATTATAATCAACAATTAATATAATAATTAATAAGTATATTAATAATGTTATATACATAATTAAAATAAAATAATATACAATTGATGATCGTATATATTAACATAGATAAGTGATAAAATAAAAGAAATAGAACGTTGACATTTTATTTAAATTACAAATAATGACGCATACCCACAATATAATGAAAATTAAACGGTATAACTAATTTTAAATAGTGAATAAATCGGTCTTTATCATTATTAAATATTTTTTAAGACTATTCTTATAAAAAAATATATGATTAAATAAATCAATTTATTTTTTTAAATATAAATTTTTGGTTATTTATATTTACTCATCTAACAATTTAGTAGTACCCCAAGTTGGAATCGAATCCACTACCTTGTTTACAATCGCTTGCTGTTACTATATTAATCAAATTATTTAAACATATAAAGAAAAAACATTTCATAAATCTAAATACATATATTGCACTCATTTTACTTACATATTTTAAATAATTCTATTTATTTTATTATTTTGATTCGCATACTACAATCATACAGATAATTTTTATTTATTATAACAAGTATAGAAGTTAAAATAAACTTTCTCATGACTTACAATCTTTCAACAAAAGTTAACATCATTTTTTCATTTGACAAGAAATAAATTATATCATATTATACTTATAGCTAAATAACAATACATTAAAATTAATTAATATATTACATGAATTTCTGATTCATACTTGAATCATTCGTCTTCATATAATATTAGCAATACCTGAGTGGATAGAGATCTAGGGCCTCGCCTAGCATGGAAAAAAAACACATCCACTACACAGAATCTATAATAAAGTCAAAGAATTTCAATCCACCATAGGATATTTTACTAATTATGAGAACAAAATCTAAAATAGTTTTAGTTCAAAAAACAAAAAACATGTATTTTTTGGTTATATATACGTGATGACAAACTGTCTTGTATACAAAGTGTCTACCTGAAATGATCAACAAAATTATTTACATGACAACTGACGTCACAACGCTTTTCTCAAAATCACGTAAAATTTGAAAATTTAGATTTTTTATGCATTTTATAGGCACTTATCAATTGAATATTTTTTAAAGATCAAATGCGACACTTTTCATAATTGCTTCAGTACCGCATTTTAGTGAAAATCTTTAAAATTGCTTTAAAAATATTCCTCCCAAATCATATTTTAGTAACATATGTAGTTTATGAGTTTTGTAATCTGCTATTTAATTTCAATAATCTTTTGTACATCTGACATTTGTGTGTTGAAAATGTTAGTTTGGGTTTTTGTTCCTGTAAAATTAAAAATAAATATTATAACATTGGCTTAATTAAATAATTATTACTTAATCAAAAACCATTTTAATTTATAAATTAAAGAAATATATTTTTAACATTCTATCAATATTATCATACTATTTTTAAATAATAGTCTAGTATAGAAGTATGATAATAATATTTAAACTAACCAAAAATAACTCACGTTAGGAAAAAAATTGATGTTCAGGAGGAATAACTCAAAAAATGTGGATGCCACTATAGTAGGTCCTGTTGTTTTCTCACACACATCCAATTGAATTGCAAATTTACCGTCCGGCAAAGTTGTTAATGTTTCGAATATAGGTGTTGTAGCTTTCTTCTGACTAGATAATCTATAAAGCAGAATTTCCCCCGCTCTAGTTCCAATTAAGACTATGTCCACATAAAAAAATAAAGATGTTATTGGAGGGAACTCTAAATATAAGTGTTGATATTTATCAGTTTCTATTTTAAATAGGTTACGTGAATAACATACAAAATTTCTATCATTGATTGCATTTATATATTTAATCTGTCTAATCCATTCTATTGGACACCTTAACGGCTGCACTCTTATTTCCTTACTTTTAGTTATATTTACAATTTTACCACAATCCGTAAAAACATGTAGTATTCCATCATAATGTTGCATTTCTTTGATGTTGTAATCACAATGTATTATCAATTTTGGTGTTAGGCTTTCATTTAACAGACTACACTTAAAAATATCTCTATTATTGTTAAAATATAAAGCATCATGTCTGAGAACAAAGTTGTCAGCTTTAAAGAATTCTTCTGTACCAAATTCTGGAGTGTCAACAGTTCTTTGAACTAAAATACCCGTTTTCAAGTGAATAACAGTTACTAAATCATTGTTAGCAATTTTCAAAATGTTTTGCTCGGGTAAAGCAACAGGAATATATTTTAATGTACTTATATCATACAGTACAACACCCCTAGAGTCCCTTAAAGGCAATAATCCATAATCAATATTGAGTAAATGAGATCTGTCGTGCAGATTAAATTTATAAAATTCATTAATATTGATTTCATAAGGTGATAAATCCGACCATAATTTCAGATTTTTGTATATATGATACCAACTACAATCATGGCCAGATTTAGTTTTAGCTAGTTTTGATGAATGCCTAAACTCTTTTCTACACATTTCTAACCATAAATGATCTATTTCATCAATACATTCTTTCCATTTCTTGCAAACTCTTCGACATCGACCTAATGAGGTGCCATCAATTTTGAGTAATATTTCAATAAACGTTTCTAGAGGAAGAACATTTAAATTTAAGTCTTCAGTCATTTTTATAATTTGATTATAAGTGCAATATTTTTAATGTAAACTGAAACAAAATAATAAATTAAAACTTAATATTTTTTTTATAAAAAACAAATATTGAAATGGACTTAGTAGTTAGTAATGTCGTAGTTTACATACCATTTAAGTTAATTCAGCTGTACTATTATACATTTGTCTATATTAATTAAATCAAAATAATAAGGATATTTTATTTTAATTTTTTACAAATACAAATCTCGTGATTTTGACATTTCGCTCATTCGCGGTTGAGATCATAATGTTGGCTAAATTGAACTCCATTCTTGAGTTACTAAACGAAAATTGTAATTGCTATATATTTTAATTTCAAACTAAAAAAAAGGTTTTTAGAACTTTAGTGATAATGAAAAACGGTTTTTAGAAATTTGTAATTCTTTAAGTAAAAAATAAATCTTCATAAAATAAATAAAATACAACTTTAAAATCAATCTGTTAAAAAACACAAAGAATAGGCAATTGACTACTGAAAATGGCGGGAATTTATATGTAATTTCAAATAAGAATTTGATTTATATTTTCATTGGGATTGATTGTTTGATTTGGGATTGTTGAAATAAATAATCTTTATATACTAAAAGGTATACTTATAAAGTATGTTTTGATAGTTTTAATAACATAATATTAGAAAAAAAACAAAGGTAAATGAACAATTTATTTAATAATTTTTAGCTGTTCTATACAATTAATAAATTTATGCAATGTCAATAAGATAAAGTATGGAACACACTGAACAAATCTTACATTGCTAACCCATTGTTAAGATTATCTTAATTTTGTGAAAAGAAAATATAAATATATACAAAACCAAGTCTAAAATCTCCCAAGTTATATTAAATTTAAGCACCAAAAAAGCAGATATACAGAATATAAATTAAATATAATCATAATAATATATATTTAAACTAAAATATCGCTAGTAAGCTTGGTCTGTATGTAAAAATTATTATTGTATTATATATATATATATATATATATATATATATATATATATATATATATATATATATATATATATATATATATATATATATTATTGTAAACTAACATGATTGATAAATTACTAAACTATTAATAACAGCTTTCTAAAAATTATAATAAATTTTATAAATTGAATAAATTTTCAAAAACCCAAACCCACTAAATGCTAACAATTCATAGGAATGATATTAGATAATATATTTTTACACAAACAATAATTTCTACTTATCATAATAGACCATTAACACCTGTTAGTTAATGCTAAAGTCAATAATAAAAAAAAACAATAATTAAAATATGTCACTTTAATAACTGTAAAAATAAAGACTAGAGTTGAGACCTATTCTTCATAAGAAGTTACTATTTACGTCGTTTTTCATACAAATATTAGCATAATTCAATTTTGCGGTTCAGTGACACCTTGTCTGACTGGAGTGGGGATACTCATTGTTATCTTTGGATCTAGTTTTTGTTACGAAGCATAGGACAAGGTTTAGCCAATTAACGCGTATTGTTTAGAAGGAATTTTTTTCAAGACTTTAAATATAAAACAAAATAATATCTATTGTTCTGCAATCTTTATTTCTTGTGTTTAAATGTCCATTTAAGACTAGTAATAATTTCTAATACAAAAAGATAGGTACCATACTAGAATAAAAAATTGTGGTGCAATTTCTAGAAAAAGTTTTATACTATTTATAGATATATATACATATAAATAACAATATTTCTATACTTGCATGCAAATTTTAAATTTAATTATAATGATTTATTTTATCAATTTCTTATATATAGTTGACTAAAAGAATTACTTATCAAAGTGATTTGGTCAATTGACAAACATGAAGTGTATCATGAATAATATTTTTAAACATTTATTATTTTTTATGACAATTTATACATTGATAGGGTTGAATGTAATATATAAGCTCATATATAATTGATAAATGGACTTTTTAGACAAACATCTACAAAAAATCTATTAATATCATATATATTAATTTGGTCAAATGGCAACTTTTACATTGTGATAATATTATATGTACTTATATATTACAAATTAGATATAGATAATAGGATACTATTTTTTTATCAATTTGTGCGTACATTTAATATTTTGAAATAATTACGGCTGATATTCATTTAAAATTATCAAAAAAAATGTTATACTTATCAATTATAACAAAATCTCCCTTTATATGGAATTGTTAATATTAGACATTTTTAACTTTTAAGTAAAAAAGTTAAGGCAATTTAATGAGGCAATTTACAAAATTTATACAATAATAAAAAATAAATTGCAATCATTTTTGAATTGTATTGATGAATATACTTTATTTTAATATAGTAATATTTTTTTTATGAATTGTAGCAATGGACAGTAAAATACATAAAAAAATTAAAGCATTGCACATTAAAAAAGTAAAAGTTGTCAATAAATAAATGCGAAAATGTAAAACTGTTATATAAAAAGCCCTCAAAATTTCAATCAATAATATAACAAAAACTACCATCATCATTACTTATGTACACAATAAATTAATCATATTTAATTAAAAACAGTGTAAAAAAATTAACAATTGTGCTTAAATAATTAAAAACAAATATGGCAACACTACACTATGGCATTAATAACAAAACGAGGCTCTTTTAATATCATTTCATAAAATTTTGAGCTTTTAAATAAGATTGTAAAGTATATAAATTAACATATTGAAATTTCATAGAAAAATCTGAATGTATTTGATTTTATATACTTCCTTTTGGATACATACATATGATATGACCCTCATGTATCAGGGTACGAGGTATAGAGAACCTTATGTCAGACACTCCGTTCTGTCTGTCTGAATTTGTAACAGCATGTTGCATGTTTAGTGGCGGAACTCAGTCTTTGAGCGAAGGAATATTTACTCAATTATTTTATATTAAGAGCTCAAATTTTCATATAAATTTTCAATATGTTTACAAACATGAATGATTAAACGTAACAACATAGTACAAGCTTACATTTAAATTACACACATTTCCCAATTAAAAATACAATAGATATTAAAACCCCAAAAAAAAAAATACATCAAAAATTCAAACCCGTACTATCCTAAACATAAAACTTATCACCTATCTTTGAGTAAAGTAGACACGACTAGCATAGTGAAGGTACCAATGAGATATAACGTTGCCGGTATTGAAGCTAACAGCTTATATCGCTCTTCTGTAAATAAAGAAAATTATTTTTTTTATTATACATATTTTTATTAATAAATTAGTATTGCCACATAAATTCATATTATTATATAGCACATTATTAGCCACACTCAGGAAGGTCATTTAAGGAATGATATTAAATATATACGTATATAGTGGATCGTTTGCTAAATTATGACTACGAATCACGAATCAAAGAACTGACAGACAATTTTTTTTATGGTTATCTGAATTCAATTCACTGAATATTACATTACATCATAAGAAAGAAAATTATTTTGAACATTATGCTTTAGCTAAAGAGCAAGAAACATAAACACATACAAAATAAGTTAGCGCAGATAAAGAATTAAAAAACAAAACGGTTAAAACAAAGCTCCTTTTCCCAAAAAGGTTTACTCCAAAATAATATTGAATAACTTATCTTCATAACACGTTCGAGGTTTCACGTAGAAGCTTAATACCGAATTGAAGCACATTATTGAGAAAAAGAACCAGTCTAGAAACCAGTAAAATAAAAAGTCATGCACATTTCTAGGAAAATATGAAAATATATATTTTAGAAAATATTTTTTTTTTATATATATTTACATTACGAGTAACTTTTACATGGGGTACTTCTAAAATATGTTTTAGTAAATCTTTAATCTTCTCGGCTTTCATCTGGTGGGAAGTAATTTTGTTTTATAGTATGCAAACAAGATACATACTATTTACATTTATAAAGACCTGTGTTAAAATAAAAAAGTATCTAAAATTGCAGGTATGTATTTTTTCATTAACATTTAATATGTTGAGAATGTAGGGAAATATTTATTAAAATATATTAATTATTAACACATACATATATAAAAAGGAGAAGGTATAAAACTCATGCGTCTACAGATAATAAAATTAAAGATCTTCAGTAGGTAAAATAATACTTTTATTTGAGACCAAAGCCTAAGTTGTGAGCCGTTACAAATTAACAATTAAAACTAAAAATGGCTGTCAGTGTCAAAAATGGTCTAATTTAATATATAATACCTGTAGTATAAATAAATACGTAATAAAGCTTAAAATACTGTATTCTGTATATTTATAATTTTGTAGATAAGTTTAATCAGTACTCGATAAAAAATAAGCCTTTTATTTTTTTATTTATATTGCAACTATGCAAAATTCATAATGTCTAAATAAATTAAATTACTACTAACTTTACCACAGGCTTACAAATTATTATTCGCGATAATAATAAAAAAGTAATTCGTGTCTAAACATAAAATCCGACTTAGACCATTGCACTAACAGCCTAAAACACCAACATATAACAAAACATAATTACGTCAACGTATCTTTAATTTGACACATATTTTTAAATATGGCGGGTATATTCTCCACTGGCAATCTCTTTTTATAACCCACTATGGGTTCAATATGATTTTTGGGTTCAACCACAATAGGGTTGTCATCGCTATCGAAAATAATTTCCGGATCATTTTCTATAATTTCTTCTATGGTCTCCCAGTCGGTTTGCAATTTTTTCTTATGGCAACACTGACACATGCCGTAGTCACATTCTTTTTTGTTCGTGTAATACTCTATATCGTCTAATATTGTGTGTTCGTCTTTTGGCGCTTGTAATGGAATGAAAATGGAAAACTTTCGCGCCGAATATTGTATTAACTCCTGTATATAATCGTCTACGCCGTCATCTGTTACAGGTTTGTCTATTGTTTTTAGATCTATACTTTTGTCTATGTCTGAGTTTTTCCTACTTTGGGGCGGGGTTTGGATTTCATTTAATATGCTATTTTTTCTTTTTGCCTGACCTGTCATTGTGATGGACTTTTTGGTTGTGGCCCAGCCGAGGGAGCGTTGCACTGCCATCTTCCATTTTGTGTATCTTGCGTCTCGATCTGGTTGACAAAACAATTTTCATTAATTATACGAGGTAAGCGAGAACTCCACTCATGATAATGAATTATTTTCATTTATATGCTCTGGCGAGGCAAAGCACAGCTATCATAGAGATTGAGAGATCTCATCCATTGTTAAAATTCAAATTCAAATTGTTAAAATTCAAAAAAAATTTAATTATTATTACATTTTTTAATTTGACATTTGTCTGTGAAACTAAATAAATAAACAAATGAAAATACACGTATGTTAAATATAAGAAATGAACCATCCACAAGCATACCGTCATCAGTAGTCGTAGGCAGGAAGGTGTCGGTGGCGGTGGCGCGATGCTTGAACCTCTCCATGCTCCACACGCCGGCCGCCGCGCCCGCCACCACCGCCACGCCCAGCGCCGACATGTCCCACGAGTGCGCTCGTACTTCGAAATTATTTTTTTTTTTTTAAACGGGTCTTACCAATTTTAAGGAGTTATTTATTATAGTTTAGTATATCTATAGTATATATAAAGTCTTTTATGGTTCTACATCAGCTCTTCGAGTTTTCAAAATGAAGTAGTCTGTTTTACCCTAATAACTATATAATAAAAAGAGTGTGTGTGTCAGATTTATTTAATTTTTTATAATGAAAAGTAGATTAGGACCGTCACACAGCGTCTGCTTTTTTTTATATATATATATATATATATATATATATATATATATATATATATATATATATATATATATATATATATATATATATATATATATATATATAGCTTTTTTATATATATATATATATATATATATATATATATATATATATATATATATATATATATATATATAAAAAAAGGTTAAAGATAGATTAGATAAATAATACTCACAAACAGGTATTCCGATCAAGTCCGCCTGCAGTTGCATTAGAAGATCGTTCGACGTCATTTTCCCGTCCACGTGCAGTTTAGATAGCGGCATACCGCAATCTTTGTTCATTGCTTCTAGAATATCCCTACGAATTACTTATTATCAATATTCATATTAATTAACAATTTATGTGTTTATATAATATTCTATATATTATATATTCTATAATTTTCGTTGAACATTCTAAAATGAATATTATTATAATATAAAAATATATTTAAGCTTTTATTACGCATGTTTTTCTTACTTTATAATATTTTTTTTACAATAATATTTCCAAAACATATATTTATATAATACATAATATTTTTTATGTGGATATATTAATTTTTCTTTGTATTTTATGAAAATTTATAAACTCACCTAGTTTGGAAACAGACAGCCTCTAAAGCAGCTCGGATTATATGATTCTTCGTAGTAAAAGCAGTTAGACCACAGATTATGCTGAAACAAAAAATATATCTTAATAAAAAAAACTATAAGGTATTACTTTTTTTTATTAAGATATTTTTTTATTATTCCTACATAGATCATAAATAATATGGCTCAGCAGTCAGGTAAGTTAAGTTGATTTTTTTTTCTAGCCTCTTTGTCTTACCAGAGCGAGTTCTCTTAAATATTGATTTTATACTAAAAGCCCTCGCACCCCCTAGCGTCCTTCCTCCAGTAGGGCGCGTAGAGTCCGTTGAGCGCCGGCACGAAGTACACGTCGCCGGTGGAGAACACCTGCCCCGCGACGTGCTCGGTGTCGCGCGCGTCGCGGATCAGGCTCAGGTTGTCCCGGAGGAACTTCATCGCGCCCCCCGCTACCGCTATGGAACCTGGGCGGGAGGGATGAGGATAGTGAGAACAATACTTGGTTTTCGTCATTTGTATATGATTCAAATGTGAGTCTTCAATCTGATGAATGTTTTTCGAACAATTTAATACGTGATTAGTCTGGTTAGTAAATAGGTAATCTTTGCTTATATACAAAATAGTAAAATTCCTATACTGTAATCGCCACCCATAAAAGCTTTATTTTTTCATTTTCACGTTCTAGAAAGAATGTCGTGTGTTGAACTCCGCCACTTGACACGCCATCTCTAATATTCGCGCGTAGCATAAGTGCGTCGCGAACGTGTCCTAACACTTGCTAGCGTTTATCGACGTTAATTGATATAATTAAATTTACATGTCTCCTTTTCCTACGTCTCACCAGTCATTTAGTTTGCTTATATCAATTTTCCCAATTTTTTTTTTTCAAAAAATCAAAAATCTCCAACTCTAAGTATACAAACAAGGAAACCAGAACAACAATGGCGCTGTCGCCAAAAGTGTGTGGTGAAAAGCAAGAGATATAAAAAAATTACATATTATATAAATAAATGAAAAATCGACAACTCCTGTATATTTACCTTCCAAGGCGTAAACGGGAGCCGCGTCCCCCATCTTGTAGGCGACGGTGGTGAGCAGGCCGTGCGCGGACTGCACGCGGCGGTGCCCCGTGTTGTACAGCAGGAAACAGCCGCTCCTGTACGTGTTCTTGGCTTGTCCAGCTTGGAGACAGTTTTGACCGACCAGAGCTGATTGCTGATTACCTAATATCTAAAATTGTAATTGAAATTTGCTAATATTTACAAAACAACCTCTTCGTCATTTTATTAAATTTTAAATTAAAATAATTTTTACGCTGTGGTAGACAAAGCGCGGTAAATTAAAACAAGGCAGAAACAATACGTCAAATCTGTCAACCCTGCTCTACACAAAGAGAACCGAAGAAGAAGAAAAAAGTACATTATAACAATTTTTATTATATTCTTTAAAAATACTTACTTACTAGTTAAAACTAAATTTTAAACGTAAAATTCCTCACCCCTGATATCCGGATGCCTTCCAAAACAGTGCCGTTCTTGACCGATCCGTATATTTCTGAACTGCTCCGTATTTGCGGTAACGATTCTCTGTGTATGCCAAATAATCTGTTGACAGATAAAGTATATTAAATAGTTTAATGGAATGGACTAATGGTTTAAATATTAATATATAAAGTGCTTATTGTATTCAATGGTTATATAGATTATATAACATTTCATTTGTTTTTTTTAGTCTGTAAATATTCAAGCAAGGGCGATTTGAATAGAGCACCGTTATTTGTTTAAATTATATAAATATTTACGAACGATTTGTTAATTAATTAAAGTAATTTATATAAATATACTAAATTATAGGTAATGCATGGTATCTTTATAACACCATCCGATTATCATCATAGAGCTTTAGCTAAATTATTTAATATTAACAAAAAATGTACATTTGATTTTATCACACATTAACAAATCAGCTTTTATATAAAAAATGTTATATACGTCCCTTTATTTTATTTATTTTTTAAATAACTTTGTGTGAGTATAACATTTTTGAGCCACACATCATTTACGTGAACACTTATGTTAGGTCTAAATTTGTAACTATAGCTTAGATTTAAGAAAAAAAAACCAAAATAAAAAAACTACAAACAAAAGAAAAACAGAGAACGATAAGGCAGAGTCCAACTCACCTACACAACATGGGATCCCAATTCAATGTTTCCAAATTCATGAGCAACGTTCTCGATGCGTTCGTCACATCTGTTATGTGGAGACCACCGTGTGGGCCACCTGTTAAATTCTATATTCAGAAAAAAAAAATTAAGTTTCATACTTATCCTGTATTTTGGATGGCTATATACTCTATAGAGGTGCAATATGTCAACGAGTCTTAAATCTGTGTGTAAGTAGTTAACACGAGAAAAAATAAATAGCTTTTACATGCAGCTTCGCCTGGTTAAAAAAAAACTAAGTGAACCAATTTCGATAAAAAAAGGTAATTTAGAAACCTAAATTAACGATACTTTAGTTTATTTAAGACAAACAAAAAAACAAATGAATAAATAAAACAAACAATAAATAAATAAATGGAATGAAATAATAAATAAATGAACGATTGAAATAAATGAAAACTTACCCAAACTATCCAAGAATCGACGGTGCCGAACATTAACCTCTTATCTCGACTCGCTCTCCTCACTGCCTTAATGTTATCCTTTAGCCATCTCATTTTTAACGCACTAAAATAAGGACTTATGGGCAAACCGGATATGCTTTTCAAGTAATTTTTATTTCTATCCGGCACTTTGGCTAGTATTGCATCCACTGTACTGTCTGTACGTATGTCGTTCCATGCTGGAAGGAAATTTCATAAGAAAATATTTATAAACTTATTTTATGATAAATTAAAAATTTTACTAAAATATTTTTACGTGTTATTATGTTATTGACCAATAACTACTGCAAAGGGTTTGAAATTCACACTTGTTCGCTCTCTAATATAACATGCATGTAACTGTTAGGCGTAAACCTTTCTCTTAAATCACTTTGTAAATTAGTGGAAACCGCATTAAAATCCGTTACGAAGTATAAGAGATCTACGCGTAATTCGCTGAGTTACGACTTTATTTTTACATTATGTAAAGATATATTCATTTTCCATGAGTATTTTAAAGTTTATTCGAATTCATTCAAATAGGTGTATGGTATATCTTTATGGTACATTTTTTACCATGTATATAAGATAAAAATAAAAAAAGGCCAATATATGCATTCTGTCTTAGTTATACATACATATATACATATTACATACTATGTTACAGTATACTCACATATGGCAGGATGCAATGGCTCCCCAGTGAACTTGTCCCACGCTATCGTTGTTTCTCGTTGATTCGTTATGCCTAATGTTATAATGTCTTCTTTAGAGTAACCTGTAATAAAAAATAAAATAAAGAATATAAATTTCAATTTCGTTTATATTTCATAGAATGGAATTCTTACTATCTTTTGTACAGACAAAAAAATACAATCTAGTCTTAAATTATGCGACGATATCTCATTTTCATTCATGTTCTTCTCTATGGTTATGGTGTTTCCAGCGTGCCAGATAAGCACAAATCACTTTGCAAATATCCCTTAGTATAAAAAACACAGTAAAGAGAACCAAGAGTAACCACATGTTTAAAAAGATATAAAGAATTCAAGAGGTAGTGCATGTATACATTTCTATCTCCACTGAGCATGGCTTAGTGGTCAGAGCGCTTGTATGGCTTCCATGAGACGCGGGTTCAAATTCCGCTGAGTTCAAATTTTTATATGTTTTCTTTAAGCGAGAAGGAGTTATCCTTATTGAGGACTAAAACAGGTGGTGGCATTTTAAAAATACTAAACATGTGACTCATAATAATCCACTGATTATTATTAGTTACCTTAACATTAGTTATTAAGATAAAATATACAAAATTTAGTATATGTTATAAAAACCTGCTTAATATGGGTTTAAAATGTAGTGTTTTAAAACATAATATTGTCAACCAATTTTTTTTTTATTTTTTTTTATCCAAATTCATATTGAAACACGTTGAAGAGAGTGATGATAATATTTTAGAAGATTTACGTACTATATTTAAATCAAACAGTTTAATTACCAAGATTGTTTAAAACAATCCAGTTCAAAATTATTTATTAAGTTTTTACAAATAATCAAAAAAAAATACAAAAAAGCTTACCTAATTCAGTTAATTGATCGATAGCGTTTTCAGCACACAATTTGATATGGTGCATAATTTCCAACGGGTCTTGTTCGTACCATCCTTCCTGAGGCTGTACTTCCGTTTTGTCTTGTTGATAAGAAACTAACTCCTCCGAACGCTCCGCTTCGTACACCTGTAAAATATAGAACAAGTAATTAAATTAAAATGAGCCTATGGACATCTTGGCACAATATCGTTCAACATTGAGTTCGATCGTAGTTTCAGAATATAGTGACTGTGATATCACATACAGGTGAACAAACATGGCAGGCATAAATTTATAACGGTACCTACCGTTTTTTATTATTCGACAACGGAACCCAGAAACTTGTACCCATCATTAACGGTTCCGTAGGTGACAGCTGACATGTGACAACACAAACAGGATTTATAGAGCCACGCATAGCATGCATAGTTAGTTACATAATAATATAAAACTTTTCGGATAGATGAAATTATGGGGTATGAAACGTTGTAATTTGGCATGCACTTCTTGTGTTCTGAGGAGTAGGCGCTAAGGGCGAATTCTCGAAACTTCTACGGGGACGAAAAATAAATAGATTTTTCTTTTATAGAAATTAATTCGGGAAATCATAAAATCACTTTGAAATATCGCAGTAAAATGCGATATAACTTAGATTCATCCAATATCAGCTAATTAAATTAGCGGTAGAGTGTTAAAACGTAACAATTGGTAAATTCCAAATAGAAAATGGTTCCACTGCTTTATTGGATTTAAATGATTTAACTAAACATATTGATAGAATGAAATTTCAATAAAAGATTAAAAATGAAGGCGTTGAGAAGTATATCACATTTAAGAGATTTAATATTCGTTCTTTGAACATTAAATATTTATATTGTGAGGTGAATATATATATAAATATATATATATATATATATATATATATATATATATATATATATATATATATATATATATATATATATATATATATATATATATATATATATATATATATATATATATAAATATTTATATTGTGAGGTGAATATATATATAAATGATAAATACGCAATACGCAATTTAAGTAGGCTGCTTAAACCTACATGTGTGCCCCGGGCACGGTCCTAAGTCCATCACTAACTAACTTGGGCTTGGAATACTAAGAAGTTTGTCAACTTCCTCCCAAGCGTACTGGATTCAAAAGAAAATATTCTTAAGATCAAAACGAATAGTAAGCACGCCTTGTTCAAATCATGTTAAAGTAAACTCAACCATTTAAAAAACCAGTTATTCTAGACGTAAAATAATTTAAAAAAAACTATGATTTTCTTAAATGAAATATATCCATATATTATAATAATTTCATTCATAAATTATACACACTAAAAGTTTATCTTGAATATTCTGACGTAGAATGATCTACAAAATAACATTAGGTATATGATTAACATGTAGATCTCAAACATATGTATGTATGTATGTGTAAGTCACGAAATATAAAGTAGGTATAGAATGAAGCAAGTAAGTAAATGAAGCAAAATTTTAACACAATAGATTTCATCGCTGACGACATTATGGCGCAGTTAGGTAAGACTGCGGTCTGAATATAAACGCTATACTTGTAGAATCGATCCTTTCAGAAATTATTATATTAAAATAAACTTCTCCGTCGCTGTGGTAAGGGAGAAAATGGAGAATAAAGGATATATTCCTTTTTTCTCACATCTAAGTTCCTTACTTGTCATTCTTCAACGTAATTCAAATGTTATTATAAATAAAGCAATCAAGTTATGTCCAACGTACCACAAATCTGACTGTCTTTGATCCATCGTCGATGACGCCCACGAGAGACTTTTTGGCGCCGTCCCGGACCGGCATCTCGTCGTCTGAAATGTAAAATACGCAAATTACAATATTGTTCAAATACGTTTTACTTATGAAATGTTAAAATCACGTGTTTAAAGAGATATTTATTTTTAACAGGTCTTAGTGTGATTTTGCGAAGGAAAAGTAATAATAAAGTATAACAATTCGAAATTAATTTAAAAAAATATGCATAATTTTATCAATTGAATATATATAAAAATGTAACTGATAGCTGTCTGCACATGGTATACATATATTAACAAAACGAATATTGGAGGAGATATGAATGTAATAAAATATAAAAACAATAATATATAAAATATCTGTCTGTGCGTTTGTGCACGTAATCTCAGAAACGGTTCAGCTGATTTAAATGCAGTTTTCACTATTGTATAACGATCAATACACTTAATACTTAGCGTTTGCGTCATTTTAATCGATTGTTTATTAAAAAAATAGCAATATTTTTTATTCGACAAAATTGCTTCTAAACAAGGATTCTATTGAAATGGTTATAAAATAAATATCTAGTAAAAAACATAAGTCAATTTTTTTAATTCAAAACAATTAAAAATCCTTATGGAAACTACAATATTCTGTTTATAAAATGAATACCTAATAGAGTAGTTCAAGCGTGTAAGGCTGCGAGCAGGTCGCTAGTTAATTATAATATTATATGAAAATCAAGTATATATTTAGTTTCGGTTTTTTTTAATGTATTGCCACTATGTGCGCTATAGTTTTTTTTTTAAACAAAAAAAAATCCGATTGGCGTACGTCATTAGTGACGGAGCACAAATTGCGTCTTAATTTTGAACCGACCTTTGGCATTCAAAACAGTTCCGCAGAAAATAACCGAGCTAAGGTTTTACTGTTTATTTTTAAATATGGCAGATTAGAAATGTCATACAATTTGTTATGTCACACGTGTCGACGGCCGATCGTTGCCTGAGGCCTGCGCAAATAGAGCTAGATTGCCTGAGCAATCTGCACATCATGATCTAGCCATAGCACATATCGCTTAACGCAAATCGTTAGAATATTCTTTGTTTTGAGATTTATTTGTTTAGGAACTGCGCTCTTCCACTTGCATAAGCGACTTTCTGTGTTTAGCTGGAATTAACGACAAAAATGTACTTCATGATGCCACCAATTCAACAGCTAGTCTACATAGCATACAAGAATGCTATATATTTTTTACCAAACAATCATAAACATAAGACATACGTATTAAACTCTCTTTGTATTAGATAGTCAGTTTCCAATTTTGTTAGTTTTTTACACTTTGAATGTTTTCCATAAAGACATTTCTTAATCGTTATCATTTCTACTAAATAAATTGTATAATTTCATTAGATTATCTACATAATATATTCACAAGTTATAATACAAGTGTAATAATACCTATAGATATATAAAAAAATACATATACAATTTTTAATATAGTAAAAGAAAAGAACAATATGCACATATAAAATACACGCTATAGCCATTGATTGCCTCACATTATTGAACAATGTCTAAAAGACGTGACATGAAATAACATTATTTACTTATTATCACCAAGTTGTCAAAGATAGCAAAATACTTAAAGAATGCATATAAAAATTTGAACGTAGCCTTCTTAAGGTATTATTCTATCCTTAGTGTGGATTGACACTTTAAAAATCATCAAAATATTTAATAAATATAGCATTCTCTCTTGCCAAATGAATGTTCTTTTCAATAATCTTTGTGTAGCGGAAATTTGTAAAAATCTCCCTGCAGAGATGCTAACAACGTAATAAGTTGTATAAAGCATATAAGAATTTCGAAGCAGCGCGAGGAAGAACGCATGGCGCGAGTGGTCAGAGCGCTTGGACGGTTTTCATGAGGCGCGGGTTCGAATCCCGCTGCGTTTAAATTTTTGTATGTTTTCTTTATCTATCCTTAATCCACACTAAGGATTATAGTGACAACTTATTTTGATGATTTTTAAAGTGTTAATCCACATTAACACTTTAAAAATCATCAAAATAAGTTGTCATGGTTTAAAATGATATCAAATATGACCTTAAAGATGAAAAGGTTACGCTATGCTCGTTATTCTACAAATCTGGTATGTATTTTCTTTAGCTTTACCCTATATCTTCCATATAGGTAGGTTAGAGTTAGATTAGAAGGAACCTAAGACACTTCTTGCCCCACCATCATCGAGACAAGCGCACCTTGCTTTCTTAATAGAGCGAAGAAGTGAAATAATTCATCTCCAGGGAATCTTCCAATCGAAAATCAAATTACTTCAAAAGTCGATGTTGAATTCACTAATTACAAGTTACGGAATTTGACATTATCAAATAATTGCTTAATAAAAACATATGTCATAAATAATTGATTAGATTTAAACATCAAATGTCGAAATAAAAATATTCTTTTTTCGAATTGGCTTCATCGTTAACAACGTTATCATTACAATATATTAAAAAAACAACAATTTTGCTAGGCCTTATCAATATCTAAACTGATAAAATAATATGTTCTGACAGACTTATTATCAGGGCATCTGACTTTAAGCAGGATGGGTTCGTTACCATCGTAAGAAAAAATGCGGCGTTGAGTTCCGCAACTCCACACTCAGTTTCCCGAACGTGTAGCAAGAAAAACTATAATTTCATAAAGTGCCGATGAAAATAAACCTGATATATCCTGAACTTAATATGTATAGTGGTGGTAGTAAAAAGTAAATAAAACCTATGGCAGGGCTCCCCAAACATATTTGTACTGTGATGGCCTTGGGACTGCGCTATTTTTTGGATACTATGACCTAGAAGACCTATGGTAACGAAAGATAGGCAAAGAGAATCGAATTTTAAAATACCTTTTGACTATTTTGAGAACATAGCTTAACACATGGTAAGTCTAAGTCCTGTTTCGCCTAAAAACGAGATAAATTGAAACAATTTAAATAACCATACGTGATTAGAAATCGAACTCCCTCCACCATAATGTGTACCATAATATGTATTATGATAAAAAATAACATGATCGTCATTCTACATTACTCACTGTTCCCTAACAAAACAGTCAAGAGTAGATATAATGAGTCAAATGAAGCCAAATCTTATCACAACGATTGGCGCCAAATTAATCCCACACAGAGGATATCTAATTTGATATGGCTGTCCTATGTGATATATAATATCTAAATAATGAATGACTTTGTCCAAATTGTAATAATTTCACATATTCTTCTATTTTTGTAGACGTAGATTGACGTGAACACAGAGCAGAGACTTACTTTATGGTTTTCAAAAAGTAGTTTTAGTGCCAAATCTACTTTTTAAACAATTTCAATACTTTACGTGAAGTAGCGAAATCATCGATTTGTCTTGCCAAACAATTATTTGTTATTTCTTGTTATCCGTACTACATACCAAATTGGTTGGGACTTGTGTTGGCCCATTCTTATGTTAAACAAGTTCTTGGTATAAAATAAACGCTGTTTTTTGCCAGTCAATTATTTTTGTATTTATAATATTCTAAATTGATAATTGCACATTCAAGCTTCAACCTTGAACATAAAAACATAAAAACTCCGCAAAAAAAATTGATTTGTCCTTTCAAAATTGAAATAAACTGATAAAGCTTTATTAATGTACTAAAATCATGTACAAAAATCTTATTAAGCATTGTCATACTTAAAATATTTATGACCAAGGACACAAATTCCAACATGAACCTGAAAATATTAGATACATTTATAAATAGCTGCATTAAGCAAGCAATTTTCGTACGCTGATTAAGTTAAACCCTATGTAAATAATAATATACAGATATAGGTATATATAATTCCCCTAAGTAATTTCCAGCGTTGAGGAAAAATATCCACATTATGGACGTTGAAACAACATATATCTACAATAGGATTAAAATTAATATATTATTTTATTTTATATAATAATTTTGTTTTGATATCAAAAAGCGCTGTATCCCGCACATAGCTGGGTAGGCAGAGGGAACCGTAGGCTGTAGGAACCTAGTGTTAAGACACCCGTTCCCCGCTTTCCGTCTTTCAAGGCGTTGCGTGTTAAGTGGCGGTACTATATTCAAACACTAACACAAGTGCTTTACACAAACTTTAAATAAAACATACAGCACCTAATAGACAGGATATACTTATTTAAAAAAAAACTATAACCAAATTGTCAACAATTTCTAAAACAAGTCATTTTACAGATTTTTTGAAGAAAAATAATAATAAAAAAACATAGTAAAATACAACATTAATGTCGACTTGGAAACCAGTTAGGTTACAGCGCACACTAAACCGCAAGAACTGCATTCTGTACGCCATACTTGATAATATCGGACAATTAAATTGTATTGGCTGATTGCAAATTTGGCGATATAACAACATCGGTAATTTAAAATATATATATTTTATATAGATTACCTTTTTATTATCGTCATTGAAATTTATATATTATATTTAAAAAGAATGAGATTTTATTGTATTTAAAAATCAGATTAAGATGAAGAGGGCGGCGATAGGTCATGGTAGCCATTAGGTTCATTAACTTTCTAAGTTTTCTTTGATCAAGACTAGATGGATATATATATATATATATATATTATATATATATATATATATATATATATATATATATATATATATATATATATATATATATTATATATATATATATATAATATATATATATATAATATATATATATATATATATATATATATATATATATATATATATATATATAATATATATATATATATATATATATAAGAGGGTAAACGCATTAAACACATTGTTTCAACACTAGGGTCTCTATGAAATTTTGAACCAAAAAACGTCGAAAGGATTAAAAAAAAGGTTGTCAAGTGATGTAAGTAGGTCATTCACCTGGCAAGCGTGACGTCTGGCCATTCGCGACTTAGCAATGCAAAGCCTACTATACCTGTAGGTCGTGACCTTCACATGAACAGTTCTCTAATATGCAAAGCACCTGTATAAACCTGTGCTTACGCTATATAACAGGTCAAAGACTAACAAAAAGAACTTAGTATCAATTGATAGGAGGATTCCATTGTGTATTGACTGGTAGAATTCAACGCCGCACTTTCTCGTCCCAACGACGACATTAAAATAATTTACTCCACTAAATGTATATCGAACCCACTAAACTACCATTACAGTCAGACGGTGTTCCATTTCGCAACGATGTTGATAACGAAAAAATTATATTAATTTCAAAATATAGAGTCTATTTTTGTTTGTTAATTTATTTATTTAAATAAGCTTATAACAACGAAATATGAAATATCGACGATGTCGGATGTAAATATAATATGACTGGATTGACTTATAAAATTTGATTTTAGCTTATTTTTAATATGATTGCCGTCGTCGTTCAATTGGAACGTACACGAAGAGTTTATTTGGTATAAAACTGTAATCTTATGAACCATTGGTTCGGAAGGAAAAAAAGTAATGATTATTATAATGTTACCCACTGCACCTGTATTTGAGTCCACAGATAAAATATAGTTTAAAATATTTCCTTTTCTCCAGTGTTACAATAACTGGCATTGGCTCTTTGCTTATACAATAAGATCGTGGGAAATGCGAAACATTACCAGTGAAACCTCTAAATCCAACGAAACATATGACACGAGTGTTATATAAACATAAATCTAACTAAGTAAGACGTGTATTAACTTATTACGGATAATTCTATACCTACCTATATAATAACACTGCCATTACTTTAAATCGCAGTATAATTTATCTGTGTATATTGCTTATCTACTATAATGCCTTAATTGGTCTTAGCGCGATAATAGAGATTTAAGAAAATGTTAATTTCAGCCAATTTAATATGGTAATTTTCCATTTGAGTTTCGTATAATGTACGTAATATTTTTGCAAGTTATTACTACAAAATTAAGACAGCAAAATAATTATAATTTTCATATTTACGTATATTATTATTAATATTATAATGATCTGTTTCCGTAAGTTAAAGGCGCGGTTTGTTTTCTTAGCAGAGCGAGGAGTTTAACATAATACATTCCCACGAGTGAGGATCGAACCCGTAATCATAGCGTTTATTCAGTCGCTGACCCACTGCAGCCGGAACGGTCTAGATCTAGACAATAGTTAGAGAGAGAGAGAATTTTGGCCAACAAGAAAGAATCGCTCGCATAACTTATTAACAACTAAGTTATTCCTCGAAAGTCGGTAGAGCTGAATTATACCTATGTATTTTATCGTTTGGTTATCTATAAAATGCTTTTGCAAGATTGTCAGTCAGGGTATCTCAAGCATACGCATCTAATCCATTTAACACCAATAAATATATTTATTGAAGTAATTAATTAACAATAAATAATTATTGTTAATTATTTATTTCATTATTTTATTTTTATATTTATTTAGTTTTCCGTCTTATATATGTATATATATATATATATATATATATATATATATATATATATATATATATATATATATATATATATATATATATATATATATATATATATATATATATATATATATATATATAATATATATATATATATATATATATATATATATATATATATATATATATATATATATATATATATATATATATATATATATATATATATAGATATATATATATATATATATATATATATATATATATATATATATATATATATATATATATATATATATATATATATATATATATTATATATATATATATATATATATATATATATATATATATATATATATATATATATATATATATATATATATATATATATATATATATATATATATATATATATATATATATATATGTTAAAATTATGAGTCTTAACAAACGCTGTCTCAAATATGAACTCTGAACTGAAAACATAAATCACAGTAGTAATTAACTTCACTTACTTATCATTAAAAGAGATTACACACAATTATATAGAAACGGGGTGAAAAATCAAAGTCCTTTATCATTGCTAAAAGGATATATAAATACATTCAAATAAATTTGCGAGCCCTGTTTACGCGTATACGCAGAAAACTAAAAAAAATGTAAAATAATTCCAAAATTATCCATTCGCAATGGAATGGTCGTGACTTCGATTCCCAATCCGATAAGACTAAGTACGGCGTTGGGTTCCGCCACTCAACACGCAATATACCTATTGAATTCGGGCGCAAAGCACAGAAAGTCAATATTCTTAACATAATATAAGATTGGATATTCTTCAAGATCATTTTATCACTTCACACATTGATTTGACACGTCAAGTACATTATCGAGTGTATATTATGGAATTGGGTAGCAACTGTCTTTTCTATCTAGATATATCTAAATATGGGACTCTAATTTAGCCACCGAAATTAATTTCTTTAATACTCCATAGAATTCTTAAAAAAGAGAGGTTAGACGTTTTACATATATATACATATATACATATACTTTTTTTTACATTTCGAAGGGCAAAGTAAGATATCTATACTGTATCCAAACATTTTGTAAGCAAAAATTTAATTTAAAAATACGTATTTCCCACTATTACCATAAAAGTCATCTCTTTTCATGAATATTAAGACTTTTTAAAATAAATAAACGAAAATTATAAACGTATATGGCATATAAGATAAAATAAATATACGACTACCTACCTATTTGGTAGTTGATTATCTTTTTTTCCTTAACGCCGTATCCTGCACATAGCAGGGTAGGCAAAGGGAACCTAGTGTTAAGACATTGCGTGTTGAGTGGCGTAACACAACACCGCGCTTTGTCTTGTTACCAGAGCGAAAAAAATAAAAATAATTCACTGTCTCCGAATGGGAATCCCATCCAAATACTGTGCCTCTACGTCACGACGGTCTAACACAAATATAACTGATCGCTATCCGTACATGGAACATATATGACAAAAACTATTACATTTAATGTAATTGACAATGATTTTGAAAAAAAATCTCTGTTTGTCTGTGCGTTTGTGCGCGCTAATGTCATAAATGGATTAATCGATTTAAATGCAATCGCTTTTGTATTTTAGTAAGCATCACATTTAGCCTCGATTTTATTTGTATCTGTTCGTAAATTCAAAATTTATATAAAATGAACAGTATATTCATATTACATTAAGTAAGTCCAAAAGCTAGTGAAGAATATATTTCTTTAATATCTCATATTTACCTATATATTTTTAGTCTGTGATAAGCAATTACGTCACACAATACCAAAGAGTTAAGCTTCTTATCCAATGTGATAAAACTAAATAAAGCCACAGGGCCAATCACCAGATATCAGAAATCCCTTTTTCAATATATTTACTCATTAGCCTGGTAATAAATATTATCTAAATATGCATACTAAGGCAAAATCGAATCCAGTTTCGTTTATGAGTTTTTACGTGGTCCCAAATAATAAAGACAAATATTTTGTTTTCAATAAATAATATTATAATTAAAGTTAATAATGATCTATAACTCAACTAGATATGTACAGATTAAAATTATCAAAATACATGTATTCATAAACGAAAATAGAATGCAGGCAATTTTTTTAACATATACTATACATATACTATATTTAACATATATTCACCTCCAACGATCTCAATACTCAACCGGTACATGTTCATCCCGGTGTCGTTATTCACAATATAATCATTCCTCCATTTATTATAATGTAAAATAAAAAATACTCCAATATTTATTTGGAGCATATTAAAAAAATATTTAAAAAAAATTTAAAAAGTAACAGGAAAGGTCAGATTTATCATAGTACGAGGTTTTATATGAAAAGGTTTTATATAAACCTTTTTGTTCATACTTAAATTGAATCAATGTTATACGCTAATAATCATTATTAAAAAAAATACTGTTATTATTGAGTAACTTAATTATGTTTATTTTTTCAACCAATTTAAAATATACGTTATCCAATTAAAATAATACTATGTTAAAATAATATTATATAAAAACAAAAAGAACGTACCATCATTCATCATTTAAGCTAAACTATCGCACAATTCACTTAACAATTAACAATCCTTGCCATGAACAAATTTAAAAAAACAAGCAATTCTGCAAGAACCGGCCGTCTGACACAACACGGGCTTTCCCGCGCAAACGAGTAACTGCACTGGGGAGGCGCGGCAAGGCACGCCCGCGAGCTACGACCCGTTCACATTCAGCCAAGCTGTGACGTACGTCAACGTCACCGCGTATTGAGCCTACGTATCTTTATTATCGAGTTATAGCTAAGTATATTTACAATATTTTGTCGGCACCGTTTTATCTTTTGCCGAAAATGTTAATCTAAACAATATATGTACAAGATACTTAAATATAACTTAATGATTTCAATTTTATATATTTATATTAATTCATCTTTATTATTTTCAATCTATGACTTTACACAATTTTACAGAAACAGACTAATGAACCGACCGCTATTTTTCAATGTCATTAACCACTTCATTTAATATTATAGATTAGTAGCGTAAAATATTTTTACTTAACTAAGCTGGTACAGATACGTATATGCATAAATACAGGCACTTAGGCTTTCACTTCGTTTTCCGTTGTCAATTAATATATTTAGAAAAAAAAGATAAACGTATACCGTAAATTCTTTCCTGTCGCTTTAAAACCTTCTTGACACTCATTATCACTCACACCTGTACGTCCACATTACGTTTTACAAACTAAAATCCACTACAGAGTTCGGTCTGATCGACTTGGCGAGACACTGTCCATGCTAATAATAGTGTAATTAAAATTGTATAGAAGTCATTTAGGAATCATTCATGATTGAATAGAAAATTAATTTAAATATTAACCTGTACTGTGACCGTAAATATTATAATTTTCTATACTATGATCTCCTATTTCCGCCCAAATTGACTATATAATTTATTTGATTGGAAACCTATGTTGCGTTTTAACTAAACTCTCTCAACTATATTCAAAAATTTGAAATGATTAATAAAATTATTTATTTATTTATTTTTAGCCCCACGCTGTATCGCACAGGGTAGGCAGAGGAAACCGTAAGCTAACTAAAATCCTAGTGTTAAGACACTTTGTTCCCCGCTTTCCGCCTTTCGAGGCATTTGAGTGACAGTTGAGTGGCAGAACTCATTGGAAATTCAGTAAACTCAGTGGAAATCGAATCCTCAAACCGTCGCGTTTACGCCTGTAAACGTAAACACTGTGCCTCTGTGCCACGACGGTCCACGTAAATTAATTAATTTATGTAATAAATTAATTAATTCATGTAATAAATATAATAATGTTAATAAAAAACATTAGACGCAACGAAACTTAGGGAAATAAATTATTTTTATTTCCCTGCTCAGGTTGGACAAACTGGGGCGTTGGGTTCAAATTCGAAACGCAGTGTTTCGAACGGAATACGGAGTGTGTTAATACTAGGTTTTCTTTGCCTAACCTACTATTTGAGTGATAAAATATGAAGTAAAAAAAAACAATATCAATCACATGGTCAATTATTTGTCGCTCTTTCAAGATTAACCTCTAAAGAAAATATGTTTGTATTGTGTAATGACAAAATAGCTGTAAACGATGTATGTAAAGACATTCTGTAGTATAATTAGCACCAGCGTTGCACCCGTGCGACGCCGGGGCTGGCCGCTAGTTAATAATAAAATGAATATTTTATTTATTGTACAGAACACCATAGCTATACGAATAATAAATTATTAAAGATGCATTGACACAATATGTGATCCATTAAGCATTCCACAAGCTTGCCCTATTAATTAAGTCAGGAGAGTATAAGCTGAGTCTTCATTGAAAATTCAATAAATGTAATCGCTTTATAATTTATTAGTACATTCTAATTAGCATGTCGTTAGCATGTCATGTCAGAGGTCGTTTTGAGTTCATTGTGACATGAGGTCACCGTGACGTAGTGGGACAGCATTTCAGTGTAAGCGTGGTGGTTGAGAGCTTTACATTTCCTCGCCCTGGCCATCGTCACGTATTTGGGCAGAAAGTGGAGAATGGGGTGTCTTGTCACTAGGTTATCTCTGCCTACAATGCCATTTGCAGGACAAAGTGTAAAGCTCAAAGATATATTATACCTGACGACAAAACGTGAAGTTTTATCATCCGTCTTTAAACTGAGCTAATTTAAAGAAATTTCATTTAAAGAAAATGAGACGCAGACTTAAAATAAAATGGTAAGAGGTTTCAATTTCCTAATGAGGTAAATCTCACCAAAAGAAGTGTCCAAGAAGTAATTATAAATGTAACACATCAATTAAGTTCTTTACAATACGACACCAAAATTAGGTCAATCGCATGTCATGCCGAAGGCCTTTAACGAGTACGTCCTACCAATTTTGACATAGGGAGCCGAGGTGTGGACACTAACAGCACAACTGGTCCGCCAGTTTAATGTCGCTCAGCGTGCTATGGAGAAGCCCATGTTTGGAATATCTCTGAAGGATGGGACCCGAAACAATGTAATCCCACAGAAGAACCAAAGTTATCGACATGGTCTAAAGAAACTAATAAATAACACAGTAATTATAAGTAATTAATATTATAGGCGAAAGTATACATGCTTGTGACATACCAGCGTGGAAAAGTATTTTTACTACTCCGTGGGCGTCGTGACTCGTGAGTCAAGAGACAATTTGACAATACCATTGTCTCTGCACATGCCATTCTTAACGCTCATTAAATATATTAATGAAGCTTTATGTAAAAGAATAATATTAATATATATATATATATATATATATATATATATATATATATATATATATATATATATATATATATATATATATATATATATATATATATATATATATATATATTAGCCTATATCATCACTTTGTTTTCCGTCTGTCTTATGATTGCTTAAAGACAATCATAACGGCATAAAGGCTTTTACATTTTTCAACTTATATTTATTTGGCATGTCCCCTTGATTTGGAATCATGAAATTTGGCAGGACTAAAGAAAAATAACTCGATAATAGTATAGTAAAACTAGATAGCAGCTATATTAGTACAAATACTTATGGTGCGCGAATACAGCTATATAGTACGCAATTTTTTTTATTTCAATTAATTAATCAGCAAATTCGGTTTATATGACGCGTTCAATGGAACGCGATAAGACGCGATTGCAGGTCTAAATTCCATTCAGGGCAAAGTTTACAATGTGAATATAATTTTTATTCTCCTTGTCTGATTAAACAAAATGGATGTACTAAGTGCAATTTAACATGCATGTTTGTAAATTATGCAGAAATTGAAGATCACCTTTTACATTCAGCTTCGCTCCATGATTAAACATAAATCACTAAAATTGCATATTACACATGAAAATTTAAGTGATTTAGATTGCTTTACAGAGGGTGGAAATAATCACAGAGATGTAGTATTGCCTATAGCCTTCCTCTATAAAAGAACTATCTAAAACAAAACATTTGATTGTTTTGTCATCAAAATATTCTTTATTGATCAAAATATTCTTTATTCAATTAGGCTATTTCAAGCACTTTCGAATCGTCAATTAACATAAGTGTCAATATTGTAAGTCCTTTAAGAAGCTACCACCAGCTCGGAGGGCAGTTCTACTGAGAAGAGCTGGCGAGAAACTCAACAGTTGCTCTTTTTAATGTAAATTTACAATATATTTACAACTGTGGTTAACCTCCCGAATGAACATCAACAGTACTTAACTCCACGCACTAACATCCGTATAATATTCTTGGAGTGAGTAATATACTTTCCCTAATAATACGTTTTTTATCTTGACTATAAATTGCTTAAAGCGTAAGTCTGTAAGTATTTGTTTAATTTTATTATACATTCATATACCTTGGAACATAAACAATTTATTTACCTTCTGAAGGCGAAAACTAGGTGTAATCAGGCTATTTTTAGCAATCATCTTCTTCTTCCACAATCTATTTGTCAATAGGATTACTGTGTCGAACCAAGCCAAGCAAACTTTTCAGTGATTGCAAAACAACAGTGTATTTATGAAGCGACACCCTACAGCTAATTTATAAGCACATTATATAAGTATTCACACTTGAGAAACCCTTTAGCTTCAATGGTTTCAAGATACTTTCTTTTGATGATACTGTGCTTTAGACCCCACTCAGCCTACAACCTTACTATGACATTCATTTACTTTATTATTTATTTATGTTTCTTATGTGATTATATTTAGAATTAATTTCTGTTAAATATTTTATATTAAATTAATTCTAAAAATATATTTTGTTAACATTTATTAAATAAAAAACAAATGTGTGTGTGTATATTTACCAACATTTTACCAAAAATAGTTTTTAAAGAAAAAAATACTTCCACATCTTAAAATTCACAATATATGAAATTCAAACCAAAGAAAATATAAAAAAGTAACAAACATAATAATTAGGAATCTATTATTTATGATTTTAAAATAACAAAAAACAGTATAGACAGTTACTGGCATATAACTTTAAAAAGCATTCAGAATTGACTAAAAATAATATACAATTAGGCAATGTAGAAAATTGAATTAATTATAATACTGTTAAATGATAGGATAAACATAAAAGATAAGTGAAGGTCACTCCATCCAAAGTACAAATCATAATACAGTTTATTACACAAGTTGTACCTTTGCCCTTAGATTGAAAATGTTAAATATTAATTATTTATATAAAAAAATATATTATTTGTTAGTAAACAAGTTTTTGTCTGGTTTATCTTATATTATACTTGTTATATTACTACTTACTACTTATTATATTATTATAATTTGTTTAATTTATGAGTTCATTGAATTGATATTTAAATATTTAAAATAAACATATATTTTTAAAATATCGACATAATCAATCAACAACAGCACAACCCATGAGTTATGATTTAAGAGAATAATAAGTCATAATTATCTTTTATACCATGCTAAAGTGTATTATTATCAAAGTATATACTTTTAGATTTTTTTTTGAATATGTATAAAATATTGTTAATGTTATAAAAAAAAATTTTAGAAATGTGTATTAACAGTTGCCTTGGCTAATTTTAACTTTCACTCAAGAATTCTGTAAGAAAGTGAGTTATGAAAAACGAAATTGATTTATGAAAATATTTTGCAAACGAATTGTGTAACCAAAATAAAAAAATATTACTTACTGGTCGATGCAATTTTTTACAGCTACAATGATTAATCGTTTTTTGAATTTAATTACATTTATACACACATGATATCAATCATAATTTTAGATTTTTCGATTTTTCTGAGAAAGAGAAAATCACACCCCAACATTCGCGGAATAACTGTCATAGATTATAAAAACATTTAATACGTAAACGTCAACAAAAAATCATTTAATTTCGTCAAGTCAAAGCCATGCATCATAGCATACATGTTAATATCATAAAGTGTGTTTTAATTAACCTCTTCATACTTGCCCTTCGGGTGGTCCTCATGCTATTTACGTGACCTTCCTCAAGTATCTTCAACATTGTGTTTTTGAAGATCAAACACTTAATGCATAATCTAAAATAATTGAACTATAATATTTTCGAACATAATGACTATTTATAAAGAAATTTCAACAAAGGTCAGTTCATTTCTACGTCATTTGGCTCAAACATACATTTTTCTACAAAATAAAATTAAATAGTGTTAAATTTAATTCGAATGGTTTCTGTAAATACTGATTTTTCTATTCGCAATTATGGACATCACTAATCATATTTTTGATATGACTTTTGACATAGCGAATTGTGATTTGAGTTTGACGTTTATATTCTCTAAAAAACTTCGTAAGCGCGTAACGGAAGACGTTATTTTATAAATTAGTTACGATTTATAGGTATAGTCTGGTTATTTATTAAATAGTAAAACATTACTACGAGTATTATTGTAACATGGGATCTCTAAATTATGCTTTACACAGTATTATTACAAGGAAATATAACGCGTGTTGCCTATGCTTTAAAGCAATTGAAAGCAGCCCCGTCAATCTTCAAGATGAAGTGGTTTTAAAAGACAATAATAATGAAAATACTATAAAAATAATAGATGTGCTAATATCAGTCTTAGGTTATGAGGTAGGTTATATTCGTTTTGGTATAATTATCAAGCAATTATTTCATTTAACAAGTTACAATATTGTTTTTTTCAGACATGTAATAATATATCTGCATTTGAAATTTTATGCAAGCAATGTACACGGTCTGTTGTGGCAAGTTATAAGTTTATAACAACTTCCAAAGAAAATGTAAAATTACTAAGTAATACACTTACCAGTTTATCTAATTGTTTTGATAATACCAGTGATAATTATGTGGACTGCAAGACCTTATTTGTAACATTGGATAAAAATAATTTAGCAACCCAACAGTATTATGATAATAAGACAGCAGTGTCATCCACTTCTATGGCATATAAAAGATTTCAATCCCTGTTCCGTACTGATGCAAAACCATTTATCAAAACTGAACCAACACTAAAAAAGGAAGATTTTAATATGAATAGAAAGAAACGAAGAGACTATTTCTCCCTACCTCTAAGAACAAGTGAAATGTTATATGACAAAACTGATAGGAAAAACTTAAAATGTAAAGTATGTATGAAAGTGTATCCTTCATTGTCTAGCTTAAGAAATCACTTTATAAGAGTACATGCTCCTAAAAACTATAAATGTACAATTTGTGACAGAAAATTTGGCTCCATAGCACTTCTGGAAGCTCATAAAAGTGAAAGTCATTGTACACTTGTGTGCACCGAATGCGGGAAAACTTTTCATAACCGTCACACATTGAAGATGCATGAAATAGGTCATTATTTAAAGTTAGTGTGTCCAGATTGTGGCAGAGTTTATAAGAGTCAAACAACATTTAAAAAACATATAAATCTAAATATATGTGGTCAAAAAAATAGGGCATCACCAGCTGATGCAAAATTCACTTGTGATTATTGTAATAAAAAGTATACCCAGAAAGTTTCTTTAAGAGTTCATATTCAATATGAACATGGTAATTATAAGGGACATGAGTGTAAATGGTGTAAAAAGAAATTTTGGGCTCAGAGTCGCTTAAAAGCTCATATAGTAAAACATACACAAGAAAAGAAATTTCAATGTACCATGTGTGGCGGAAAGTTTGTTTCCAAAGAGTCTTTATTATATCATACTAGAACACATACTGGGGAAAAGCCTTATAAATGTGAATTTTGTGATAGCAGATTCCTATCTGCATCCCGTAGAGCAGATCATACCAAGCGTCACCATTCTGATGCAACGTTTCAATGTGATATATGTAACATAAAGTATACAACACAAGTTTGTTTAGAAAAACATAAGAAAACTCATGAAAAACCAGACAAGCTGACCTTACATCTTCAACTTCCTAAAGGTCTATCGGAAGAAGATGAAATTTTTTTAGAAGTTTCTGATGATGATTATTTAGGGAATCATGCTTAATGAAATAAATTTATAGGAAAATTGTATTAAGTCAATCTTAGACTGGATGATCGTTTGATGAGCTAATAATTTACTTTTATTGCACAATCATTTATTGCTTATAATCAGTTTCGGACCCTTTTAATGAATAAAGTATTATTAAATTAAATTATACTTTCCATGAAATACTAGTGAAAGTGAACTGTAATAGACATTTTACACTGGATGTTTCTTTTTTGAATATTTTTATCTTTATTGCTTTCGTGATTCTACCATATAATTTAAACTTTTTGTTTGATTTTTAAATATGTTTAAATATAAATTAAACTTTCTTACTGTTTTGTTAATCATTTTATTTCAATACTATTTTTCCAGGATACTAATATTAAGTAATATCATATTAAATAATATAAAGTTTTTAGTTTATATGTTGCTCTACAACTTCCTATTTCAGTGTAAGTTACTTCAAAATCGGTTCTGCTGTTCCAGAGATTAGCATGTGCAAACAAAAGAAAGACAGACAGAATCATATTAAAGTCATTTATTTGTGTATATAAGTTATATACACTATACTAATTGTACTTGAGAAAATTTTTATATATTTATTTATTATTAACTATAAGCAGTAAAAAAATACGATTATTTTGAAATCAGGAACAGACTATATGTATAGGAATTTTGTACAGGAATTTTATTTATATGTATAGATTTTTATTAAATGTTAATATAGTTTTACACTTCCCCTAATAAATAATTTTTATTAAGTATTTATAATATTTCTTTTTAAAAACTAATAATTTAAAGTAAAACGTATTGACATTATATTCAAAAGTCTTAATATCTCTTAGCATCAATCATTTTGATAAAATATGTTTTTTAAATTTAATTTGTATGTTTTACGGTAATTTGCTAATCTAAAGTGCTGTTTAAAATAAAAATATTGAATGAGTTATAAAATGAAAAATTGTAAAATATGTATTAATTTCTTAATGTAGGTAAGGTAAAAAGGCTTACATCTAGGCCATTACTGATAGTGACATTGACGTTAAAGATAAGAACATTCTGACAGATGTGAGTAAATTTGACAATATGTTAATTTCGCTTTCGTCGGCTTTTTCAATAATTCTTTATGAAAAATATAACAATTAGTCATTTAAAACTTTAATTATGACTTTACTAGATGACACACTTATAATATTAATTTCTCAGGTGGGTGAGACTTCTTATTTTACAAATATTCTATTGCACTATGTTACAATGATAATATATTTTAAATTCTTCTGTAATTCAAATTACATTTCATTAAATTCATAATATTATCGGTAAACTCGAGTTAAATTACCGTAAAATTCTTATTTAATATTACAGACGATTTTCTTCGTCGGAGGATGGATATTTTTCGTGAAGCAGCTCTTCCGCGACTATGAAGTTCATCATAGATTGGTGCAGCTCATTTTTTCTGTAACATTCGCTCTGAGTTGTACAATGTTTGAATTGATCATATTTGAAATCATTGGATATTTAGATTCTAGGTAAGCCAACTTATGTAAAGTATTCTTATATGTAAAGTATTTTATTCTATTTACTGTTTTGAATATCATCAGGGTTTAGTTCGTTTTAAAAACATATTGTTAATCCGTTTTTGTAGTTCCAGATATTTCCATTGGAATTTAGGTCTTTATTCTTTGCTGTTTATGGTTATTGCTCTAATACCATTTTATATTGCCTATTTCTGCATCAGCAATATTACATTTGGTAAGATTTTTGTAAAAATATTATTTACTTTTTTTTGGTAATAATTTTGATTATCCTTAACACATATAACACAACACACTTACCTATGACACATGTATGTATTAATAATTGTATTTAATAACATAAAGGTGTCTTTTTATATTTCAGTATCAAAAAATATGATAAGACCATTAACAATGTTTGTATGGTTTATATACCTATACTTTTTTTGGAAAATTGGAGATCCTTTTCCTATACTAAGTCCTAAACAAGTAAGTAATTTCAACAACTTTTTAAAAATAATGAAATTGATTAGTATACATTTAAATGTGTGTTTGTTTGTGTTAAAATGACAAAAATGTAATTTGTATTTTTTTTCATTGTATGTACTAATCCATAAAAGTAATCATGTGTTTTAATTTTAGTGTCTTAAAACTTATGAATCTAAATATATAAATAGTAGGGACTTATAAGTTATCATTGAGTTAATATAGTCCTGAAAAATTTCTTGATGGGTGGAAGTCAACAATGTGCTTTGTCATAATGCAAGAGTTAAACCTTCGTGTTTACATTCAGATGCTGTGCCGCTGAAACGCAATATCCTTCCTATCACTGGACAGACGAAGTACAATAAGCAGAATATTTATGTTTAACTTTATACACACTTAAAATATATATACAAAAATTTCCATTCTTGAATGATAAAGCACACTGTTGAGTTCCGCTACTCAACTTGCAACGTCATGAATTGGAATGCGTAACATAGTTGTCAAATGTACAGTAGAAAGTGTCAAGCTAAAAAAAATCATGTGCTTAATATTTCCAGGGTATATTTTCAATAGAGCAAGGAGTATCCCGTATAGGTGTCATAGGGGTCACAGTGATGGCCTTGCTCTCGGGTTTTGGTGCTGTCAATTATCCTTACACTTCTATGGCTATATTTATTAGGTAAGTAAATTTTATTACGTTATTTATTATCTTCTTTTTATTTATATTTTCATTTAAAATTCACTTTTTTTTTGATAAAAAATGCTAGGTTTCCTATAAAATGCAATATTTTCATAAATTTTACTTGCAGTTTTGTGTATTGTACTTGATTTAGATTACTTTTTCTTATATAATCTACAAATTCGAGTTTTTATGTATAGTTTGAATCTAGTATTCACCTGTCTCTATCGCTGAATATGGTTGGAAAAAAATGTTTTATTTAAATTTGTCGCATATTTTATTCTATATAATTTTATTAATACATTAGCTTTTTTCTCCAGCATGGTATATTAGAAATAGCAGTTGTGTTTGACATGTCACTCGTTTTTTGTGCCCGACGTAACTCAGAGAGCATACAGTGGGCTGTATGGAAATGGTTAACATGATATTATATATTCTATAGCCTTGCTCTACAAATGAACTTGATAGTGTTAGTCTCTAACCAGTTGTTCCTGAGATTAACACGTTCAAACAAACACACTCTAGCTTTACAATATATAATATAGGTGTTAGCATGATAGGACTTTATAGAAACCGAGATAACTGCAAAATAAAATTCTTTGGAACTGGACTAATTTACAATGTCATGAACATTGTAAGACAATATACGTACTTTAAAATGGAGAGCAATAAGTTTATTATCTCTCATTTGCCATTGCGGTGCAGAAGCTGGACAGTATCTGATTGTAAACGCGATGGTCGTGGGTTCGATTTTCATTTCCTCGTTCCTATAAGATAAAATGCGGCTTTGAATTCCGTGCCTCAAGGTCTCGGATGTGAGCGGAGGAAGACGGAGAACGGAGTGCCATTCTGCCTGTCTCCACTGATATCTGTGAACTAGCGTTCGAAGTGCGAGATTTCTTAAGCGAGTTTCGTACACGTTGTAAATTAAGGTTGACCTCTTTTTTATGGTAATTTAATTTCTCTCATTAGAATGGCATATATCATTATCAGATTCACGAACATGAACGTTTTACGTCAACATTTTAAAAGCATCCGTAAAACAATAAAAAAATATATTTAAATCGATTATTATATATTATAGGACCGTCGTGGCGCAGAGGCACATCATCTGCCTGTAAACGTAACGGTTTATGGGTTAGATTCCCACTCGGGGAGAATGAATTATTTTCATTTTCTTCGCTCTGGCAACAAGGCAAAGCGTGGCGTTGAGCTCCGCCACTCAACACGCAATGTCTCGTACGGCGAAAAGTGGGGAACGGAGTGTCTTAGCACTAGGTTCCTTCAATCTACGGTTCCCTCTGTCTACCCTGCCATGTGCGGAATACAGCGTGAAGATAAATTAATGTTATATATTAAATCGATTAATATATATTTAAATCGATTATTATATATGAACATTTTGATTGCTTATTACCAAAAAAGACATTCATACAAATGTATACATGTAAACAAAAAAAAATTCAATACATTTTAGACCAGTCACGCAAGCAGACGTTCTATCAATTGAAAAGAAGTTACTCCAAACAATGGACATGATATTAGTTAAAAAGAAACGCATAGCCTTAGCCGAAGCAAACACAGTGGGTAGAAATCAATATATGCTGGACCAATCTGGAGTCAAAAATAAGGGTTTTTGGACAAATATATTATCGAGTGTTGGTAATATAGCCAATCCGTTGAGTTACGGGACCGAAAGTGAGTTTTTTTTTATCCATTGATTTGTTTTTTATATGTGTTTATATGCATTTATGTTTTTGTCAATGCCAATTTAGTAGCTGTGTGTGTGTCCATTATTTAAAACATATTACATTTGTGCATATTATCTCCATCGTTGACATAAAGCGGGCTTATATAGTAGTTAAATCTTGCCGATACGTTAAAAAAACGACTTTCCACATATAATAAAAAAGTTATGAAATAAAGATTCGTTATTAGTACTGTTATATATAAAGCATGTAGGTTCAAATTCTTCTACAATTTGAGTTTTATATGGAATATATATTATATACTTTATAGTTTATAGCCTGGCTATATGGAGCTATATGGACTTTAAAACACACAAAAAAACTTAGAACCAGTACTTCCAGATCCTTCTTTTTCCCCTATTATAATATTTCTATACTATATTTACAAATATTTTAATTTTATTATATTAATATATCTTCCAGATATTAATCAATTGAGACAAGAGATATCAGGCTTGGAAGAACTAAGCAGACAGTTGTTTCTAGAAGCTCACGACGCTAGGACTATGAGAGAGAAAATAGAATGGTCCAGAACATTCCAGGGGAAATATTTCAATTTTCTAGGTTATTTCTTCTCTTTGTATTGTATTTGGAAGATATTTATCGTGAGTATACTGTTTTATATTAAGTACTTTAAAAAATCAATAAGCAAATATTATTTTTTATTTGGATATTACTATGAATAAAGGAAAATCCATATGTCTGTGTCTCAAAATAAACTTACCTCGGGAACTACTAGTCAGATTGTTCATTAATCGCTTATAGCCTACATATATACATATATATATATATATATATATATATATATATATATATATATATATATATATATATATATATATATATATATATATATATATATATATATTTCTGGCAACAAGACAAAGCGCGGCGTTGAGTTCCGCCACTCAACGCTCAATGCCTTGAATGGCGGAAAGTGGGGAACGGAATGTCTTAACACTAGGTACCCTCTGTTTTCCCTTACTATGTGCGGGATACCGCGTGAACCTAAGCGGATACAGCGTGAAGCTATTCATTATTTATTCTAAAGCCACTTTTTTTCGATCAGGCTCCAGGCGAAGCCGATGACAAAAGCTAGTTATTAATAATAATAATAAAAATTTCAGTCGACAATCAACATAGTATTCGATAGAGTTGGCAAGAAGGATCCCGTGACCCGCGGCCTAGAAATTGTAGTGCACTGGCTCGGACTGAACATAGACGTGTCGTTTTGGTCGCAACATGTCTCCTTCATATTGGTTGGGTGTATTGTTCTCACGAGTATAAGGGGATTGCTTTTAACACTAACTAAGGTTGGTTTGGTTTATTTTTTATTTTTTTATTTATACTAGTTACAATGTATTTGACGCTGTAAATGCGACGGTTCTGGGTTCGATTACCTCTCAGGGAAATCAATTATTTAGATTTTTGACTCTGGGTAATAAGATAAAGTGCGTTGTTGAACTCCGCCATTCAACACCCAATGTTTCAAAAATTAGGCTTAAAGTGGGGAACGGAGTGTCATACGTGGAAAATGGCGAGAGCGTTTTTTATATGGAAGTTTATCATCGTGTGCAGTAGGACAGTGTCTGACTGTAAACTACTCTACTTGCTTAGTGTTACAACACTCTGTTCCCCAATTGTCAAGATGTCTTGATTCAGATTCTGTGGCGGAAGTCAACGCCGCACGTCGCAACCAGACAAGGGAAGGGTTTTTGTTTAATATTGCTCTGAATGGGGATTGAACCCACAACTATCGCGTTTAGAAGCGTACACCGTCGAGTACTTCATGATATTGATTGATGATTTTTTTATTAATAATACGATAAAATATTTTAAGAAAAAAAATAGATTTTTTTACGCAGAAAGATTTTTTACTCGCGCTTCTTGAAAGCCATCTCTGTCTACTAAGCCATACGTTCTCGACTTCTTATCAAGTTACGGTCTCATTCTTATATGTATATTGCTTGCTATTACAATTTATTTATTAATAATATATTTTTTACAGTTCTTCTACAAAATCTCATCGTCGAAATCTTCTAATATAATAGTAATGATATTGGCACAAATAATGGGTATGTACTTTTGCTCGTCCGTCCTTCTAATGAGGATGAACATGCCGTCGGAGTACAGGATAATTATAACTCAAGTCCTCGGCGATTTGCAATTTAATTTCTATCACCGTTGGTTCGATGTTATATTCCTGGTAAGCGCGTTGACGAGCATTTTCACGTTGTATCTGGCACACAAACAGCCATCTGTCCATTAGTGACAGTTGACAGTTGATACAGATTATAATTTTTTTAAATTGCCGTTGTAAATTTTTTTTTGCGAGTTTAAATGGAAACAGTTTTTGTTGTATATTTTGTTTTTTTTTTAAATTTGTTTTTCAAGTTCATTTAAAAATTAAGTATATTTATATATAGTATAAAGAAGGCAATAAAGCTTAGTGAATAAGACTGATACGATTAAGCTTAAGAAAAGTTGATGTAATATTGATTGTAAATATCTGTTAATAAAATCTCGTAAACATAATATACAGTATTTTATTTAAATGATATTACAACTATATTGTGTTTTAATGTAAGAAGATTTTATATTTCGATATTTTAGTATATAAAAGAGCATACTGATAAATCTTAGACCTAGATTTTGAAATTCTTCTTAAATGTAGAATGATATTTTGTTTTTTTTAGTTAGGTGTCAACCAAAAAGTAGCTCGGGCAATGAAGGTCCATTTTCTGCCTATTTTAGGGTTTTACTTTCTTCAAGCATACCGAGAAAGTATTTTTAACCCTATTCACTTCTATTCAATTTTCGATCTTTTTAATCTCTAAACAAAGTAAACAGAGAGAACAATGTATCAAGACAATGTGTACTCTGCAAACAAAAGGCACCATAATGATCATAGTTTACCTCATTGAAACTCTTTAATTCTGACAAACAAAAATAAAAAAAAATGAAACATTCAACATTCAATAAATTAAAGATTTATTTATTATTTAACATGTTTAAAATTATCTTACATAAACTATATCGAAAAAGATGAATAAGATAAGTTTTTGGAAAGGCCACCTTACATAGTATGGAGAGAATAGAATTAGAGCGATGTCACAGATTATACATTTTACTGTCAAAGACACGTATGTCAACAGTATAAAATCGATGTTGACGTTTAAATTTTTGTCTCTCTCTCTTGATTAAAACACTGGACTGACATTATGTGCCTTTTAACACCAATAGATGATATACACAGACATGATTACAAGATTTTTTTTAATATCTTTAATACATTTTTTTATTATTAATAATTGTAATATAAAAATAACTTCAGATGACATTTTTTTTAATGAAACACCTTTAGCATTTACATTTTGAGCAATATTGAAAAATGATGAATATTTAAACCAAATTTTCTGTACAAATTTAAAGTTAAATTACTAAATGCTTTGTATTTCTTTTATTGAAAAAGTTCTATACAAAGTATTTTTTTAATATACCGTTTTCTATTCTCCCATCACATCCTCATATTGCTTCCTGAAACAGTCTCCAACAGGGAAGAAGTCCCAGCATCTTTGAGTATACATGTTCCATACAAACGTCTCTTGACCTGAGATATACAAGATTAATAGTAAATACTTACAAATTATAATAAAAGTTATTATATTATTGTTGAGCACCGTCGCGGCGCAGAGACACAGCGTCTGTCTGTACACGTGATGGTTTGTAGGTTCGATTCCCATGAGGGGAGAATGAATTATTTTCATTTTCTTCGCTCTGGCAACAAGGCAAAGCGCGGCGTTAAGTTCCGCCACTCAACACGCAATGCCTCGAAAAGTAGAAAGTGGGGAACGAAGTGTCGTAACACTAGGTTCCTTCCTACCCTGCTATGTGAGGGATGCTGTATCCCTTTGTATGTTGTGAAGTTAAAATAAAATAAATATATTTTTGTTTTAGTGACAGGTAATTAGCATAACAATTTCCTAGTGAAGGTTGAATTGTTATTAGGCTTTACACGCTTTTTACACATAACAAGGTAAGCAATAGGAACCTAGAACCAAGGTAAGCTGGAATGGAGTGTTCAAACATTCCATTCCAGCGTGAACCTTTAAAAAGTAATAAAAATCAAATCATAAAGAGAAAAAAAATTGAATGGCAGAACCTAATCGCATCTTGTCTTACTTCAATTTAACTATAAATATCCTCATGAGTTGTTCTATAAAGAGACGATGGCCTTTCCGCTTTCCACTTACCCGTATATTCAGTGTCGGGTTTGTTGATGAGGTGCATGAGGAAGAACATGTAGTTGGCGAGGTTGTGCTCCCTTTGCACGTGAGTGTCGAAGCCGTGCGGGACCTGCACGGGAATAATAAATAATATATATATATATATATATATATATATATATATATATATATATATATATATATATATATATATATATATATATATATATATATATATATATATATATCACAGTTTTAGTTAAAAATGTCGTTTACATGCGGTATTGGATATTTTACTCTTTATGAAGAATAAAGAACTATAAAATGTACGATTGAAATAGCTTAGGTAATAAGCGATCTGAATTTATTCAATTTAGTTGATAAAATAACAATATAATTTTTTAAATGCATACAAAAATTTCAATTAGCAATTTTAATATGCTAAATATCAGTCGCCATGATGTGACGTCATTTTAAAATGAGAGAACCTTTCAACTCGTGATTCGAGTAATTCACGACTAGCGCGTTTAAGCAAACAATCGGTAGTCTCGGTCGGTAATCTATATCTAATTATCATCACTACTTTAATAGACAACTGTTATTTCATAAAATAAATAATATAAAATTTACTTTACCTTATCAAAGTAGTCCTTATTAATTCCGCATATGAAGCAGTTGGACTCCATGTCCTCCTTCACAGACTCGAGCTGGTCACGCAGTTCACCGAACGCGTCGATAATCAAACCTTAAATATCGTAAAGTTTATAAAAAACAAATCTACAATAAAATATATATAAACATATACGTTGAAGCCATCGGGAGTGTCTCAGTGATAACGCGGAAGTTGTGGGTCCGCAATGAGGATTTATTATTTAATTTTTTCCTTCTGGTACACAAAGTGCGGCGTTGGATTACGTCACTGACTCTCATATGCAATATTTCGTCAATTGGACGGAGATTAGAAAATGGAGTGTTTGAACTAGGTTCCCTTCTTATACTGCCATGCGGGAAAAAAGGTATAACTATATACAATTGTAGGTGTAACTATATACAATTGTAGGTGTAACTATATACAATTATCTTCTCGACAGGAAGAGATCATCTTTGCAGTTTCTTTATAAATTATATATTACTTGTAATAATAATACGTTATAGGATTATTTGTATAACTTCAACACACCTCAGCTAAGCTAAGCTCAGACAGTTGACAACAATTCCCAAAATTGCTATCCATTTTCAACCGACTGGTCGGATTAACCGTCGCGACTCATTCATGAATCAACTTGATCTTTCACGAAACTTGATAATATTTTAATAAAATCTATTTTATACAACAAAATATCCAACTGGGTTTCTTTAACTAATACATCTAAATTAAAGTTATAGTTGGCCTATCTATACCCCACTCGCTGTAATAGATTACTTACCTTCTATATGCAGAGTATTATATGTGTAAGATATTACATTTGTGCAAACGTTCAAACGAGTGAGTAAGCGGGAAACTCACCCTGCAGTATAGCCAGCAGTATGACGATGACGAAGAAGAAGAAGGAGATGTCGAAGATGATGCGGTAGACCTCGGAGTCGTCCCCGTCGGGCGGCTCCAGCTCGTCCCCGATGCCGCCGCCCGCGCGCACCCCCTTGTACAGGTTGAACACGAAGCACTGCGGGAGGGGTTTATTGTGCAGTTGTTAAATAAGAGTGGAAAGTGCAAGAGACAACTCGCACATAGTAAGAATATGCACATATTTAGAAATAAAATGTATATTATTTAATTCCGGTACAAGTACATTAAAATAAACACACAATATTTTAGAGCCAGTAATAAAAAAGACCTATTCTCAAACAAAAAATAACACAAAATTACATATATTTGTATTTGTACTTACAGTGAGCATATCATGACAGTTCCTATTAACTTCGTCATCTTCCTCTTGCACGTAGAACTTGCGGAAGAAGTTGAACGCGATTACGGTATAGATATACACTATGATGGTTAGCAGCATCACCGTTAAGACGAGCTGGAATTGGAAAGATGAAAATTAAAAAAAACACTATCTAACCCATTTAATTACAAACGATAGCGTTTAAAGTTACTCGATAAATAAAAAATAAATCAGTACAAATTTATATTTATAGCAAAAAATAAAATGAAACGTTATCGAGGAGGAATAAAGCCGTTATTTCTTACTTAGATATTTTTTATATTCATAATTATACTTACTTTGCGGTATTTGCTTTATCGTTTATCAAATTTAGAAGAAAAATCGTAAAACTTCTAATATTTAAAAAAAATACCAACCTGTTTCCCGTTATGCGTGACGGACTGCAAGATAGTCCTCAACGTCTTGAAACCGACGGCGACGTCCAGCAGATGTGCGGCGAAGAAGAAGTTATTGAAGTTCCCCATCACGGAGAAGGAGAAGTACCACAGCGAGTACAGGAACGAGTTGTCGGTGATGGTGACTCCTGCCTTCCATACTTGGTAACGCCAGTCGATGTTTATTATACTGGAATTATAAGGGTGGATAATTGGAAAACTATACCAATATAATTTCAGCTTTATAAGCTGAAAGTTAGTCTGATTGATAGTGCTTATCGAGGTATGTCATAGGATATATTATATCCTTTAATTTTTTCGATACAATAGGCCACCTAATGTACCTGCGGTCAGAGTTACCTCGACTATAACTTATGTCAATTATCCTTTAAAGTAATACTACTATTGTTTAGTATGTACATCATAAATCGTTATGACGTCAGAATTTTCATACATTATAACATGTCATTATAACAGATAGATGTTTCTAGAAAATCAAAATGCTAAAAATACATATAAAACTACGAACGGAAGGGTATACGTAGTTTTATACTTTATATGAAATTTATATATTTTTAGCTTTACGATGTAACCAACATATAGCAGGGAAGACAGGAAAATAAAAAAAAATATTTCCCTCTAGTGAAAACCAAAATCACAATCGCCAAAGTGCGCCAAGATAGCATCTAAATAATAGTTGATTCCAACTCACTAATGGAAGAATCCTTTGCTTCCCTCCTCTTCCTGCGCAGAGAACGAAGTTTTCTCCATCCCCAGCATGTTAGATATAGAATCAAAGTCGTAAGTCTCCGAATATTTTGCTCGAACTTTCTTTTTTATGAATTTATCCCAATAATTCACTGGGAATGATCTGTGGAAGATAGACAAATTTGAATTAAATTTGATTTTGAATTGTTTGTATATATCAGAATATTGTTATAGATATAAATTAATTGTTAAACTATTTCTTTTTATAGCGACGATTTAGACAACATTTTTCTTTGATAATTTTGTACGTTCACTGAGAGAATCCAATAAGCCACGAAAGAAAATAAAGTTATTTTGTATTTTAAGTAAAGCCCAAAATTATTAATATTGTATAAAGAATGCTCAATGCATTACGAGAGTGTTAGTGACTAGATTAGAAAAAATCAAATCAAACACATTTTAATAATGTATCCAAAGATATAGTCGATTTTCGCAATAAAATGTATATATATATATATATATATATATATATATATATATATATATATATATATATATATCCCGTATATGCATGATATATACAAAGGAGCCTTTGTGTTAAGAATATACTAAAATCTTTGCTTTCTGCCACAATTCGAGGCATTTAACTTGAATTTATACATAAAAATGATGAAATTACTTACTTAGCTGATATCACGAGTTTATCCCAATGACTTTTTAAATCATCGTCCTCGGGCTGCTCCGCGATGTAGAGACCGTCGAACTCCAATTTACGTGCGATTTCCTTTTCTCGTTTAAATATAGCCAGAGGTACCTTAAACAATAATGTTTATAATTAGTAAACTAAAGTTATTAAGTTAAATACAGTTATTATTATTAGTTATTAAGTTTACATTTATTGTTTAAATAAAAATTTGAAATGTGGCGCTCAATGCGGGACAAAGTTACTATAATAATCACAAATTAAATAGAAGAATAGGTTCCTAAGCTAAATGAAAAATGCATTGCAAATCAAGCGTGAAATTAACTTGTGTCTTTTAAAATATTTAAAGATTACAAAGGGAGAAACATATTTATAAAAGAGAAATTTTAGGCGGGAGCATAGGTACAAGTTCAACTCCGATCACGTTCAAATTGCATTCAGAAATCACTATAAGTATTAGAAATATTGGAAAACAATGAGATCGTTTATTACTTAAGATCAAAATTTACCTTCAAATGATAATAACCAATAAGTATAGCCAAAGACACGACAGAATGTAAGGCAGCTGCTATTTTGATGACATGTTCCATGTAGAAGAAGTCCTCATCTATTAACACCACTTCTAGACTGTCGTCATCTTCTTCGCCGCTACCTGTTGATGTTCAAAAATATATCTTATTTTATGTTTTAAAGAGTAATGTTAATTAATTTAAATAAAAAAAACATAAGCAAAAAAAGAAAATCTAAATTACTATATCTAACATATAACTTTCAGCCTCGTGTCTTAGTAAAGATTGAGAACCTAGTTGTATACTTATGTTATGATGCTGCGCTTTATCTTCTTACCAGAGCTAGGAAATTAAATAATTCATTTCCCCGAATGGGAATCGAACCCACAACCGACGCAATTACACGCCGGCTCCGATATTAATTATCAATTTGTAACTAAATAAGTTAAAACCAAAATCAGTTTGTAATTGTATAAGAATTTCAGTTAGTCTCGATAAGACTTATAGCTTAATTGTCTAGAACGGTTGGAAGGTAAACAGGAGGTGCGGATTCGAGTCGCACAACGTTTAATTTTTAGTTTTATCAAATTGTATACCGTCTCCACTTCCGGAGCCTGATCCGGAGCCAGATCCACCAATAATGTCGCCTACACCAGAGCCATCAGTATTTTCCCCTTCTAATGTTGACACCTAAAATATAAAAGAGTGATATATTATTTATTTATAATAATAATAACATTTTTCGTTGGTCTAAATTAAATGTGTATATATATATATATATATATATATATATATATATATATATATATATATATATATATATATATATATATATATATATATATATATATATATATATATATATATATATATATATATATATCGTTACCTTATAAAACAGCAGCACGAAGTTAATGCAGAAAGCCAGCACCAGAGCGACGTATTTCAGATTGTAGAAGTTCCTGGCGAGGAAGGACACCGCGCGGCGCGTGTACACCGACAGGTCCACCTGCGACAGCGCGGACGGCGTCGGACCGGACACGGCTTGCTGGAATATTCTTGGTACTTAAGTTATACTCTTAGAAAATATATTTGTGGGAGCCTGTCTAGAACTAAAGTTGTTTGTACAGCATTATAACTAGCAATTAACCGGGTTAAATAAATTATTAATGTAGAAATCGTGAAAACATAGATCTTATAATCAGAATTTATTCTTATCTATCTATTTATAAATAAAATTATTTATAGATAGATAGATAGGAATAAATTCTTTAATGCAAACTTAACATACAAATTTACAAAAGAAAAAAACAAATTAAACAAACTCAGAGGAACGTAGCATGCAAAGGCGACCTCATCACTAATAGTGAATGCTCTAGTATTAATAGTGACTGCAAACCAATGCACAAAAGCATAGTATACTAGTTGTGTATAAAAAAAGGTCTGAACAGAACTGAAGAGAAAATATATATATATATATATATATATATATATATATATATATATATATATATATATATATATATATATATATATATATATATATATATATATATATATATATATATATATATATATATATATATATATATATATATATATATATATATATATATATATATATATATATATATATATATAATAGTTATAGTTTGTACACTATATTTTTTATAAATTTATAATATTTAAACAAAAATATAAGGAATCATAAGTGAGTTTTTACCCAAAAGATATTGGTGCCAAAAACGATTTTTATTTATTTGTGTTAGTAAAGTTAGTTTATATTACTATAGATAGTTAGAAATAGATAATTTAAATATAAGAGTATTAAATATCTTCTAAGTATAATTATAAATGTAGAATTAATATTACTTAAAGAAAACATAAAATTTAAACGCAGCAGGATTTGAACCCTCGCCTCAAGTTCACCGTCCAAGCGCTCTGACCACTAAGCCATGTGTTCTTCCTCACGCTGCGTCGAAATTCTTATATGCTTTTATGAGCTAATTTACGTTGTTAGCATCCTGACGCGTTCCAATTTTTAAATGTTTTCTTTAAGTATTTTTCTAGCCCTAGTGTGAATTAACTTTAAAAATAATAAATAATAAAAAATAATAAATAATAAAAAATCATATTGTTTTTATAAATTGTACCCTTAGTTTCTTTTAATAACAACTAAAATAAGAATTACCTTTCTGTATTGGAAATAATTTTTGTCAAATCCTGGCTGCACAGTACATATATATATTTTAAAATATTACTTAATTTTACTTAAATAAATATGAACTATACAAGCATATTATATAAAAGTTAAATAAAAAAACAACAAACCTTCTTGCTCTCAGCCTCGATAGCGGACATGGCAGCTTGCTGTACAGCTTGCGCCTCCATGCGTTCCTGTGCTTGCTTCTTCGCTTGTTCTCCACTGAAATAAAAAAAAAACAATAAGTTTAGAGTTAATTTGCACCGTATAGTATGGTCAAGAGGTATAATAGCAATGAGTTCATTTGTAGTATACATTTAAACGATTTAGATCTTAGGGCACGAGTAAGATTAAAAAAAAATTAAGTCTAGTCTAGTATGTCTCCAAAAAAGACATTCATTCTTACCCTAAAAGATCAATAAGAGAAGGCGGTTGTTGTTCCTCAGTGTGCTCGATGCTCTCGTCGGGAGACACTTCTGCTTCTTCTCCAGACGAGGGTGTGGAGGTGCTGGGGGACTCGTGCGGCTTAACTTGTATCCTGTATCGAATTATAATTGAAGTTTTTAAAATTTACTTATATCCTTTAGAGAGGATTATTATTAATATTGTTTTGAGAAATATAAATATGTAATATATTTTTACGTATGAATTTTAAAATATACCGAACACGTATGTACTTATACCGAACACGTATGTACTTACAAAATCTAAATATTAAAATTTATAATAGTAGACAGTGGGAACGTAGCGTTCAGACACTCCATTCTCCACTATCGAATACTCAATTCTCAAGATATTCTGTTGAGTGGCGGAGCTCAACGCTGCACTTTTTCTATTTCCCAAAGCAAGCAAATGAAATAATTGATTTTCCCGAGGGGGATTCAAACCCACAACCGCCTTGCCTACATTCTGTCGTTGTGTGTAATTGTAATTAACTGTAATTATTTTATTAAATATATTTTTAACAATAAACATCAAAACACAGTCATAGTCTTAGTACAAACACATTTAGCATCTTTACAAAATCATAAGAATTTATCAAATTATAGTAATTGTCTAAAAAAAAACCTTGAATTATTCCACAGATAATACCATCCAAATATAAATAAAACTCACTGTCCATTATCTTCTTTAGTGATATCCAAGCCGAAAGCGGACACTTGCATTTGTCCCGTATCGTCCGCCGCCGGCAACGCCGGTAAATGTCGTACGGGACCTGGGTGGGGAAATAAAAAAAATATTATTTAAATTTTATTAATTATACAGTGTTCTTTCACATTATGAAAAAAAATGTTTTAGAAATAAATAAAAATTTTAATGTAGCAGGATTCGAAACTGTGCCTTGTCTATATTTATTTAAATAATGTTAAGTCTTGTCGAAACCTGTAAAAATCTCACGTAGGTATCTCGATAAAAACTTATTTTGACGAATGCTTGGACAATAAACAAGAGGCTCGGGTTCGAGTCCCGCTATTTAAAAAAATTTATACGTTTTCTAATATATATATTCACATTTGAATTATATGTTCTTTTTGTATATAATTAAAATATTAACTATAATTTTGTGTTATATTATTATGTGTCTATTACTATATATAATATAATGTAAAGTAAAGTACTCTGGTGGTTAAAATTACGTTTGGCAGAACATTTATAACGCCGATGTAAAGCAATATTTATCTATATTAAAAAAAAAGTAAAGAAAAAGAGTTAAATAAATAATAAAAAAAATTGAATTAAATTGGGAATCGAACCCACTATACTTCTCTAAATCACAAAATTAAAATGTTAATGTTTATTGTGTTCATACCTTTTGTTAATCCGAAAGCAGATTCCACTAAAATCATTTTTTTTAATATTAATAAAAATAAATGATTTATTCTTATGGAGTTATTATATTTTTTTTTAATTTTAATTATCAAAATATTATTAGATTGTTAAAAATGAGCTTTTATAATTTTCGCTAAGTTATTTTTTAAGTCAATATTTAATTCAGGCATTGAAACCAACTTAAAAAGCCAAACGTTATTTTTTATATACACATCATATTATGTAAATCTTTACGCTGTATCCCGCACATGGCAGGATAGGCAGAGGGCAACGTAGGCAGACGGTTCCTAGTGTTAAGACACTCCGGTCCCCACTTTCCGCCTTTCGAGGCATTGTGTTGAGTGGCAGAATTCAACGCTGCGCTTTTGCCTTGTTGTCAGAGCGAGAATGATGATCAAGTTAATTATTTTTAACTCTCACCGAATGGGAATCGAACCCAACAACCATCGCGTTTATAGGCAGACGCTGTGCCTCTGCGCTCGTCGGTCCTCTATTTATAGATAGCTTTGAAAATATAATTTGCCTTGTAATTCTTATACATCATAAAAATAATATTAGAATTTACGTTTAAAAAATAATTTTATGTAGAGTAAATTAAATATGCATCCATGTGGTAATAAATTTTTATATAAGGTAATAAATCAATTATTTAGGACAATGCGGCCTTCAGTACCGCTCATTCACTCACACTCACTCATAACAGCCTCATTCTTAAAATGACTTCTCTCACGTCTTCACTCACACGCTTCAAATTCTCGGTCGGTTTAATTCTTTCTAAGGTTAATATAAGATTTTTGATATCCGCGATTTGTACACACTTTTTTTTTAGTGAAAGTCTTTATTGGATTGGGCCTACCAGTGACCATAGACTACTGTAAATTGTTAGAAACGTCGGGTTTCCAAAAAAATGTGTATCTATATAAAAAATATACACGTTAAATTAATTTCATTTAATAAGTAAATATACTTTTACTTATATTACAGTCTACTTGGTTTATTTACCGAGTAGATAAAGGGCTCTGAATACAACGATTGGACTTTCGAGCCGGATATCAAAAATCGAATTGAATATTTGCTATTGTGTCTAAAGATATACTATATTTTTTGTATGTTTCATTACGGATCATAAGACAAACATAGTACTTTGCAAAATGGTCTATTAAAAATTATGGAATAATTTGCCGTTTTGACTTAACTTCAAATATAGCTTAATAAAATTTAAAATCTTCTACGATAATGGAAAATGACAATGTTTTTCAAAAATATATGATAATGATCGATAACCGATTATTTAAATTATGAATACTTTAGAATAATCGTATTATTAATTACCATAACGCTTAAATTATTTATTTTAAATATTTTAAATGTACTATTTAAAAATAAATTGACTATTTGCAATCTTTTGCCATACAAAGGTATATAAAATTTAATACTACTTCGATTTTCCTCCGCGTATTAATATTAAGATAATCTGAAGCATCAAGCATATTATATTGCATTACACTACTGTTAGTCGCTCAAAGCTAATCTAGGTTTAGCTAGAGATAGCTTGAACAGACCTTCCTTTTCTCTCATTTTATTTCAATAAAAAAATGGCCTACTTCGTTTCTGTTTATATTACTGTATAAAAGAATTATATTGAATATCTTCTACCATGATATCTTTAAAAATTACTAACGTCAAAATAACTTTTTTTTAGATGTACACCATATTTCACATATATCGGTGTAGACTCTTCTCACCGTTCGATGCTCTGCTTGTTTAGTGGAACTCAACGCCGCGAAAACATTTCAAAATAGCCAATTAAAAAAAAACATAATGATTATGTAAGCATCAAACGATTATATTCTGAAGCGTCATTCCTTGTTTCCCATTAAAATGTATAGTTTGTCTTACTTTGAGCTAGTCTGTGGGTGTGTAGGGAGAGCTTCAACTGACCGATTTTCTCTTCCTCGGTTGGCTCTGGAGGAGGTTCGTCGCTTTGTGGACCTCTCATGAGACCGAGGAGCACTCCTAGTATGTACCTAAATAAGATATTTTATTGTTAGTTTTTATTAAGATTAGTCGCTTGTGGTTTAGATAATAGGTGATAATGTAAATTATATAGTCTGTGATTTCAAATTATATGAGAAATATCTATACTAAATGTTTATAACTAGGTCTACGTTTGTTATAAAAAAAGGAATATTTTTTTTATCTACAAATTGGACGAGTAAATAACAAATGGAGGTTCCTCGTTCAGGCAAGACTAAGTGCAGCGTTGTGCGCCGCCATTCAACAAGTTGTGTATAGAACTTTTATCGGAAAGTGGAGATACTATGTTCTCTTTGACTTATCTAATAAATAATCCGGATAAAGCGTTAAGCAAAAAAAAATTATATTAAATTAATTTTATTCACTATATAGGTTGTAAATTAATTAAAATAAGATTATACGTTTTTGAATTAGTTTTATCGTCTTTACATCGATACACTAAGTGTTTAAAAAAAAGAGATCGCACTTTAGTTACTTAATCACAAGGGTATTTTTGTTGCACATTTGAAGTGTAAGATTTAAAAAAAAAATAATGGCCAAGTGCGAGCTGTGACAAATTATATTTCTAGAAAACATGGAAGTGAATATAGAAATTTTGCAATGAAGTAAATAATAAAATATATTAAAAAAAAACACAAATTATAAACAAACATTAAGAATATAGTAGTATTAAATATAATAATGAATAAGTTACCAATGACTGTGCATCGATTATGTTGCGTGAAATGAGACAACCATTTTTAATATTTTGAAAAAATAAAATTCTACGCATAATACTGTTCTATATTTCTAAATATATAAATATAGGTATATATTTCTTAATATGCGTAAATCTTTATTTTTTAATATTTTTTTTTATTTTAAACTTCAATTATATATATATATATATATATATATATATATATATATATATATATATATATATATATATATATATATATATATATATATATATATACATATATATATATATATATATATATATATATATATATATATACATATATATATATATATATATATATATATATATATATATATATATATATATATATATATACTAATTTAAAATATATGAACAAGATTTTTGAATTGATTTTTGATACAGTTTTAGTAATTATTTACTGAATGCTTATATTATATACAATTGGCTTTAAATGTTGAAAGATAAGGCCTAAATTACTTAAGACTTATATATATAATTCTACATATAAATACAGATAAAAACATATAAAAACCACAACTCACCTAATAACAACAACAAAACTATATCCGATATAATAGAAGAAATAGAAGAATAACTTAAAGAAGCCGACAAATAGCTCAGCGGGCGGCATTTGTTGAAGATCCGCAATTTTAGCCTTTATGTTCGACGGTGACAGAGACGAGAATGCCGTGGATATGCCATCCTTCACTGATTGGAAACCACGACGGAACGGATCTTTACCGGCTCTGGAAAAGTCATAAAAATTGTTATAGTGTAATTTAGTTTATTTAAAAAAAATTGTAATCTTTATTATATATTTTATGATTTTTAAACTGTAAATTCACTGTAAGGATAGAAAAATACTTAAAGAAAATGTATAAATATGTGAACGCAGTGGGATTTTAACCCGCGCCTCTTGCTTAAAATAGGGCAGAAAGCTCTCAACGGAGAGTTTTAATACTAGGCACCTACAGTCTACCTTGCGATATGGAGAATAGATCGTGAAGATAAAAAATGCTGAATAAATCGAACCCACTACAAACAAACACTTGCCTTTCCTCCTCATCATCTCCCATATAAATATGATAAGCTTCTCTATTTTTGGGCCCTCCGGCGGTCTCCTCCGAGGCGGCCATTAACCCTGACGCGTGTGTCATTTCAAAAATGGCGTCTTCACAGAAATTAACGAATGCCTCCAGTTTCTCTTTATCACCACCTTCCGTCACGATACTGTAGAAGAAAGCTCGTTTCGATTCCTGAAAATTTAAATTTGCATTACTTTATGTAAAAGTTTTAAAATGGCAGACTGAGTGCATTTTAGTATGTTTTGGGAATTGGGCTTGTAGCCTATTTTTATATATATAGTTTATATTTATTTATTTAATTTAATATAAGCTCAAGCTTAAAATTCGAGGAATTAAAGCCGCAGGGACTTAAGAACACATCATATATAAGTAATACATAATATATAAGTGTAAGATTAGTAGCAAACTACTAACTGGTCCAAAAGTACTTTCAAAATTTTTTTTGGAAGACATTTTATATATTTTTTTTAAAACAATCGACTCTAAATATCAGTATATTTAAATTGAATTCGATCGGATTTAACAATAAATCTCTTTAACTTTTCATTTTTGTATCTCTGTTATGTACAATGTAATGCTCTTCCAAATAATAATATAATAATACTCTTCTAAATGCCAGCTCTTCTCAGCAGAACTGCCCTCCGTGCTGGTGGTAGCTTCTATTAGAGCTGACAATACTGACACTTATGTTAATTGACGATTCTAAAGTGCTTGCAATAGCCTATTTGAATAAAGAATATTTTGATTTTGATTAATTGAATGATTGAGAAGTTTGCACAAAAATATTAAGTGTATAGTACCATATTCGGAGTCATCTCTGATTATATATAAATATCGCTCAAGTACGGTTCGAACTCACGCACCGAGGGTTCCGTACCAATTTCAGAATTGTAAATATAAGTTGGTAATAGTTTTTTTCTGTGATATACATATAAATTAAAAACATTATAATTATAATTTTTCCCTGTATTGGTCAGTCATCTTTGAATCTAAGACCTTGTCAAATTTTCTAATTCTACATTTTCTTTAGTCTTTTCCAATAGTTACATTGGTTAATAAATAGCGTTTGATTACGCGATGAATTTCAAATAAAATATAGCAAAATCGAAGCAAACGTTCGTATCTTTTGATTGCGTTGACTTATAGATTTTTTATATTATTCTTGTTTTGTGCTCCAAAAATCTATAGACGTGGATATTTATTTTAATATCAGCTTGAGTGTGTTGAGGTACCGAACCCTAAAAAGGAGATTATTAATCAATATACATACTTTAATTTGCGGCTTCTCCCATTGTTCAATATTAGACTCCTTTATCTCGAAGTAAACACGTTCAATGCGCTTAGAGCCGCCCATTATCTCGATACGACCGAGGAAAGGTTCGAAGTAATTTAGTACGGATCCCGCTGTTTCTAGGAAACGAGCGAGCCTGCGAGAAATAAAAAAAATATAGAATAGGCAGGATTTGATTTGATATGATATGATATGATTGAATGAATGAATGAATGAATGAATGAATGAATGAATGAATGAATGAATGAATAAATAAATAAATGAATAAATGAATAAATACTGACCTAGGTTCATTCGGCATATGCTCAGACAGATTAGTGAGTAGAACGGCCAAGTTGAAGCCAATTTCCTTAGCGGGTTCATGGAATCTGTCGCAAAAGCCAACGTAGTCCAATTTACCGTCGTGGTTGGTTTCGCAGCATGCTAACAGGAATTCTATTTCTTCACTGAAATACATTCATATGCGATAATTATTAATTCAAATCTTGATTATAATAAAAATTAACTTAGTCTAAAATACTAGATACTTATAATTTATAAATTTTCTTACACAGAATGTAGAATTAAGTATGCTGTTAAGATACGTATTTAGTATACCAAAGCTGATGTAATATTATTTTTAGGTAATTTTTAAATAATAATAATAATCCTTTATTGTACACCCACGCAAAGATACACCAAAAAGTAAATAATATAAAAAAACAAATTGTACAAAAGCAATAGCACTTAATATCAATCTCTGCCAGGCAACCTTAATGCAGAGGAAATAGCAAAATTGAGATTGAGGATAGGGTATCCAATAAAAATAAACATATATGATATAATACTTTTGTATTTATTATAATAGACAATATGCGGTTCATGTGGTTTAAGGGAACCGTAATTTCAGCTTACGATGCTTACGGTTACAGCTTAACCTAGGTGATAAGACCCTACATTCTCCGCTTTCCGCCTTTCAACGCAATACGTGCTGAAACTCGCGGAACTCAACGCCGCGCCGCAACTCAATTGCCTTAGCAAAGAAAATGAAAATAATAAGTTCTTCCCTCATGGAAATGGAACCCACAACCTGTCGCGTGTACAGGCAGACGCTATGCCTCTGCGCCACGACGCCAGTAATTATATCAAGTAATTATATAAATGTAATTTCAAATAATGTTCTTATTTCAAATAATTAAAACAAACGTTTATCTAACAAAAGGCAACAGTGCTACAATAATAACTAAAATAAATAAAATCACTCACGGCGTATAACTCTTCTGTTGTTCCATCTTCTCTTTAAAGTCCTTGGGCAGAACCCATCCATCACTATTTGCATCTATTTCCTTGAAACTGGCGCTTGATGTGAGATCTTTCAGTTTTAAGAACATATCGAAGTACTTCAAGATAAGTTCGACGTTTGACGCCGATTCTACAAGCGTGTCTACCATTTGTTTACCGATTGTGCCTAAAAAGGTATTTTGTATATATAGTAACAGTTTGGCCCTGTAGTGAGACCCCCGGAGGTCCAAGGGAACGATAGCTGGATGTCGATATGCAGGATGTGAGTGCCAATGGCCTGTCCACTGAGGATGTTGAAGAAGGCAAAGTGGAGTAGGTATAGTCGGAAGGTTTGGCAAAAAATGCCAGGACGAATACCAGACAGAAGAACGAGTAACAATTCCAGTTAAAATAAATTGTTTTCGGCTTCACGCTTTATCCCGCATATAATCATATACAGAGAGAACCTAGTGATAAGATATTGAAATTATTTTCTGCCTGAACTCAAGATATTGCGACAAAAGTATGTTTTTTATTAGTGACGACACTGTGATTTCTGTACATACTGCTTAAAACAACTAACAATCGAACCTGGACCTCACGTACCATTAACGACATTCCCTTCAAGCATGGACAGCATCATAGTGATCATGTCCTTTTGTAAATTAAGCAGTTCCTTTAGAAGGTCCACTTGTGACGAGTGCTTCGACAGCTTGTCTTGCATGTGCGAGAAGAGGAACAGGAAACCCCCTACTGCGTCCCATAACCTGAAAATGACAATAGTATAAACAAATATATTTAGAAAGCAAATATTTAAAAAAAAATATATGAAATAGCTTCATGGATTTTCCCGTATATAGCATGAACACAGAGGGGACCTAGTGTTAAGACATTCAGTTCACCACTTTCCGCTCAATTTTAAAAACATTACGTGTTTAGTGGCACAATTCAACGCTTGTCTCGTTTACCAGAGCGAGGAAAAGAAACTAGTTTTCGGGTGAGAATCGAACCCACAACGGTCACGCTTACAGTCACACCCTGTGCCACGGAACAGTCAATAAATAAGTAATTGTTAATTAAGTTAATTATTTTTATTTTCCTGCTCAGATTGTCACAGCGTTGAGTTCCGCCTTTTAAACAAATTCAGATGGGAAACAAAGAATAAAGTGGTTTGACACTAGACTAGACTAGACTTTGCCTGCAAGGTAAACATTTGGACAGTCTCACCTGGAATGAGCCAAGGCCTGTTGATTCTGAGTACACGGCCCTTGAATGACTTCAGTGAGAGTGTTGAACACTTGCGACGCGACGCCGATCGCTTTGAAGAAGTTCGCTTTCCCCGCCGGGTCGATCAGTTCCTGAGGAGTTTATTGTATAGTGTAGTCTGTGTAGCAGACGAATACTCTGTAGTCTTAACCTATATATCTACCCTCCCTTTCTTACAGCAACATGTAAAGCTCCTTTTTATCCTGAAAATCCCACGGGGTCCGGATTTACCCGGGAAAAACCGTGTTCACGCGCGTGAAGAGTTTTTCCAAAACGAGATTTATATATGTAATATGTGCTTATTTAGATCAAAGAACAACGATGATGTTCCAAACGAATGCAATTCTACTTACTAGGCAAATATTGGTGTAATTCATGTGCAGGTCGATAGATAATCCATATTTATTATATACACAAGTGAATTCCTACTGTACTATAGAATCTCATCAAATAATAATTATATAAAATAAAATATGGTACAAAAAGTATGAACTAACCTTACTGGAGTAATGCCAGTAGAAGTCCATGATGGACTCCTGTAACCTCAACAAGTAGTCGACGGTGCAGATGACGACGTTCACAGTCGTGGTGTTGCCGGCTTGCGTTCGGAGGTAGTTTTGCCATTCTGGAATAAAATATATTAAATTATTATCATTGTGTTTATACAAAAGTAATTCATTAAAATATTGGTCAAGTGTGATTCGGACTTGGGCATTTCAAAAAAAAGAATTTACTACAATATGAAAATGTGTATATGCGATTAGTTTGGTTAAACATTTTCATTTATGCTGTATAAAATGGCAAAAAATGCAACTCCAATTAGCCTATAGGTTTTGATTACCCTGTTTTGGGTAATAGTAATAGGTTTTGTACCCTGAAAGTCAATATATGTAGTATAAATGGCCAAAATCTTTATTTTATTTTGCCAACAGTGATATTATAGTCATCTGAGGAGTCTCACCCAAATTGTGTCCCTCACAAGTAAGTTGTATGAAGCGGAACAGCGCGCAGGTAAACTCCGCGTCGTGCATGTTCTTTTCTCCGGCTGCACCCTCTAAGCCTACTCCGAGACCTGGATTGGGGCAGTTTAAGTGAACTTTTTATTTTAAACCAAACCTTTAAATTTTAAAGAAAAAAAACAAATATTGCTCTGAAAATTTTGTCATGCAGTAAATGTAAAATCTATGTTTGTTATTTACAGCAAAGGAGTTTAAATTATTTTGAAACAAAATTTTATGGATTAATTATGGCGACTGGTTTTCTTCTGGCTTATGGGAATTTAGAATTTAGCATAAATATAGTAAAAATATGTAAACACAAAAAAATATAATTAAAATTCAGACCTTCAGCCTTGGTGTTTCTTTCGAAGGCGTCCAAGTCGAGTACAGAGCAAGAGTTCATTAGACCAGCTATCGACGTGAAGAAACCGACATCCTTTTTATCTTTCAGGTGATTTAGCATGCCCTAGAAAACGTATATATATATATATATATATATATATATATATATATATATATATATATATATATATATATATATATATATATATATATATATATATATATATAAAAGGCAAACCTGACTGACTGACTGAATTATATATCAACGCAGAGCAGAAACTACTGTCCTAAGAAACTTGGAATTTGGTACAGGGAAGGAACACTCTTTGATGATGTAAGTGAGCACCAAGAAAGGATTTTTAGAAATTCAACACCTGAGGGGGTAAAATAGGAGTGTAAATTTTATATGGAATTTTCTATTCGTATGTATATATGGATGGATGGATTACAATTACAAATGATTTGTGTAGACGAAATGGACAAATTCTCTACGTAAAGGGGAAAAATGGAGGGGAGAAATTTGTATGGAAAATTTGTCAATTGGACTTAATAGTATAAAAATTGGTATACAGGGTCATAATTAGAAATTAAAACGATCTGTTTAGGCGAAATGTACAAAATTCTGCCCTAAAGGGGTACAATCTAGGGATAATAAATGGTATGTACACGTGGACGAAGTCGCGGGCAAATACTAAAAGAATTATAATTTTTTTTTATTACTTTGTAAAACACATCGTGGACATGAGTCTTCCGTGCTTTTGGGACTCTTTTCTTTTCCATATATACTATTAGAGTGGGATTCCATATCATACTATTAGAGTCCATCGTGTCGTAGCAGGACAGTGTGTGACTGCTGACGCCATGGTTGTGGGTTCGATCCAAACTCTGGTGAATTTTATTTTCATTTCCACCCCCCTAATGAGCTTAGGTATTTGATGAAATTTTTTTGTAAAGATAAGTGAGAGCTTATTAAAAAATCAGTGCTTAAAGTTCACCGCCGCGCCGTAAAAATTGCCACCTCTCACTAAAGATATTTCGGTCTCTATCACGCTAAATACTTTTTTATACACATTTATATATATAGTCTATGGATCATTTCAGGCAAGTCACAATCAGTGGCAAGAAAGTTTTCTTTAAGTTGTTTCTGCCATTTTGGGTTTACAAAAAAATACCTGAGGCTGTCTGACAGTTGTGGGTTCAATTCCCACTCGGGGGAATAAATTATTTATTTCCTCGCTATGGTAACGAGACAAAGCACGGCGTTTATTTCCGCCACTCAACACACATTATCTAAAAAACGGAGTGTCTTAACACTAGGTTCTCTCTGTCTACTCTGCTATATACGGGAAAAAGTCTGAAGTTAGATTTAACATACTACTGAATACTAATACTGTTTTTTTGAGTACATACTGTAATAATTAAAATTACTTCATTTGAATGACTACGAAGTTAACCTCAATGAAATCGTTTAAAACCAGCCCCTTACCATCTGTATATCGATGTTGCCGCCTCTCAATATTGAGATTCCAAGTTGCAAAGTCTTCATGACCATGTCGCTGGGAACTCCTTTGGACGCGGATATGTGGAGTAGGACCATCTCGGCCACTCCGCGGTTCGCGAGACGCGCTTGGTGGAAGAGGAGCTTCTGTTTTTCCATTTCTTGTTCCTGATGGGTTTTTAGGTATGATTTTATTGGTAAAACATTTTGCAGAATTATTGAGACATGAAATGTAACTGTGGATTTATCATTTGGTAGAAATAAAATACAGATACAGATTAAGAATTAAAAAAAGAAGTACCTACTTTGTATTCTTATTTCTTTTATTATTACATTTTTTCAATTTATATATTAATTACATATTAGCTTCTACATACATACCATAAACATATCCATAGTTTTCTGCATGTAACACATAAAAGATTTTTACAATAATAAAAAAAATACATTTATTCACATTTATTCGAATCCCCTAAAAGAAAAAAAGAACAATATTCAAACAAAAGGCATAAACTTACATGTATACTAGCCCTGCCTTCTTCTTCTCCGGCTTCTTCTCCACCACCACCACCACCTCCTTCTTCTTCTTCACCACCTTCCTCTTCTTCTTCTCCACACGACTTCGCTATTATATGCGCGTAGGACATGTATAGAGGGTCTTCCTGGAAATTGTTATAACAAAAAAGCTGTAACTTGGAAAATTGATGATTTAAATTTAAAACAATAATAAATATTATATGCGTAGAGCATATACACGATACAGGGCAAAACTTAGAAAAAAATTATCTCCCTTATATATTACCTGTAAAGCACCAGATCGTTCAGTCATGGCGCCTCTACAGAAAGTCGTCACTAGCTGTGTAAGAGGATCGGGCTTGCCTTCTTCTTCTACCACATCACTTTTCTTTAGTTCCGCATCTTCGAATGATTGCTGGAAATTATATATATATATTTTTAATAAAGATATTGTTTTTTTATTGATTTTATAATATGTGTGTACCTCTATAATGTGGAATGAATTTTGTTTGAATATTTTGGAATTCTTATAAATTTTCCAAATTGTTCTTTATATATACGTAAATACTTGGTTTAACATGCTAATTCAAACCATCGTGGCGCAGTGGAAAGATTCTGATTATAAGCGCGATGATTGTGAGTTTGGTGCGGCGGATGGCGCATTTTTTTTTGGCGTATGAGGTGAATTTTTTAATTCTCGCAATATATCCATTTGATTCAAATCAGGTAAACAGTAGAGAACGGAGAGTCTTGGGTTTCTTAGACTACCCTGTCATATGCCCGACAACTACTGCTGAAAGCCGAACACTCACCGTTAAATCTTCAATCATAACTTCTTGTCCGATATTTTCCTCTTCCAGCCACAGCTCGTAATACGTTCTTGCAAATATATTGCAAGCGCGATGTCTGTAAAACGATAACTTTAACATTAGTGTATATATATATTTCAATATTTTAAAATATTAGCTGATCTAAATTGAAAAAGAAGAAGTTGTTGCAGTTGTTGAAAACTGATTAAAAATTGATATTTGCGAATTATCAATTTGTAAATAGTGTAGTTAGATATAGCAAAGTAAACATAAGTAGATAGGTATAGCGGATCCGCCAAATTTTGAGACATTGCGTGTTACTAGATGGAGGAAAATGGAAACAGTTGATTCTTTCGAGTAGGAACAAATAATAATATAATATTATTAATAATAAGTAATATACTTTACCGACTTATCTTATAAAGATGTCTAGATCTCAAGCAAGCCATGGCCGCCCTCTTCCTCGCGGCGCACAACACCCGTTTCCAGTTGTTTGATCTTTGTTTTGGTTTCGTCGCCTTGTTAGTCCAATGCGGCATGCGTGTTACTCAAGCTTTAAGTTTTTTTTTATTAAAACATCAAAAAAATACTTATTTGACTATGACTTTTTTGATTATATACAAAAAGTCAAATGTCGAATTTGATTGGATATACAGTCAGTCAGTCATACATATGTAATATGAATTCAGATTCAAATTCTATCAGAAGTCTATATTCTTTTATTAGTAGTAGTAAGAAGTTAAAAACACCAATCAAATCTCAAATCTATCATAAGTTAGAAAAAAATATTAAAAAGTGCTTTTTATCATGTATCATGCTTAAAATCACATTATAAAATATATTAAATTGATCAATAAGATCATGTCAATCCACACTAACATTTTATGAAATATGGCAAAATGGAGCCTATTTTTTAATATACGTAATAAGTAACTAATATAGTAAAAATAATACGCAAACGAATTAGCAATTTTGGATACATGGATATAAAATAATTTATTCCTCCGAGTGGGAAACGAACCCACAACCTAGAATTATATTATATATGACATTATTTTTAAGTAAATCTAAAACTAGTTAATTTTAATCTTCAAGAACGTCTAAGAGGTTAAAACGACACACAAAAACCAACTGTAACACATAGCACACAAGATACACAATCGTCTGAACCTTGGCAACGAGTGCAGCGACGTCTGCCTGAAGCAGGCTATGACAGCGCGCTTACGTTGTATGGATACTACTGATCGGTACACATTTTTACTCATTTGTTGCGGATGGTCGATCTATATGAATATATGTTATTTATTTTAATATATATATATTTAAATCAAGCAATAAATACAGTATACAAAAGTCTTAAGTTGCTGTGTGGCTCGTTGTAAGAGAACGCAACGCTTACGCAGCGCTTAAAAGGCTAGTATCTAGTATAGTTTGTTGAAGAGTGCTCAGATAATTTTGAAATTTCTACTTGTACGGAATAAAATAATATAACATATATGTAATAATATAGATAATATAATAAATAGTATAAAATGTAAATCACAATTAAAAAGAGGCAGTTCAATTCTCTTAATTATTTAAGTGACACAAGTTAAGGAATGATTCCAAGCTGTAGCTGTAGTTGAGCACAAATAATTTTTCCATTATCATCAATAAAGTACAATTGTATGACATTTATATAAATAATAATGTAAATAAAAATATAACAAATCTTTTTATTATTAACCTTAATATTATTTTATTGGACAAATATGAACAAAAAAAATTTGGCGTAATTAAATTTCTTCCAGGGAAGATTGAAGAAAGCATGGATGCTGGTAGTACGTAAAGTAAACTTAATAAAAAGTTTGCTATTTCAATAAAAAAAAAACAATAATTACATTTGTAGATCAACTTTTAAAATTCCACCAATATGTAATCTAGTTTAATGCATATGAAAATATATTAATTAATATGGGATTTGAACCTCCTACAGCTCCAACCACTTAAACCTATATATTATAGTTGATTAGTAATTGCCAATATAACTCACCATATGTAATCCAAAAAGCACTTTGCTCATAGCGACGATTCTCTCCACAGTATCATCAATGATCTTCACCTTATTTTCCGAGGTTTCCACGGTTATCGTAGTTTTGCTTTTTGAACCCAACTTGCTGTATAAATAGTGTTGCCAGGACATTTCGTCGGCGGGATCTATCTTGTCGGGTAGCGTAAGTTGAGTCTTGGCGAATTCTGAGACATCTTGTTCTGACATTTTCTGTAAATGTAATTTTATATATTTTTTTAGTTTTTAATGTGTTTTTAGTGAGTATAATTTAAAAAGTAAATAGCTTCACGCTGTAATCCCTATATAGCAGGGTAAGCTGAATGAACTTAGTGTTAACACACTCATTCCACACTTCCTATTCCAATTTACGGGACATTGCGAGTTAAATTGCGAGAAAATTAAATATTTAACTTCCTCCCAGTCAGAATGAACCCTTAACCGTCACGTTTACAAACTGCCTATATGTATAGTAATTTAAGTATATGACCTAAGTACTAAATAAATAAAGTAATTTACCTTCAAAAATCGATCCTTACAATGCTGTACCAACTCTTGCTCTCTCCCCGCGAATAGATTCAAACCCACTGGCAATAATCTCTTTAAACAAGCGACCATTAAGGAAGCTTGCACTTCCTTGTCCTTGTCACGTTTCTTGTCGCGATGCTTCTTCTTTTTCTATAATATTTTTTTTATTATTTGTATTATATTATTATTTTACTTGAATTAGTATAATGAAATTTTATATAAAAAACTATTTTTATTTTACTTAGATTTATTTATATGAGCAAAGGTATTTTCATGTACTAATATTATTATTAATATATATATTAATATGCATACGTTTGTTTAAAATCATTTAATTTTTTTATTATATTGTTTAAATAAACGTATTTTTTAGCTTATATTGGAAAAAATCGTTTATTTTTAACATTTATAAAAACAAAATTTATTAAGATTATTGAAGTAGATTTTTTTACTCTACTATATCGATTATGATATAAAAATTACAAAAATAACATGCTATAAAATCCACCGGATTAAATGTTATAAAGTGTGGATATTAAAATGTGTATAAAATTAATAAATAAAATAATTATTTCAATTGATATTAAACATACAAATCTAACTACGTGGTACAGATAATGAAGAGACAGCCACCAATAAAGTGTCAAAAGCATACTCAATACAAATATATATTAAAAAAAAATATCAATATTAATTTAAAAAATTACCTAAAATATATTAGTAAAGATGCATAATTCGAAATCGTTATTATTTACATTTTTTTTTATTAATTTCATGGAAGATTAAATATTAAAAAATATATACAAATATTACAAACTTGAAAAGATATACATAAATGTTAAATTAGTAACAGACAAATACAGCATGTAATACAAAAAGACGGTAAAAGATAGATTAGTTAAATAAAATTTGAAAATTTCAAGAACTGTACCTTTCCACCACCCTGAGGTGTTCCGTCTACAACGGTCGTGACTCTTCGAGTCGCAGTGGGCATTATCAATACCTAATTCATAGTTAAATTTATTATGGGCACACAACTTTAGATGGGCAAGTATAAAAAAAAAATCTTAGAAAGAAATACGGTTGAGGTCAGAGAGGTCAATAAATAAAATTAGATTGCTTTAGTTGTAATAACAGGAGAAAATGTTGCCCAGAATGTATAATATAAAAATACATCTTATATTAAGAAAAAAATATTTAAAAAAAGCTAATGTTCAAAATATCCAATGTTCAAATTCAAAATGTCAAAAAAATTTAACAAAATGTCTAAAATTTTAACATAACATACTAATAAAAACAATATATGTACGTTTAATATAAAATAAATAACAGTACAAACAAAATTGACGGCACAGCGGTTACTTTGCGTTCCAAGCTATTCCTTTTAGATAGATATGGACGAATAAACAAGTAAATGACATTGTGACATATGTAATTATTACACATATATATTTTAAGTATAGTTATACATATAGTATATCGTATTTGTATAATTTTGTCACTTACCATATTGTCTATTTCATTAGCCGATATGAAGTTTTGTTCTTCCTTGAGGAAATACTGACTCTTAGACCAAATGTTGAATATTTCTGATACATGATTGTATAACTCTTCGGCCTCTGTATATAAAAATATGATAAATTATATATATATATATATATATATATATATATATATATATATATATATATATATATATATATATGTATATATATATATATATATATATATATATATATATATATATATATATATATATACGTTTTTTTTTTAATTTCAATATCGTTCAATATATATTAATAATAACAAATAAAGCTTTTTTTCTAATTCATTTTGACGAGAGAATCTTCATTGTCTATACTTTCAAAAGTATAAGGCTTGGTTGGTATATACGTGTCTTAACATTTTATATAAAGAATTCAATAAACAATAAAAATAAATTATAACAATAGATGTATTTGATGAAATACGACGTTACTCGTTAAGAATATATGGCATCAAAGCCGTATCCAAAAGACGCAGGTTTGAGTCCTGCTACGTTAAAATATTTTAAGCATTTTATTTGTAAGGAAAAAGAGTATGAAAATATGCAGCAGTAGGTAAACCGAAATTATAATTTTCAAACTAAATACTTTATATTAACAAAAAAAAACATTACCTGGAACATTATTCCTAAGCCAATGGTTTCTTTGCAAATCAACATATTTGATAAGGAGAGGGTAAAACGAGTATATATCTCTGACTAATAACTGCCAATCTTCTTGAATTTGCGATTCCACTTGCGATGTGTCGTCGGTTGAGGACTGGAATTTTTTAAATATATATATATATATATATATATATATATATATATATATATATATATATATATATATATATATATAATGATTTTCTAAAGTGTACAAAATAAATAAAATTATTTAAAAATATACGTTTTTTAATATTTTTATTATATAATATAAATAGGACCGTCGTGGCGCAGAGACACAGCGTCAGCTTGAAAACGCGACGGTTTGTGGGTTTGATTCTGGGGAGAGGGGAGGGGAGAATGAATTATTTTCATTTTATTCGTTCTGGCAACGAAACAAGCTGCGGCGTTGAGTTCTGCCACTTAACACGCAATGCCTTGAAACGCGGAAAGTGTCGAACGGAGTGTCTTAACACTAGGCTCCTTCTGCCTACACTGATATGTGCAGGATACAGTATGAAGCTAAATAAATAAATTAATTAATAAATATGCCAGTATCTTGCCTTAGTTTCTTAATGAAAAACATAAATAAGAAAAGTTTTTAGAGAGAGGACAACTGTATATTAAGTTTACATACAACTCTATTTCAGTATAAAAGTTAGTTTCGGAAATGATGTCTAAAGGATTACCATAAAAAAATATAAAATTCTATCTATAAAATAATGGTGGTGAAGTTTAATAAGTAAATAGATAAAAAAGAGACCTTTAAATACAAACATGCACAATTGACAAACATACCTTAATAAAACCTCTCAAGCTCTCTTCTTTATGGAACATATTATCAGTCCTCTTCCTCACTCTCTCCGCCAACGGCAAGAAGGACTCTCTGAGCAGTTCCTCTGAACTGTTTATTATAATCTGTTGAGTGTATGTCGCGATTCGTGTCATCCATGGCGCATTTTCATTGCCAATGTTCTTCTTAATAAGTTTCAATACGTTTTTGAGTAATTGATTCATGTGATCCGCTGTTACCATTGTCACGTGGTTTCTGGAATATTAAGTTGTATGTTATTATTATTATCATTTACTGATAATATATATCACATACCGTCCTAATTATAGATAAAATATCATATACATAAAAACAAATAAATGAAAATTGCGTTTCGTAGGATTTTTATGGCAAATTATTCAGTTAATTTCTGCTTATTTTGTTTTTTTTTTTTTTTTTTATAAATTGGTTGATACAATGAATGTTGATATATTCTATGAGAAAGCTTGTAATATTTTTTCTCAGCTTCCGCATATAGCACGGTGAGCAGTAGAAACCTAGTAGCAACACCCAGCTTCGGGTTTAATTTATCAGAAAACGCTTCGTCTCACGAGTGGGAATCGGTCCCCACAACCATCACGGTCAGACGCTGTCCCACTGAGCCTTAATATGTTAAATAACATTTCCTTATCTACTTTGTAGTGTTAAATATTACCCTGATCGAAATCGAAAATAAAATGCGACAAATGTAATAAATATACAATTAAATATTCATATACAAAAACTTTATAAGGATACATCTTACCCAGCGGTAGGTGTAACATTGTCAGGCCCTTGCGCCCACCAGAAAGGCAAATAGGAACAAAGTAATGGCAACACCACGTCTATTATATGAGGAGCTTCACTGTACGTTTTGTCTGATTCTACGAAATGATCTACTTCGTTTAGGATAGTTTCTAGGGTGGGCATTGATTGTTCCATCTTTGCCATTATGTCTGAAAACAAAATATTATTTGTATGTCTGTTTCTTCAAGTTATGTCACCTATAAGCTCTTGTATTTTATAGTCTATGTTAATGTTATAAGGCTGAGTGAGTGAGTATCATTGCGTTAATATCAGGAACTCCTGCTTTAAGTAGAAAATATATTTTAGCATCTGTGGTCGGAGTTACAGGAAAAAGTTTGGCAGGAAAAAGTTGTAATATATATTTTAATTTAAGGCCCTATAGATAACATTTATTTAAATAAAAGACATACTAACCTTGTGCTTCAAGCGAATGATCAGCAATTCGATTAAGAAGAGAAAACTGATTATGCTTATTCAAATGCGGCTCCAAGAACGCGACGGGGAATGTCGAACTGAAGGCGCCCAAACATGAACCCTGGAAAGTAGAAAAATATATACCTAGTTACAGATTTACCAACAACCTGAGTAGACTCGAGTCTAGGGTGGCATATATTTAAAGGATATTGGCAGATCAAGCGAAATTAACGAAAAAAGGCTAGATTTTAAACCCTTGAGAGAACTCTAATCTAATTTAGTTTTTTTTTCCTAAATTGTAAAATATCTATCTAAATCTCCCTTACCCTTAGCTTTATAGCAACAACAATGTTATTTAAAAAAAATGATAATAATAAATTTCATATGGACTTACCAAAGCTGGCTTATGCCTCTCTATTTCAGTCTTCAAATACTTCCTATCGTGCGTTAGGCTGACGTCAGTACCAAGTGTGTATAAGGAGCCGAGCATCTTGTATGAGGCTACTTGTATTTCGTCCACTGAAATTATCAATACCATGTTAGTTTTATCTATATTAGGATTTTAAAGCTGAAGGGTTAATTTGATTAAGCTCGCTAATCTCAGGAACTATATTTATTCGACTTGAAACAATTTTTGAGAAAGGATTATTTACGGTACATTGCGGTAATGGTTTTATTTATCTTTTGTATATATCTATCTGTCTATCGCTTTAAAGTATTTTCTATGACATTGAAGTCTACTAACATTATATAAAACATTGTATTTTAGTAAACACTCAATAATAATTGAAAAACATAAACAACTACAGTTAAACTCAGATCGCAATGTAGGCATACTATTTATTTATAATATTCGATTTATTTTATCGTCGTAGTGCAAGAATATTCGATGTTACTCAAACATATTGCTAGTTTAATATTTTCTACTATAAAAGTAAGTAACATAATTTTATTCAAAATACATATATATTTTTTATACTTTATCATTTTATTCCGCATAAAGGGAAGGCAGAGAGAATCTAGAGGCAAGAAATAAGAAATTCCGTCCCTTATCAGTTCTTCACCCAAATTCGAGAAATTATGTGTTAGGCGAAGGGATTCAACGTCGCACCTTGTCTTCACAAAGCGGAGAAATGAAAATAATTCATACCAACAAGTGGGGACCAAACCCACAACCATCACTTTTACAATCCCACGCATCATCCCATCCCAGAATATAAAAATATTCTGCCACTATACCGCCATATTAAAAAATACAAATTATTTCAGTTAATATTTCTCTTTAATGCGACGTCAAACGTTAAGGGCAATAAACAAGAAGTTGCGGAAGAGTCCCAGAATGGCACTTTGGCAGGTAGAATAATTGAGGAACTTCTAAAGAACTATGAGGTTCTTAAAAGCATGTATAAATCACAAGAAATGTTCCATACTTCGTCGTCTTTCGAAGTAAATGGAACATATAAAAAATCACAACCAGATGAAACAACAAAACATAGGAATCGATCGTTTAAAAAAAAATTAAATTATAATCAGACTACTCTCCATCCTGGTACAGCAATGATATATGGCAGTGCTTCATCGCATGAAGAACTATCTAGTTCCGTAGAAAAAATGAATGATAAAGAAATAAAAATTGATAAAAATAAAACTCAAAAGCAAGTAAAATTTGTAAATATATTAGAAACAAACAAAAAAGAGGAATCTGAAGTACACGAATCTAAAGAAAGTGAATCTAACGATGACATAGAAGAAATATCATTAGAAATGCCTACTACTAAAGACAGACACAATAAACTGAAGGAAAACGTGAAGAATGTCGAGAAACCTCATAAAAAGCACAAAAGTAAACATAATGATTTTGGAGAAAAAACACGATTCGAAGTTTTAAAGAAAAACGCACATAAAAAGCGCAAGCATAAAAATCTGAGAACAGAAGACGATCCAGATACTAGAAGAATAAAGAAAGTTGTATATTCTGAATTATTTTCCCCGTTCAATATTTGGTATGAAGTAATAAATAAGCCGATAAAACTGAAAATAGATACGGATCCATTTTCCAAGAATCAAAAAGCTCATGATGAAAAACCAGATGCCCAGGAAAAAACGCCAGTTAACATTTTAAGGGTAAAATATGTGTTGTAATATAAATATAATTAAAATTATTAATAGACGATATACGACTATATATATATATATATATATATATATATATATATATATATGTATAAAAAATGTTATACCAAAATATTTTTTCTTACAATTTTTTTTTGTCTGTCTTTTTGTTCTGGTTAATCTCTGAAACGTCTGGACCGATTTTGACGACACTTTCACAGATAGCTGATAAAATAAGGTATAACTTAGGTCAACTTATATATATATATATATATATATATATATATATATATATATATATATATATATATATATATATATATATATATATATATATATATATATATCAGAGTAAATACGAGTTTACTGAACATGTACAATGTGATTTCGTATAACAATGCCACGGGCGGGTCGCTAGTATGTTATAAAAATATTAATAAGTGAGATTTCATTTTAGAATTTACGTGAAGAAGACACAGAAAGTGAATTAAAAAAAAAGGAAATGGACGATTTACTTAGAAGTACATACGGCGAAGCCTGTATGAAAACTCCCATTAAAAAATGCAAGAAAGTAAGTATAAATTACAAAATAAAAATTAAAAATGGTTTTTGTCAGCCCAATTTTTTTTGTCAGCTTCACGCTTTATCCAGAAAAGCAGGTTAGGCAGAAAGAGGGCACTGACGCACTTTGTCATATCAGAATAAGAAACAAAAACTGCAATCCTACTTTAGTCTTTAACATGAAAAGTATCCATTTCCCCGACTAGGAATCGAACCCACAACTTACTGTCACTATTGTGGTTACTGTCATAACTAACTTTTTTTATTTAGTTTAAAACTGTAATTTAACTTTGTCTTAAACATTTTAGGCGATAAAAGCTGTAAATAAGAACGTATGTAAGTCCCGATTTAAATGTAAGTCAGAATTCAGATCCGATTTACTGGAGTTTGGTGATACAGGATGTCAAAGAGAGTTTTCATTTTTAAAGACACATGATAAAGATAAAGACAGCAAGAAACCAGATGAAGAGAAAATTCAACCACTGAGGAAACGAAATGGTACCAAAATATATATATTTATAATATATACATTTTTTTAAGAACAATACAATTGGTAAAACTGAAATTAAATTGATTTAAGTTTGCCTAAATATTAAAAAAAAAAAATAAATCATTGATTTATAATACTTAAACAGATTCAATTTAATATTTTCAAACAATTTTGTTTAATTATGAAATAATATTGTCTATTGAATTACATTTTGGATATACTTATTAATTTTCAGAAACAAAAATGGATGAAAATATACGTGACGAGGTAAAACAAAAATTATTATTTCAATATAAATTGTTCTGTTCTCATTTATATCAGTAGCTAAATTTAAATAAACTTCCAGGATAATATCCAAAAACTAGCTGGAAACACTCGATACGATATAATAGCTGATAAATCAGCTCTTCGCGATAAATACGAAAAGGAGTGTCTGAAACAATCAAATTCGAAATGTATTGGAGCTTGTAAATATGCAGCTCAGAAAACTTGTTCGAAGCACAATTGTGAAAGTAAGAAAGAAAAAGCTTTACAAAAAAGCTGTAAAAAGGAATGTAAAACAATGTTTCAAGTACAAAAGGACTCTGACGATAGCGGCTCAAGTGACAGTGGAAGTGATAGTGAAAGTGATTCAGCCAGTGATAGGAAATGAATGTGGTTAAAAAATTATAAACAACTATATTAAATTGTTTTTAATTGATCTCCTTAGGTTTATTTTATTTTTATAAGAATTATTATTATGTTCTATATTTTTATATGTTCTGACTGAAAGCGAAGGAGTGGATTTTTTACACTTTGCTCTCTCTTTTTTCTCCTCTTTATACGCTGTAAAGCTGATTTGCTTTTTAAATTTACTGCAGTAGGTTTACTCAGGTAAGTCATTTTAAGGACATTACGAACTGAGTGACAGGTTCATCTTTTAGCCGGAGACTAAATAATGTAATACAAATTAAAACTTAAAGAAGCAAAATCTACAATAAATTCAATACAAAAGAAAATATAACATAAAATATAAATTTTTATTCTTTTCAGATTCACGCTGTTTCCAGGATGGGCTCTCTCTGAACCTCATTTTAAGACACTTCCTTCCTCAGCTTCCGCCAATTTTAGTGCTATTATGTTCAAAAACGGAGCTCCATGTCTGGTTTTATTTTCTTTCTTACCAAAGGATTTTTTTATTTACTATACAAAAATCCCCTGAGTCGGAATTGAATCCACAACCGTCGCGTTTGCACTCAGACGATGTGCCAATTAACCACAACGGCCAATTTGTCATCATTTTATATTATCATTGCATTTATTGAACGATTGCTTTTTAATAAATGGACAAAATATAAATGCAAATGTTGTTTTACATAGAAACGTTCCGGTTATTTTCAACTTTATTTTTTATGGTAAGTTACATACTCGTAGAATAGCATTACATGTTGTAATATAAATTGTAGACATTAAAAATGTTCACATTATTTTACAATATTTTAGTTGACTTGGAACAATGTCGCAGAATTACAAGCAAAATATGCTCGTCCCATTAATATTGACGACATTGTTTCTATACAAACAGAGAATGGAGAAAATATCACTTACAATATGCCAAATATAGTATTCGTTGATCCAAATGGAAAGGTAAAAGATATAATAATTAAAATATATATTTTAGGATTCCGTATGTCAAAAGAAAGAAGGATAACTTTCTTAACCATCTGCTTGTTTGTCTGTCCGTCTTTCGATAATACGTGGATGTAACAATATGTAATTAGTATCACATATCCAGGACAGTCCCTAGGCGCACAGAAAAAATAAAATTTTGATTTGCTACCCCATGTAATTAGTACGGAACCGCGTAAAACGCACATTCGACTCGCACTTGACCGATATTTTAAATAAGTATTCTCATAATAACAATTAAATACGAATTTCAGATTAATTATGAAAGCTTGTCTGATTTACTCAATCAAGAGGTATATAAAATCAAAGTAGTGAGAGATCTTGAAATCCAAAATGTATTAAGAGGACAATACATAGATGCGTGTATTAAAGTAGCAATAAGGAAATGTTATAAAGTAAGTGCTAGCTCCATATTTAACATATGTTATATAGTAAGGCGATCCTTTAATAGCTCCTGGAGAATAAGTTATTTTCATTTTATCATTCTTGCAAGACGAAGTGCGGCGTTAAGTTCTGCCACTCTGTTGAGTTTAGTGTCTCAGAATTCAGACAGAGAGCGGAGAACGGAGTGTTTAGTACTAGGCTCTATTTGCCAACGCTTTTATTTATATGTAGAATAAAGCGTGAACGGAATAATATAGTATAATTAAGTTATATATAGGTTATATTTTAGACGATATAGAATGTATATTTTCCAGGCATTGATAAATGTCAAGAATAAAATTTGCAAATTTACATATAGATGTAAACGTAATTTCAAAGAGGATTTCAATGAGGAATCTAAAAAAGTGTGCATCGCAGAATTCGATTATAGCAAAGTGATACCAAAAATGTTATATAACTCTACAATAAAATTTCGTGGGGCCGGTAAGTTTTTGGTCCATATATTTTTCTATAAAAATTTATGCCCACACTGATTAATAGAGTGGTGCGATGACTACCACCTAGTTTTAGGTTTTCATACATTTATTATTATGACTTTTAAAGTGTTAATCCACATTAAGGATAGAAATAATATTTAAAGAAAGCATATAAAAATTTGAACGCAGCAGGATTTGAAACCGCGCCTCACGGAAACCGTCCAAGCGCTCTGACCACTAAGCCATGCGTTCAACCTCACGCTGCGACGAAATTCTTATATGCTTTATTACAACTTATAACGTTGTTAGCAACTCTGTAGGGAAACTTACAAATTTCTCCTATCCAAATATTATTGCAAAGAACAATCATTAGGCAAGGGAGAATGCTACTTTTATTTTATTAAATATTTTTATGATTTTTAATGTGTTAATCCATACTAGGGAACCATTAAAAGAAAACATATACAATATTACAATTTAATACATTTACTGTATTATTATAATAGTTTTATTACTACTTCTTATAAAACTTTTAAACTATCTTGATTTATTTGTTTTTAAATTATACGTATTTATACGTATTTACATGTAATTAAACGTATTTCCGACAAATAATATATTAGTAATATTGTTTTAGCCGAATTTATGGATGAAACTAGAAAGCAATACATCGAAAAGTGCATTCCGATTATGGCGGATAAATTGAAGGTAAAACTTCACGTATTATACGGCGGAGAATTCAAAGTGATAGGTCACTAAGTTCTCCCCATTCTATTTTATTAATACTGCAACATATAAAAGAGGCACAGGTGGAGGCAGAGTTGCTCCAGATTCCTTGACAGACCTTGATGCTGTCCATAATACTTGAAATATTAGGGACTGATCATAATAATATTGCATAAATATAGTGTCGTGAGATTCTTTGTTCTTCGTTTTTAGGATGAATTCGCGACATTACGTATTATATTGTCACATCTTTCCTTCGAGTATATTTTCCTACAGTCAAAACCTAATATATCTACATGTATGCCATTATATTTATATATATATATATATATATATATATATATATATATATATATATATATATATATATATATATATATATATATATATATATATATATATATATATATATATATATATAGAACGAATGTGACATTACGTATTATATTGTCACATCTTTCCTTCGAGTATATTTTCCTACAGTCAAAACCTAATATATCTACATGTATGCCATTATATTTATATATATATATATATATATATATATATATATATATATATATATATATATATATATATATATATATATATATATATATATATATATATATATATATATATATATATATATATATATATATATATATATATATATATATATATATATATATATATATATATATATATTTCAGTCAAAAGAAACTAAGAAAAACAATAATTTGAAAACTACTTACGTACCACATATATTTCGAAAGCGTGATAAAGACACCGAATCCGACAGGGAATGTCAAATGATAGCTCGAAGCAAATGTATTTTTGCATGTCAAGTCGTGAGGACAAAACTTTGTTCAGTCCACGTATGTGGGAACCGCAAAAGGAGGTATTTTAAAAGAGTATGCAAAGAAGTTTGCAAAAGAGAATACAGAGTAAAAAGTGACTCTAGTGAATCAGATACTGAATGAATGAAATGTAATAAAATGAAATAAAAAATGTTGGATAATCTGTATTTAATTATAATTCCCCGTCATTTTTAACGTAAATACTTATGAAATTTTATTTATTGTTAATGGTGTAAATTAACATATCAGATTTAAAATAATCTTTTTCCTTTCTTTGAAATGTCATACCCAGATCTCGATTACATTAAATAATTCAACAATTCGATTTGTTTTCTAAATTCATGTTAAAGCCTAGGCTTTAAATATAAAAAAGTTTATATATATAAAAAAAAAACAAAATCTACATAGTGTGATTTTTACTAATATTAGTTTTGGCATACGCCAGCTAAGTTTGATAATTTTCCGGTTATTTCACTGCGTTTCTTACACACCTATTAGGTCGATTTAATGACATAAGTTAAAAGATAAACCAGTGTCAAACCAAATATATATTTGCTACTCTTTTGTCCATTTACCACGTCGAGGCTTTGGGCCTTTCCATGATGTTTTACAAGAATCACATCAGGTAGTTTTTAACCAATAATAAAAAAAATCAACTCACATAATAAATCAGCACCATATTCACAATTGGCCAAATGATCGAACATTGCAGTGAGAATGGGCAGCAGGACGCCATTGATGTATCCAAGTGATGTGGAAGTCTTCAGATGTGTTCCTCGGAGATGAGCATATTTACCCTGAGTGTTGAAAATTTTGTATTATAGTGACTTTTTTTTTATTGTCAATGTTCAAATTATATATACCTTACAATCTATATAGAGCTGTGGTAGTGGGTGATCTATTATTATTTCTATACTCAATAATTATAATTCAAACATTTAACCATTCATTTTAATTGACATGCTTTGCTATAATATAATTTGGCTATTTTTTATTATATATAATTTGGCATTTGTACAAGATTCTTCTCCACTTTTCATCCATCAGCTTCAGACTATTTACCCAATCCTCAAACCTCAACGCCGTGTTTAGCGTACCAGAGCAAAAAAATAAAAATACCAATAATTATATATCTAATATAATTTATATATCTACATATAAATTACTCCCTCATATAAATCTAAGTCACAATTCGCGTTAACAACACCAGAAGAATATTCTCACAGTACCAATGCACAAAATTTTGATAAAATACTTACATCTTGCAAATTCATAATAGTATGTCCGAGATCATCCGCCACGTTGTTGAAGAACGTTAACATCGATGTCCTTATGAACTCCGGACAGTTTTTCACCAGAGACTTGGCGTCGATGCCTTTTACAAGCACTTGAAGGCATCGCACTGTTATACGCACGTCTGGGCCGAACGCTGCTAGCCTGTTTATAGTATAAATAGAGAATTTAAACAAAAATATACATTAATATTATAGAGTTGAGTTTGTTTGATTGAACGTGCCAATCTCAGGAACAATTTTTTGTGTTAGCTACTTGTTGTAATATATGTATTACATCAAATTAATTGTTCCGAAATAACCCACTATATTGGTGGTCGTACATTTTTCTTACTTATGTCCAATTGGCCAGGCGAAGCCGAATGTAAAAGTAATTATAATATAATAGAAAGTTACTATATAATAAAAAAAAATATTTGGACATCATTTAAAAATGGATCGGAAATACAGACTAGTTATTTAAGTGGACGTGGAATGTATGTAAAAATAAATGTTACTATAATTATTATGCATAAAAAACGGTATATGTATTTATCGTTGTTAAATGTTCATGTTGAAAAAACTTTATCAAGAATTAAATTTAAAATAAAAAGTCATATACGTTATTAACGGTTTGAAACGTTGGTAGAAAGAAGGAAAGAAAGAATAGAGTCAACTACATTCTTCACTTTCTGTCCAATTCGAGGCATTAAATAACCCAACTTGTCTTTTTTTATGGAACATAAAAATTTTTTTTGTACAACAACAGTGTGTATTTAATTTAAAAAATAAAATAAAATAAAATACTCTTTATTGTATATCAATTACTACATACAGGTTGGTTTATGTGTATGGGGCTTTATATATAAGTTAGATAGCACAGTAAGCGGCCTTATCGCTAAATGGGCGACCTCCAGGCAGCCTTGGGGTAGAAGAGAGAAAAGTACTTGACACCGTTAATATTTAGCTACTTTTAATATACATTAACATAAAATACATACAAATGTATCTAGTTCTTAAATAAAAAAATATTTAATTTCATACCTAGATCTCAACAAACTAGCCAGCTTGCAGAACAGCGCAGCCACCATTTCCTTCTCCTTCAAACTGGCCGCGCCTATATTGTTGGTCGCTGTCGCCACCGCTATGAAATAGTTGCGGTGAGTGGAGAAATACTTCTCCATTAAGGGAAGAACCACCTGTTTGAATAAAATAAAGTCAGATTCTCATGTTTTGATTGAATTTAAAGGTTATTTGTTTATTGGCATTTTATAAATTAAATAAAATTACACTGAATGATCATTTTTATTTGGTAGGATTTTTTTTGTTATTATTATTTTACATACACTAAGGCATGGCTACACACATGGTCCATACCTTTTGTTTTTTTTTTTCATCAAATCATTTTTAATAATTGATAATAACATATTTAGGATATTTTAGGATTATAATAGAATGCTTAATCTTTTGCTAGGATTATAAATTTATTAATAAGCTTGTGAAGATGTAATCAACTGGAACAGGTTCACTGATAGAAAATTATATAATAATTTAGATATTGTAGCAATTAATTATAAAATAATATAAACAAACTCCATTCTGTCCTCCATTTCTCTTTGATGTGAGACCTTTGTACCAACATATATACCTCTTAAATTATTGTGTAAAGATACTCTACAATCTACATAAAAAAATTACATTAGTAAAAAATAAATAGAATAATTTCAATCTAAATAAATAAATAGAATAATTTTAATTTACATAAAGTAATAAATACTAATAGATATAGCATATTTATGTATAAAAACTAAAAATAACAAGTTTAATAACTATGAAAAAGATATAAAAAAATATTTGAAATAGGTATACCTTTTTGAAATATTTTAATTCCGATTTGTTTTGCTTGTAATATAAAAGGTACAATATAAAGCACAGACAAGAGAAAAGTGTACATAAAATATTGAGAATGAGAAAAAAATATCTTGAATTTTTCTATATATTTCAATTTATTTGGATTCATCTAAGTATAATAATAACCATGCTACAAATTTTATTAAATCGTAAAGAACTTTAATTTAACATGCTTTGCAGTTAAGGTAAGGAACAAACTATTTTAAATTGAAATTTACTAAGTAATTAAGTGGCAAGAAACTTTATAATATTCGAATTAAAAAATTCAACATGGCGGAATGTGAATATATAAATTAATAAATAAAGTCATTGCGATATTTTCTAAAATTTTAAAAAAAGTTACATCAGAAAGTCTACAGATATATTTATAAATTATTATAAAACAAGAAATCTATGTAAGAAAACATAAAAAAAAAATAAAAAGAAAACTTACCTTAGAAAAGAACTTAATATCCCTTGTACTAGTTTTGAAGCTGCTACGTCTACTAAACGTAGTCGACGGCTTCAACAATTTCATATTTATTGTCGCCCTATCAATATATTGTATTAGCTTCTCTAATAAAGAATAAGCGAATCTAAGTTCAATGGCGACACCCGTCGTCGTTTGCTCAGTGTCACTTTGAGTGGTTTTAGGACGATGCAGCTTATAGCCTTGATATTGAAGATATTTGAGGAACTCCTGTGAACGTTCTCGATCTTTCTTTTTCTCTTTGTCGGTTAGAAGGTCGTATGGTACTAGTTGAGGGTGAATGCCACCTAAAAAGAAGATTAGTTATAACAAGAGTCAATTTTTTATTTATTATTAGAACGAAAATTAAAAATAATAAGTATCACCGAGTGGGAATCGAATCCATTACGTACATAACACTAACAGCGACTCCTAAGACTATATATATTTTTTGGTATAAAGTGTTATTCTACATTTATGTGAGATTAATACTTTTTAGAAGAACATAAAAATTTGTAGCGTTAATTGAACCCGCGCCGTTCACGAATTGTCCAAGTCGAAATTCGTATATGTGTGAGATGCTCTAGGGAGATTTTTACAAATATCAGTTTTTTCTTTGCCAAGAACAATCATTTTTTATCTTTTTCTAGATTATTAAATACGTATAGTGTTTTTTTCCTCTTGGTATTTAAGATAGTCTTTAAGCTAAGATGAATTATCTCTAAGAATGTAATTTCTAAAACTGTAAAAATATATATTTTTTCCGTGTTTACCTCCATTAGTGACCAATTCCTCTTTCTTTTTCTTGGCCCATATATCGTGTGCGTTCTCCGCCAACCTCTCCGCCATGTTTTGCATTTCACGGGAAAGTGTTAAGTTCGTCATATCCACTGGATGCGGATTGTAATTGAAAGGCGTTGCTGAATCCGTCTATTAAAATAATAATATTATAAAATTAATATATTATTTTACTTTTTTAATACAATATAGTGTTGAAACTGGAAAGCTAAAGTTGAAATTTGTTTAACGAAGAAAAAATGTTAGGAATATAGCCGCCAGCTGCTTTTAGTAAACCAATCAAACAATAAAAAAAATTTAGGCCCAAATTTGATATTTTTATTATATAGATTAATTAATTTATAGAAAACTTTTTCTTTTATCATTCACACTTGCACTCTTATAATCTTTTCTACCATTCTTTCATTTGATTATTTTTCAAGATTCTTATATATATATATATATATATATATATATATATATATATATATATATATATATATATATATATATATATATATATATATATATATATATATAACTTATTATAAGTTATAACAGTATGACACTTACGAATATATCGAGGACACGCTTAAAGCCGCAGATAAATAAAAAAAATGAATGAATTATACTTATATAATAATAAAGGTTTGATTTTGTTCCATAGCATCGATATCATTTCTTTGACTTTTTAATTTCAGTTTTATGAAATTTCTATAAAAGCATAAAAAATATAATAAAAATATTCTATATTCAATATGAGTAGTAGAATGATCTAGAACAAAGTCATGTAGTAAACATGCAAATTTTCCCTTTCATCGGTTTTATAGGTGAAGGTACATTTAATTAGTATAGAATATTTAAGTATATAGTTTATAATAAAAAGCAACTTCCAAATAGAAACAAGGATTATTACCATTTCCTCCTCGAGCTGGCATGAAAATTGAAATAATCATATTAAAATATATAAAATTTAAATTAAAAGAGTCTATTAAAAAACGTTATAGAAATTAAAAAAATACATAACAATATGACACAGACTGTAAAGATTTCTTCCAAAAACAACATATAAAGTAAACAGATAATTAAATAAAAAAAAAATGTTAATCACTTTAAAAAAAACATTTTATAATTAAAGTAATACAAAGTAGAAAAAAGAGATTATGCGACTTACAATGCCAGATTTCGACTGTCTCCGCATGGAGCTGCGGTTCGTGCTCGGGATGTCGACTTCCGAATGTTCCACCGACCATCCGATAGCGAGGAGTGCCTTCAGGGATTCACGTACAGGCTCCTTGTAGCGCTCCTTTTCCTGACAAAGTAGAATATCATGTCAGCTATTAGATTAATAAAATTAGTTTTTTTAAATAGTACAAATGTTGCTATAGCCCTTTCATATTGTTTTTATAGTAACTTTAAATTTCGGAAGTGAGAAATTTAAAATACACTGCGCTGCACAGATACAAAAACTTCTTTGAACGCAGCGGGAATTTTAAATTTTTTCATAAATTTTAACAATTTATATGTTTTCTTTAAGTATTTTCTTCTATCCTTAGTAAAAATCATCATAATAATTATAGACATGTTTTCTCAAATCGATTAATTGTACAATATAATTGTACATTTTCTATGAGTGTCTAATCTATTACTCACGTAGTCGTTCAGCATGTTGTAGGGTTTGAGACGCGGATGACTCTTTTGGCTGTCTGACCAAGAGTCGCCGTACACCCAACCATTTTCTATTTTCCTACAAAAAATATTATATATTATTTTGGAAAAATTCTAAAATCATTTCATTTTTATATGTTTTTGTTTATTTTATTATACTACCTTTACTTTCTAGACAAAAGTGAAATATATTGAGAGATTTTTTTTATATTAAATTTAAATGTACATATTTGTTAAGTTTGCTTCAACAAAATACCAAATCTATATTATACACAGTATACACATAGATTTTTCTTTTTAGCTTTACATTATATTCAGCATATATTAGGGTAGGTACCGAAAACCTAGTGATATAAACTAGAAAGAAAGATTATTTCCGTGTTAATTCTAGACAGTGCGTATTAAGTGACAGAACTTAACGCCGCGTCGTCTTACCAGAGCGGAAAAAAACCACTTCCTTTCTCCAGAGATCTAATTTTCATCGTTTTTAAATATATTCAAGTACATATTATAGCTATTTTAAATAAAACCATAGTTACCTAGAAGCCCAAGCGTCATGATAATGTTCGCTGAATTTTTGGACTATAGTATTAAGATCGTTGTTGAGAGCAACCGACGACGTGTTTATCGGCTGTGGGTCATACTGCGGGTTGTCTGTGCCTGCTGGGTTCAATATGTTAATTAATATACGCGTATATGGGTTCTATATGTTAATTAATATACGCGTATATGTGTTCTATATGTTAATTAATATACGCGTATATGGGTTCTATATGTTAATTAATATACGCGTATATGGGTTCTATATGTTAATTAATATACGCGTATATGGGTTCTATATGTTAATTAATATACGCGTATATGGGTTCTATATGTTAATTAATATACGCGTATATGTGTTCTATATGTTAATTAATATACGCGTATATGGGTTCTATATGTTAATTAATATACGAGTATATGGGTTCAATATGTTAATTAATATACGCGTATATGGGTTCTATATGTTAAATAATATACGCGTATATGGGTTCTATATGTTAATTAATATACGCGTATATGTGTTCTCTATATTAATTAATATACGAGTATATGGGTTCAATATGTTAATTAATATACGCGTATATGGGTTCTATATGTTAAATAATATACGCGTATATGGGTTCTATATGTTAATTAATATACGCGTATATGGGTTCTATATGTTAATTAATATACGAGTATATGGGTTCAATATGTTAATTAATATACGCGTATATGGGTTCTATATGTTAAATAATATACTCGTATATGGGTTCTATATGTTAATTAATATACGAGTATATGGGTTCTACATATTAACTAATATACGAGTATAATAGTTAGTCGCCAGCAAAATGTTGGCTTTATGCAGCACATTTTTATGTTGTAATAGGTTCACACGTTTTTTAATTTGTTTAGCGTATAGCGCCAGACGATAACCGGTCCCCAAAAATTAAAATTAAATAATGAATCTATGTTGAATTATAATAATTTAATAAATTCCAATCAAGAATCCTCTTGACATTTTTCCTTTTTTTCTTTGTCCTTGACTTTCCGCCTTTGCTGCGCTTTGTCTTGTTACTAAATAAACCACGCAAAATAAAGAACCCATTCTCCCCTCATGGGAATCGAACCCACAATCGTCGCGTCAGACGCTGTGCTGTGCTGTTATTTTTTTCTTAAGCGTGAAATTATACTTTAAAAACAATAAAAATACCTGTCGATTGATTTTCTTTTCCATAGAATTCGTCGTCGTAATTCTTCGATAGAGAGTAATCAGGTGGTAAGGCGCAACCTAAAAGTAAAGTCATCAATCATCTCAATTCTCTTCTTTCTCTCTAAGTTAATAATAATTAATTTATATTTCAATTATTTTTCAATTATTTTACATATCTACCGATAATTATATAAGAAACAAAAAATTCTTAACGAATTTCGATTTTTCTAAGTAATATTCGAAATATTAATGTAAAATTAATTTATATTATCGGTTATCCTCTTCACCTAAATTTGTGTATCTATATAATCAGTCATAAGGTATAAAAATAATTAAGAAATATAAATATTTTTTCAACAAGATATGAAACCACAAAGATAGCATTTAATTATCCACGTTCCAACCATGATGAAGTTGTTGCAGCTGAAGTCGTCTTTCTATTATAAAGCAACTACAAAGCAGAGTGTACGATCTTTTGATTTTTTTAATGTTTCAACGTTATGCCGTGTCCTGCATATATCAGGGTATGCCGAGAAAACCGCCCTTTCCTTTTTCGCCATAATTTGGAACATTGTGTCGTTTTGTAGCGTAACTCGACGCCACACTTTGTCTTACTAAATCAGATAAAGGAAATGAAACAATCATCACATTTACAGAAACAGACGTCTCGAATCTAAATAGATATAAAAAAATCTCACCAATAGCAATCAAACAAGGCAACGCCTTCCCAAACAGCTCCGGCTCGTAGTCCATCTTGCTGAGGGAGTCGAATATATTGGAGAACAGCATCATGGTGAGTCGCTTCTCCTCGTCGGAGGAGGCGCCGTACACGCCCTGCCCGCTCGTGCTGCCGTAGTACTTGGCGCAGCGCTCGTAGTGGAGGGTCAGCAGCTGGGGTGTGGATTGACAATACAATACTTTACAATACGTTACAATACTTTATACTATTTTATTTATATTTTAATATACTTGCACAACAGGTATATATACACAGTTACTTAAGAGCTAAAAAAAAGACCAGAAGTACAATTGGGCGGCCTTATCGCTTAAAGCGATCTCTTCCAGGCAACTTTTGGATGTCGGAATTGTAACATATCTAAATAAACTTCACGTTAATATCTTCTAAATAGCAAAGTAGGAGGAGAGAATTTTGTGTCAAGATATTCCGTTCTATGTTCTCAGACCAAATGCGATATGTTCATTTATGATTGGTGGATGATATCGCCAACCACTTTGTCAATTACAATTAATTCTCTCGAAAAGGCGTTACGACATCCTCAGTACACTGAGGAATAGGAATATAAGAATGTAAGGAATATTATGGCATTCCGTTTTTTAATAACATAAAAATAAAAAGCTTTACACTATTTCCCGCTTACAGCAAACTAACACAGATTTCGAAACATTACGTCTTAAATGGGGAAGCTAACATCGACTTACCAAAGCGAGGAAACAAAAAAATTCATTCCTCCAAGTGGGAATCGAATCCACGACTGTCACGTTTTAACTCAGACTGTTTCTAAATACTATCTTTTCATATAAATGAAGTAAATCCAACTCACCCGTAGAGCAACAGTAGTATATTCAGACAACCTGGACACGTCCACAGTGAGTTTTCTCAGCAATTTCAACAACATGGACGGCTGCATGGCGGCTGTTAGAGCGACGAGGAAATCTGATACTGCCTCGCGCTGGCCCTTGGTTAGCATACGGTTTTTGGATAACCTGGATTTAATTGCAATTTTAGTAACATCTTTTTATTAACTATACTAATATTATATTCTTTAATTAATATTACGAAGCTAAACAGTTTGTTTAGTTGTTCACGCTTATATCAGAAACTATTAGAAATAGGTATATCTGATAAAAAAATCTAGATCTCTCTATCAAATCTTTCGCTACAACGATGTGATGTGAGCAATGTCAATACATACACACACACACACACACATCAGACAAACGTTATTTACGTTATCTACGATGTAATTATTAATTCAATAATAAATTTACTTCTAATAGATTATTAGGAGTCCGCTTTTCCTTGAAAATACCCCAATATCAAGACACCATAATAAAGTTAAATTTAAACACACAAAAAATATAATAAAGTTAGCATTTACAAAAAAATTTATGAAAATACTATTAATGAATCTATATTAAAGTTATATATTGTATATAAAACATTAATTACACGTTACCTATAAACAGTATGTAAGGTGGCGTCCAATAAGCTCGCGTAGTTCTCCGCTTCGTTGTAGAAGTTGGCGTGTTTTATAAGAAGAGGCAAAATGGAGTTGCCGATATATCGGTTCATTGACAGCGCCATGTCAGACTCGCAGCCGTCGTTCTGGAAATATATATATATACATATATATATACATATATATATATATATATATATATATATATATATATATATATATATATATATATATATATATATATATATATATATATATATATATATATATATATATATATATATATATATATATATATTTAGCTTCACGTTTTATTCTTTCTCGCAGGCATAGAGAACCCAGTGACGAGATACTCTCTTCTATTATGCTTTCCATCTGTATTCCGGACATTGCTTGTTGATCAGCGAAACTCAACGCCGCGTATTGTTTATCAAAAAGAAACGAAATCAGTTCTCTTTAGAAAACGTTGTCAAGTCATAACACGATGGCCTTATTATAAGAACAGTTTTTTTTTCATCACATATTATGTATATTTAGTATTATTTATTAAGTAGTATATGTTCATGCAGTATTCTAAGTCGATTGTGAATCGGATATTTCATACAATATATAAACTAATTCTACAGAATATTTTAGTCTGAAAATCAGAAAGTGGCATAAAAAGTATGAAAATGGGAATATATACCATTTTATTATGTCGTTATAAATGCATATTATACTCACCCTATCAAGCATAGTAGCGGCTCTCAAATCAGGTAAGAAGGCCTCTTCGAGCAACCGGTAAAACAATTCCTGAGTTTCGATCCCGTACACTCTCTCTAAGAACAGACCCACGCTCTGCTTGTGACCCGGGATGAGACCGGACGGCATGTCTGTAGATAATTTATATATATTATTTTAAAGAATTTTGAATAATTGAATAATATAAGTCACACACAATCACATGTTTTTTTTTTATTTCACGTTTTATACCTTTGGCACTTGTCCATTGTCACCAACCTCCTCATGGCAATGGATCTTCGTGCTTTCTACTTGGCCTTCCTATATCAATGATGTTGTTATAAAAATGTTGCTTACCAGATTTAGGTCGTTCTTCGCCAGCAGCAGGGTTATTTAGTGTAAAGCGTAAACTAAGAACTCCTTGTAAGTCTTCTAGCGGTACTAAAGAACGTAGAATTGCTCTTGCTCTTAGAGATTCGTTCTTGCCCTGTGTTTTAGAAATAAATTGTATAAAATAAAAAATATCATAAAAAAGTACTACTCATTTATATTAAAGAGCGAATATGTATAAGGACCTCTATAAAAATATATGAAAATTAGTGCAATTTTTAAGTGTACATATATTCTTTCAAATATATCTAATTTTAAAATTTAAAAGCGTATTAGTATGCTTTTTGAACTTGAATATTTTTTACACTATTAATATATGCTAAATACATTCAGTAGTCAACATCACAATAATATTAAAAAATACTTTTAAAAAAAATTTAATACTTAAAAATAAAAGAAACATACCAGAGAATTTTTTACAAGCATAAGTAAATAAATATTAATAATAATAAATAATTTGTTGCCATAAAACAAAAATACATTAGAAATAATACGTAGCATGTTATTAACTGAATATATAGCAAAATATATATACTTGTGAAATCGTCTGGCTGTATCGATGATTATGAGTTACGATTCCTTCTCAGGGGAAATAATTATTTTCATTTTTTCATTGTGATGACAAGACAGAGCGTGACGTTGAGCTTCGTAAGTCAACTTGCAATCTCTCGAAAATTAGGTGGAATGTGCTGATCGGAGTATCTTAACACTAGGTTGCCTCTGTCTACCCTGCTCTATGTGGGATAGTGTGAAGTAAAAAGTCGAAATCCATACCAAAGCTATAACAGCAGCGTCCGGCGCACACCTGCCCAGCAAGTCGACGAGTGTACAATAGAAATTCAAAATGGCCGCGCCGGTGTCAATGTAGTCCTCGTCTTCGTCGGACTGCGGGAGAGGGTGGCTGAACTGCGGATAAGAGACATTCATGTATTAAAGTGACGAAATACGTTTAATTTATTAAGTATGTTGGGTTATAATATTTAAGTTATAATATATATCTTTATTTAAGCTAAAAGAACCAGAAAGGAGTCCAAATCCACCAAAGAGGTAACTAATCTATACAAATTGTAAATTTGACACTAACTATATATGACTATATCTTCTCAATTCGTAGCTTAACTATAAATTAAAAGCAAAACATCAAAGATCATTTAATCATCTTAAACTTATAACTAAAAAGCTTAAACCCACATTAATATCCCCTTCCTGCTCCATCTCTCTCAGCTTCCGCCGGTCAGCGATCCTCTCGCTCATCTTGTTGGCGTCCACGATGGCCTTCAGCAAGCCCTCGCCCTCTCCCCTCAGCGCCGGGCCGAGGCACTCCGGACGACGGATCAGGAGACGAATTACTAAATTGGCGTTTTCTTCTACGCTCTCGCCGTTAACCTGTTTGGATGTAAACCAGATGTCACCAATAAATAACTGTTAAAAGCCTCTAAGCCGCCATTCAACAATGAATATCTAAATTGGGCAGAAAGTGGAAATCCGAAGTGTTTTACTTAACACTGAATCCCGCTGTCTACTGTGACGCTGCATCCACTGTCTGATTACACATTAATGAACCATTAATTTCCTTGCTCTGACAACATTTAAGTTAAGTTTCGCTGCATAATAGGCAAATCTCAAATTCGGACGGAAAAAGGGAAGACTCTTCGTGATAGCTCTCTCTCTTTGTGATATCACTATAATCAGTTCACCCTGCATACCTTTGCTATATGTTGCATAAGACGTGAAATTTAAAAAAAATGAGATATATAAAATAAATACCAATATCATTTTGAATCATACCCAAACACAAAATCTAAGGAAGTCGAGGTATCGTTCGCCCTCAACGGGGTCCCAGCCGAGGTCAGGGTAGCCCTTCTCCACCAGCTCGGAGTTGCTCTGCAGGCCGCAGCGGGACAGGTACACTGCTATCTTTTCTAGATAGTGCTCTCTGGTGATGAAATTAAATATGGAATAATTAATACCATTTTTATCAATTAATATATAGAATTGAATGTATTTATTAATCATATACTTTTTTAAATTGAATTATGTTCTACCTAAGTATCTGTGTAACTAACTTAACTGTAACAACACCGACACTAGAACCAAAGTCGTGGGTTCGACTCCTACATAGGGTATTGAACAATTTGAATTTCCTCGATCCGGTATGACTTAGTGCGGTGTTGAGACCCGTTATTTAACACGCAAAAGCCTTGACATTCAGATCTCTTTGTGGGATATAGCGACAAGGTGAAAAGAAAATCTTCTGTATACATAACGTAAAGAATATATGCTTATTTGTCACATCGTTCGTACAATATATACATTTTTTATATAATACTTAATCTACATACATACCTCAACGCCAGTGCTAGTTCAGTATTTTCCATCAAACTCGAATAGGCCACGTCTAAAGGAGTAGAACCTCTCAAAGATGGTCTCGAGAGAAGAATATTGGAGTTCTCCAGAAGGAAGTCGAAGTGGTCGAACATAGCCTTCTGGTTCTGTCGACCTGTTCTGCAGAAGTAGCAGAGGAAGCGGCAACAAGCTACCACCATCTCGTGCGAGGTGTCCTGTCATTGAAAAATAAAATTGGTCTTTGCACTGAGATTGTTTCTTTAGTTTCACGCTGTGACCCGTGCAGTGCCTACCTTCTCCTTGTCCTCGGCGGTGGGCGGCGCGGCGGCGGGCGCGTCCGACTGCGCCTGCGCGCGCCGCCCCAGCGTGTTCATCATCACCGCCATCACGTTCTCGTGCACGCGGAGCACTCTACAACATGTATTTGTACATTTTAACAATTTAGGAATGGCAGCATAGACTAATCAGTTAATTTATATATATATTATTAATTTATTTCTACAATAATCCAATAATAAATTCCCGGTACAATGACTTTCATAAATCTTTGTATCCCTGTCCTACACTACTAGCTCACTATGGATAAAAGTTTCTACTTTATTATTTTCACTAAACTATAATAAAAAACGTCCGCTTAAATAATTATAAAAGGGGGGGAAATTACTAAATACGCTAACAAAACGTTGTATATGGCAGTATATCGACATAAGTAACGAAGAGCAAAAGCAAGAATGCGAAGTTTTCTTAATTTATATTAATCTTAAATTTATGTCATGAATAAAAGTAACTGTATCAGCTAAAATTGTTGCCAAATAAAAAAATAAACATATTAAACAAGTCTTACCTTATTAAGTCTGGATGCTGGAAGAATGTGTGATTGTTGACTAGTTTCCTAAAATAAAAATAAATAGCATATAATATACGAAAGATCAGCTTGATTAGTTTGTTAGATAAGTTAGATTAGTATGATTTGATTAATTAGTATAATTGTAATATTATAGTTAATATTATCTATTTATTTATTTATTTATTTATTTATTTATTTATTTATTTATTTAGGCAAGCCAACGTAACATACAATTAATTAAAAAAAAACAACAAGCATTTCTAAACTATGACCCTACACCAAGTTAAATGCAACAAAAAAAAATCAAAAATACAAACAAAATATACAAAATTACAACTAAGCATCTATATAAAACAATCAGAAAAAAATTAATTTAGTAATAACAATATTAACATAATAAACAATTGTTACGCAAAAAAAAAGAAACCAACAAGTATAACAAGCAAGTATAACGTACAACGTGCAGTTTTACGACAGTAACAGTTTTGATCCCCATGAGAAAAAACAAATTATTTTCATTTCCTCGCAGAACAGACAGACAGAACGTGGCATTTAGTTACACCACTAATGTCTCCAGTTTTGTCCAAAAGCGGTGAAGACACTCTGGTATTGATCGTATGTTCTCTCTATGTACTTTATTATTTTACAGGATAAAGTGTGCTATTTAAAAATATAAAAAAAAGGTATCTCACCATAGCCTCTTCCTCATCAACTCCTCTTCCTCCTGACTCATCTGCACCGGCAGCAGTGCTCTGATCTGACTGAGTCCGACCCACATCTCGGCGACGTCTTGTTTAGTTTTCGCATTAATCACGTAGGTCTTCTCTAAAGCACGTATCAGTTCTCCCACGGCGTCGTACTGACGGACGAGTAGACTGGAATTTTTTCGTTGAAATTTGTATTTTATTTCATATATTACATTAAAGGCTAAATTTATAAAATGTAGCACCGATAAAGTACATAGAAATACAAGTAATTACTTATTTGTATCTAGAATTTAAAATCTTTGAACATGCATTATATGGACGTTTAAGATGTTGTTTACATTTAAAAAGGAACACCCATATAAACAAAATCTCTTAAATGAAAAAATAAAGTGTCATGATTTTTTTTTACATTTATACAATCAAGTAAGTAGATAGGTAGGTAGGCAGGTAGTTTTGTTCGTGGCACAATCTTTGCTGGGTGGGTGCAAGGTGCACTTGTCGCACTTTTAACGTCACAACGTACCAAAATAATTTCGGATAAGATTATTATAAGCTTTTGTTGTTTTTTTATTTAATGTCTTTCTTTAATATTGCATGTGTCTTCTTGAGTATGTATGTGGTTGAAATAAAGCCTATACCCACGTATTTACTTACTTATATTAGTCATTAATTTATATACTTGCGTTACCGAGTGACTGACTGACAGAAGCGTAAGAGGCTGAAATATTTGTAGCATAGATAAAGAGTAAGTCTATTTGTATAAAATTCTACGGGAACTTTCTAGAAGTAGACTCAAATTCTACGGGAATTTCTTTATAGCCTACGTAAACAAAAATGTTGGCTCATAATTCTAATTAATTTATTTACTTCTAATTAAGTCATTATTTTCAAGTAAAATTATTCTTACCTAAACATTTCCCTAACAAGTTTAGGTGTTTCAATTTGTGACTCCTCCGCCCAAGTCACTATCGTCTGTATGAGGACCTTACGGAATTTCTCTTCTGGGGTCTTCCTCACTGGCTCCTCGAGTGCCTAAAATTTCAATTATTATGTTAATAATATAATTATGTAAATATAATTTATATGAAATTAATCTTGCTAGAAGTGATTAAATAATTTATTTTACCGACTTCAAAAAAGGAGGACTTTACTTAGGCTATTAAGTACGTGTGTTTCATTTGTCTATTTAAAATTTCTCTAAAACTATAAATCATGCGATGCTTTTTTTTATTTAAATCAAGTTTATTGTTACGTAGAAACAGTTCAAATTTCAACAAAATTGGTTGAGTACATTTTATGATATCGATATCTAGACAAAAACAGGACTTGGACGTTTTTTTTTTAAATTTTTTTATCCTTAGTTTGTAATAACACTTTATATGAACTAAATTTTCTTAACCTTTTGTTCTTCTTCCAGTTCCTTAACGGTGTTAATTATGTTGTAAAGCTTGCCCATTGCACCTGGCCTAGTTTCGGGCTCTGACGATTCCTAAAATATGAAAAATATCATCATTTCTACAACTTTGTAAATTTTTTTTTAAATTAGTAATATTGACTTAAAAACAATAATAATTTACATACGTGTGGATTTCGTATAAAAAGCTTTGTTTGGGTAACTTTTTTATCTTTGCTTTACATATACATATAATAGGGTAAGCAGAGAAACCTAGTGTTAAGACACTACGTTCCCCACTTTCCACTCAATTTCCAGAGCGATAAAATGAAAATACTTTATTTCACCAAGTTGAAATCGAACCCACAACTCAAAGCCTGACGCTGCACCACGACGAGCTTTTTCGTTTACATTTATCTCAACAATAAAAAGTAGTTTTTATTTTTTTGTACATACCAGGGTAGAGGCAGCCTGGAGTTTATACACTCCGTTCCATACTCTCCGCATAATTTTCAAAGAATATTTATATATAAAAGGTAATTTTGAGGTACGGAACCCTTAAAATCGTAAATAAATACTCACGTCGCCGTCAGGTTCCTGCAAAGCGCTCAAAGACACGTGTGTCATTAAATTCTCATGGAATTCGTTCATTCTGGCAACAAGCTCTTCGCCGCACGGACAGTTCTCCGGATCATCGTCTTCCAAGTGCTTGAAACCTGACGAGTGAGGGTTTAATTTATTATGCAGTTAATAATTCATTATTCAAATCTATATAGATAATATAAAAAGTACAAATTGAATAGTTTGTAGCTTTGTAGCTTAACTTAGCTGGACTTGAACTAGCTTTATTCTTATAACAAGAATTTTCACTATTGGTGCGTTTATGTGGCGCAGTTTTTAGCCCCACTGTATCGAAATTTTCATACGTTTCTACTTCTATATTATTCTTTCTGTAGGGTGTGAATAGCATTAGAAAAAATATTAAAATACAGTCTTATGTTTGTCGCCAAAATGAATGCTTTACAAATGTTTGGATTCATTTCATTATATAAGTTATACTTATAACTTAGTTCCTAGTGTATTCTATACATGATTTTAATTGGCACCACCAATGGCTTTTTTTGTTACAAATTCAATTGTTTTTTTTTTTATTTTACTCTAATGGACGCTTGCGCGCATTTTGGAATCGTCGAATGAATAATTCGTTTCCTCCGGTACTGCTGGGAAGAGGAGCCGGAACCTCAACAATTCATAATGTTATTATACACTAGTATAATGGAATGTATATATGGATTAAAATTTACAATATTATTATATACTGGTAGCTATATCTTTACCCTTTAAATATTTAGACCACTGTCTTTATAGTAGTAGTACTAGTGAATCCCTATGGGCATATTATCTTCGTTCCTTCAATAGACTGTGTAAGTTTATAATATAAAAATATTCAAACTCATAATAGATTTATTATCTGTTTAGAGGCCATAACTTCGTGTAACTAGCTGATCTTATTTCTCGTTTCTATTAATAATATTAATACTATATTTATATACTTAAAATAAAACAAAATATAACATACTAAGAATAGCGTTCATCTGCTCTCTTGGCGGACAACGGAACTCCTTGGTCTTCTTAGCGGCGACTGCACTTGGCAAGTCAGATTGTTTGATTTCAGTGTAACGCCTGAAAATATGCACAAATATAAATGAGTAAATATAACAATATATACCCAGAGCTTAGTTCCTTCTCATTTATGCGCTTGTGGATTGAGTGTTTTTCTTTAACATTAATAAAAAAAGAGAATAAAATTGTAAAACAATAAAATAGTTTTACTCTTCCACATATAAAAGAGAAGGCTATGGTAATTTAGTATCAAGAGACTCCGTTCACTGCTAAACGCCTAAATTCAAGATACTGCAAGTTGAGTTACGGAGCTAACGTAAAACTCTATCTTGTTAGAGCAGGAATATGACTACGATATAATGGCCTCGATGTAACTCTAAATAGTGGAGAACGAAGTGTCGAAACACTAGATTCTCTATGCCAACCTATGTGCAGGATAAAGCGTGAAGCTAAAAAACATATTATAAGTAAGTAAAAACTTCTTTAAAACATGTTTGCCTAAGTTTATATAAGGAATATTTTTTTTTGTCATAGATAACAAACAAAATGGCACCAACCTCAACTGATCAGTCTGCAGATCTCCCACAAAGTCATGGGCGAAAGCTATAATAAATTCCACACGATGTCTCAATTGTATATCATTCAGATGCTGTAGCAAGTAACACATTTGCAATTTGGCACCTTCCGCCATTTTCATGTGGAGTAGACCTTTCCTGTGCTCGTCTTTGCCTTCTGTAATTCGTTTATAATTTTTAGTTTTTTGGGGTAGGTGGACTTCATCGTTAATTTGCTACATAATACATTAATAGTTTATTAAGCTAAATATTTTTTTGGTTGAACTCACGTTCTATCTCCAGTACTACTGGTGTTTGATATAATATTACATGTGTCACACGCAACTCTTACCCAATCATATCCGTTAAATGACTATACTTTAAAAAAATATAGAAATCGATAAGCGATATTGAAAAAAATTAAACTATATTATTTATTTCCACTAACCTTTGTCAAAAGTAGGGTCCCAAGTCTCGGGGTTAATCATGATTAACAATTTTCCAACGTCTTCATCTCGCATCATTCCCACTAGCAAGAGACGGTCGACGAGCTTGATCAGCGGTCTGGAAATAGCAAAAAATATAATAATCCAGATAATAAAGGAAGAAACCATGTAACGTTCCATACAATGACATGTAGGTTTAAGGAGAACCTTAATTAAGAACATTATCATCAGCCTCCACTGCCCGTGCTCTTTAAAGGAAATGGATAATGACGCTGCTAGTCCTAGACAGGCCGAGATCTTTTAGCAAAAATTCCTGACCAATTTGTTCGTGAGTTCAAATTATTAATAAATTTTTTTTTAATATATTTTTTAATTAAAACATTTTTAGAAATCATTGTTAAAAATATAAAGAGTACAGGGACCGCAGCGTTTGGCGCTTTATCTATGCTCTCTCTCTATCTCTGCTATGATAAAGCTTTATTTGTATGTATGTATAAAAAAACACTTACAAAAACAAATTCTCATTGCTTCCACCGACCGGGTCTCTGTTGTGCACCTGGTTAGTCTCGACCGCTTCAGCCAAGGCTTGCATCACGAATTCTCTTACAACTTCTAGGGGGAAGTACGGCGAGTACAGATTACCGATTTCTGTGATACTTTCACTGTAAAATATATAAAAAATAAATGAGTATATTTTTAAATTATGTATCAGATTTAGAACGGAGGGGATTCAAACTCGCACCGCTCGGGTACCAAACTAATTTACTATTTCTTTATATATATTAAAAATATTTGTTTTCTTAATTTGAAATAAAACTTTTAAGGAGGTTTTTTGCACTTCTCGGGGAAATTCATTAGTTTAATATCCACACTGGTTAAACAGAGTGCAGCGTTGGGTTCCGCATTGAATGAATGAATGACGGAACTCAATATCGCAGCAGCACGCAGTGTCTCGAATTTGAGCAGCAAATGGAGAGTAGAGTATTTGGGATTAGATTCTCTGCTTATCCTGTTATATCCGGGTTAAGGTGTGAACAAAAAGAATGCACGTTTGTTTATGTAAAAAAATGCTAAGATATATTTAAAACTTGTTTGTATTTGTTTTTAATATATTATAAAACAAATAAATTGGCTCAACATTATAAGAAATATTATTATTAAATTTGCTACAGTTAAAAAAACATAAAAATGCATACTTACGCAATATCAGTCATTTTCATTTGCGGTCTCACACTTTCAGTTTGAAGCGATCTCAAGCTGTGCCTCATCTCTGTGTCCTCATACAACGATTTGAGTTCTGGACCTAGTGGTATAACGAACTCATTTTTGCACGCTTCCCTAGAAAGATGATAAATTTAATTATTAAATAATATTTTTAAAATGTGTGTTAAAATGCCTAAAGTAGAAGACAATCGCTGCATATGGCTTCATCATTGTAAATGCGACGGTTGTGGGAGAAATAACTTTCATTTCCACCAAGACTAGCTTATATGTCTATGCTATCTGTCCGCTATCTGTGGTATAAGACCTCTAGCTAAAAAATACCTATATATAATAATATATTAATATCAGTATTCTTGCCATTCTTTATGGTGTTCGTTTTTAATGCTATATAAATCAAAGCAGGCTACTATATAATAGATAAGTTTTTATACTTAATATGATTATTCGTATGTAGTAAATAAATACTAATTCAGAAATTACGTAATAAGCCAATTATCCTATAGACGGATTTTTTTCAGATGAAGTTCTGATTTGAATGAGTATTTATCTATCTATCTGTAGTGTTTACGAAAAAAAAAAGAACGACATCATATATACTTACATAGTAGTAGCGTGTGACTCCAGATGTAAAGCAATGAGCAAATCATAGAAACCCTGTCTTAACGGACCCGACATATATTGGGACTGTATTGCGTACAAAAGTTGTTTTTGATCGACGTGCTGGCATAATGCGTGTGCGGCTCTGTAAAGAGATTTCAAATGCAAAAAAAAAATCTATTTATAACAATAATAACTACAGTAGTTTAAAACTGTGTCGCAGTTATTAGCGCCCGCCACACAAGCGCCATTTCTTAAGTTGATATAACTATATTTAAAATGACGTTATAAATTGATATAACGATATAACGATATAACGTTGATATAACGATATAAATATTTAAAAAGAACTCAATACAAATGAGATATGTATACATATATAAAAAAATGAACAGAAAATAAAATAAAATTAAACAACGAATACAAAATAAGTTAGTTATATGGTATATCAAATCTTGTGTGTAATATTCTTGTACAAACATAAAATTTTGAGTTTTTTTTATATAACTCGTATAAGTGTAGTAACAAATTGTACCTATTTTATTGTATGATTTTGTTTGAGGATTATGTAACGTTAGAATATGTCTCATCGGCATAAAGTATTTTGGTTTTAAGATGTTTTATGTTTAGTTCTATATTAATAAATTATACTGTCATAATAAATAAACGAAATAGTAATCTAGTGCATGAGAGCATTAATGTTCATTTACGATAGTAGTTTTAAAGAAATTCATTGAATATGATAAACACAGAGCAACATATCGCTAGATTTTTTTCGATTTAACCCACAAATACGAAACGTGGAAAATATACGTTGTTATTATTTATGTTATAGGATTCTATTTATTTTTCATAATAATTTTTAGATAAATTTATAACAAAAGTTAGGACTTTTTACCATTTCAATGTTTCAAATACCAATCTTACAATGACAATAATAAAAATAAAAAATAAATATAATAATTTGTATCAATAGATGGATGTTCCTCACCTGTAGTTACTTTGGTAACATAGCGCCGCATACAAAGTCAGCGTGTGAGAATGGAAACTAAGTAACTTGTCCATCTCGATTAATTCGAGTATATCTATACATCGGTCTTCCTCTGTGATAAAATAAATTTAAAATAAGTATTAGTTATGCACTTTCTTTGTGATACAATAATATGGTACTAAGTGTAGTTTATTAAAAAAATATATATATATTACCTTTTAAAATTAATTCTGAAATAGTATTTAAAATAGGTCTAATTTACAAATAATAATTATAATAATATAACAAAATAATAACCAGGTATGTGTAGGGCCAGCATGGACACAGCATCCTCACACAGCATGGACCACCCTCGGATGTCTGACAGCTTCAACGCGTGCACTTGCAAGAATTGGTTGGGTACCTAATTAAGAAAAAAACACAACATAATCACAGACAGACAGATTCTGGAGGAGATTCCATTTTCCAGTTTCTAGTTTCCACCAAAATTCGAAACACAGCTTGTTAAGTGGCGGAATTCAACGCCGCACTTTGTTTTACCAATGCGGGGAAATGGATATAATTTATTTTTCCTCGTTGGAAGATAATGCGTAACGTTCCTTTGCCTCCCAATAGGGGTCACAATGACTTCCCCGATAGTCAGATATATATATAGATATAAGATATATATGAATTAATTATAATTACAAAATACAGTAAAGTATCAAGCATCCATACCCTCGCCCACTGATGTGGTTTTAAACACTGCACTTTCAGTCTCGGCGGGAACTGAGGGTTAACGTGCTTGTCACTAGTGGGCAACACTGCGGCACTTAGAGGTAAACTGGTGGACGACCTCCCTAGCTCTATTTGTAGGATTTCTTTGGAAGTTGCCTCTACGAAGATTGCTGGGAACAGCTTGGTCTCTGGTTCCATCTGGAAGAGTGGATTTAATATATTGAGTTTAGGTAAAGATGGTGTCTTATGGGGACTGTGTGTATAATTTGAATATCTTGGAACTATATTGAAAGAGAAACATTGAATATATATATAGGAATAATAATATTTATACTGGCTAAAAATGTTTAATTGCATAAATTTTTACTGGCTAAAACTCAATATTTGAAAAGTTACAACTGAATTTTAATGTTAACAAAATTATTATTTTTTATTACACAAATTCTTAGAACAGTATACATATAATATACTTTAATATTTTCCCCACAGAACTACAAAATCAAATTGAGATATGCAACTTTATCCAATTTACACAAACAACGAATCGTACCCATCGAACAATCGTAATTCATGGGAATCGATCCCTTAACCGTCACAATGGCCTTTCTATTTAAACTTACCTTAAATTTAATACTGTTTTCCTTCCCTTCACAAGTAAAGGCTACAGTGCCAGTGGAAGTATCCACAGAGCATCCTATGAACATGCCTTGAGAGGCTCCTTTGGCGGTTGCTTCAGCCATCACCTCATTGTAGAGCTCGTCTGCGCGCACCATGTAGCAGGAGTGGCGGTTCACACTTGAAATTAAAGTTAAATTAAAAAAAATATACTATAATGGTACAATGGTAAACCGTTACTTCTTAATTTAGTGGGTAAGTGGAGATTTTTGTTCTTTACGATATCACTTTATAAATCTGATGTTTCCGCTTTATTCTAATATAAGTATTATACAAATATACATAGTAAAAACCGCATTAAAATCAGTTGAGAAATTTGAAAGTACATCGCTGGGAAGCCCCTCATTTATTTCATACTATGTAAATATAAGCATTTCGTAGTGTATACATACATATATGGTATTTATAATCTATAAAAATCAAGTTCTTTTGCTTTAAGAAACACCATATATTAAAATAAGTTTTACAATTTTTTTCTTAGTAACATTTGTCTTAACTACTAAAAGCTACTAATTACAGTTAGTTTTTCAATAGTTTCTAATTTTATTTAATTTCAACCTACTTAATGTTCTTTTTTTTATTTTATAGCTTCACGCTGTATCCCGTACGTAGGGTATAGCAGGGTTGGCAGAAGGAACCTACTGTTAAGATACTCCGTCTTATGAGACATTGACTGAGCGAATACAATAAATTAAATTTTTATTCATATTTTTCTATAATATAAAATCTAAAAAGCAAAACAAACCTCTCAACAACTCGATCGTAATCATCAGTTATGATAACAGATGACTTAGTCACTTTATTCTGATTAAACTCCTTGGAATGCAAATGGTATTGTGTGGTCACCCATCCTATGTACACGTGTGTGGGATCTTGACCCGGGAAAATCCTGTGAAGAAAAGGTATAAGGTTACGCATAATTTATTTTAATCTGAACGACAATCAACTACTTTCTTTCTATTTATTATGAAATATAGTAAGATATCTTTCTTGTATAAAAATAGTTGAAAAGTATTGAAAAATTTCACATCGGTGCAAAAGCGGTCTTATATAAGTAAAGTATATCTTTAATAAATCTTCCCATCCCCATCTTTAATAGAGAAATCTAGATTTTCAGGAAACAATGTATAAAGTAATTTTAAAATTAATATAGTAAGCATTGCACATACACAAAATATTATTACTACAGGTACAGTTAGTAAATATTACTATTACATTAGTAGTAAATATTACTATTACAGTACCCGAAGGACTTATTAGTTATTATTAGTTTTTAGATTTAGGAAATGCCAACGTATTTTTTTTAATTATACTTACAAGATGCGATTGGTGTCTACATACTAAGATCTAAATCGATATTAGAAAAGAGTATTATATAACATATCTATTCTAAATAACATAACTCAAGTGTGAGTTCATAGAAATGTTCGACAGACAATTTTTCTATTATACAAGACGAATGGACATTGGACAATATTAGA